>CM029602.1:56931338-57531338 GCA_017311375.1 Mytilus coruscus
AAAGTTGAATAAATTAATCAAATGGTCACCCTTTTTCAATAACTGTATGTATAGAAAAGGGTACGTTTTTATCAATTGTCACCTGGTGAGATTGTACAAGGTAAAACGAGGATTCCACATGGCTAAGGTGTTAATTGACTTCTTAATTAATGACCTAATACTATGTATATGAAGTGAGTTCCACTTATTTATCTAATTTATTCTCCCTGTTAAGTGAACGACCTAAGCGTGAATTCGTGACAATTAAAGGTACAATTAAAGCCAGGCGGCATATCAGATCGTATATTACTGCAACCAACAACACAGCAGTAGTCCGTTTTAAAATCTTTTAATGTGTCATTGTTAATAAAGTTGTCTTGTTAATATAATTTTAATATTTTGATTAAAATAATGTTAATGTTGCTTGCATGGACATGTGAACACAAACACTTAATCAGATGATTATTTTTTCGAAGTCTGCATGGTCACTGTACATGTATGCTTATCACCGTTAGCCCCAGTTGATGAACTCTCTTGAATTATCGTGTGATTTCATAGTTTGGCTAAATAGATTAGACATGCGCAGTTAAATGTGAAACTGGTGTATTCTCACATATACCAGAGTATCTTATTTCCATACCATTTATGTATTACTGAAAAATTATTACACCAGGGTTTTCGATATCACAAACTAGTCAAAACATTTACTAAATTTTATCATCGGTATAAGGACATCATTCGTAAATATAGCTCAACATGCAGACTTCTTATACGTTCAGGTATTTCACATCCAATCTTTTATGGTAATATTCTTTATAAAGCACTAAAATGTCAGTATTCACCTCAGAAGCTAACAAAACCTTTAAATAGACTTATTAAGAAGGGATATAGTTACGATACTGTTGTCAGGTCATTAAAGATTGCATATTTTGGCTTTAATATTGATTCACTTATAGGGTCTTTGCATCGGAACTAAACACATTTATTTAAAACCAGTTGTTGGCATGACACGGGTTATGCTCTTCTCATATATTTTATGATGGTATGATACTAAACCCTAACGGGAGGGATTGTGCCTGATATTCATATGATGAAGACATAATCTTTCAATCAGTTTAATTGAGGTCTGGAGCTGGCATGTCAGTTAACTGCTAGTAGTCTGTTGTTATTTATGTATTATTGTCATTTTGTTTATTTTCTTTTGTTACATCTTCTGACATCGGACTCGGACTTCTCTTTAACTGACTTTTAATGTGCGTATTGTTATGCGTTTACTTTTCTACATTGGCTAGAGGTATAGGGGAGGTTGAGATCTCATAAACATGTTTAACCCGCCGCATTTTGCGCCTGTCCCAAGTCAGGAGCCTCTGGCCTTTGTTAGTCTTGTATTATTTTTACTTTTAGTTTCTTGTGTATAATTTGGAGTTTAGTATGACGTCCATTATCACTGAACTAGTATATATATTTGTTTAGGGGCCAGCTTAAGGACGCCTCCGGTGCGGGAATTTCTCGCTGTATTGAAGACCTATTGGTGACCTTCTGTTGTTGTCTGTTCTGTGGTCGGGTTGTTGTCTCTTTGACACATTCCCCATTTCCATTCTCAATTTTATTTTTTACAGAGTTTGTCTTTAGTGCCGTGTGGAGACAGTAGAGTGCCTCCCCGTGCTTCAGGTTTATGCTCTTATAATATACTAGATTATGGAGTGTGTGTCCGAGCGAGAACTTTCTAGTTCATTACTTTAGGAATATTTATCAAAAGTAGTATTTCAATTTTCAGCCCCATTCTACTATTTAGTCAGACGTCAGTCGCTACCCTGATATACCCTATCTTTTGTTTTATTTTTCGGGTAATTAATGACGGATAGCGTTTGACATCTTTAGCCGAACAGAATTATCATTTTACATAATTTAATTGATTGTATGCTGGTTCATATTCTGGACGCCAGTCTTTGCTCCTTTCTAATTAAATCCACAAACAAAAACAAATATGAAACTTAGAAATGGAAAAATATTAAATACTAAACTCGTTCAAAGGGTATCTACACGTCTCAATCTTCAAAATCGCTTATCTAAAATACTACCATCGCTAACATTTTTAACAATAAAATCGTGGTTACCCTTCTATCGATAAGTGTCATGCCAAAAATGACTTACATGTCCCCGTCTTTCCACCAACAATACGGTAAGGTCCACGTTTAATGGTCGCACATTTTCTTTAAATTTTGAAACTGATATAACTTGAAAAACAAACAGTATTATTTATTTACTCACATGAAACAAACCGGGATGCGGTATTCAGTACGTAGGTGAAACTGGGCGATTTTATCTAAACGCACGCAAGAACACCTGTATCGTTTTAAAAGACCCAATAAATTCAAAAGTATCATTTATCAACACCTTAAGAAGCACAATCATCCTATTAAATATTTAACAGTTCAACCTTTAGAAGTAGTAAATAAGCAGCCTGGTGAATCTCATTCAAAGTTTGTACTGGGACTATTATACTAACGGGACTGGAAACTGATCGATCTGTTGAGATTTCATTGTCCCGATAGCGGATTATTGATTTTTGTTTTGATTGACAGCTTATCGTGCCACGTGGTTAATTAGTCTTCGGTACATGTAAACAATTGGCGAAAAAGTCAGCTTATAAAATACCGTTAAAATTGGTGGATTTGAAATTGAAATTAAATTAAATGCAAAAAAAAAAAAAAATATATGAATAATAGAACTATTTTAACAAATTAAAATATTTACTTGAAACAAGGATTTGTATAGTTAGTCTAACTATACAAATCCTTGTAAATAAATGTTTTCACAATGGAATAAACTAATGCCGGTTAAAACTGGGACAAGTTCTTGGAAAAAGTAGTTTTGAAAGATAAATACTTTTCTTATTGTTAACGATAATTATTAATAAGTAGTCAATATATTAGTGTTGAAAATAAAACAAATAAAGTCGAAATGCCGGCGCTTTACTTGACCGCTAAGAAAACAACGTGTCGCCGAAAGTTAACAGATCATAATTAATCCTAATAAAAACAATAAATGTGCAATAAAACCCAATGTTGACAATTTCAGTTCATAATTAATCCCTATAACAAAAGTTACCGGGTCTAATAAAAATATAGCCACATTGTTTTGAACTTTTCTAAACTTCGTGTTTACACATAAATTTCAATATGGCAGCAATAGCAGTGAAAGGGCCTACTTTTGTAGTTCTGATTGTGGAACTTATTGAACATATTTTCACGAAGTCATATGCTTATGCCACCCGAAGACCATTACTAAGCAAAAACACCCGATTTTAATACAAATATTGCACATATAAATAGGAGTAAGCAATTTTATAGGAACAGTATAATTCATTTGAACCCTGCATGTGGTTTCCGTTTGTAATGAGAATGAGATTAATATTCCACTTTTCACTTTAAAAAGTGACAATAAAAAATAGGCCAATCCAACCTATAACCTATAAATATGATTTTACAACAAACCGAACTCGCGTATCTCTTTTCAATCAACAGTTTTAAGAAATTTTATGAATCATACTTGTTTTCCCAGCGTCCCGACGCTATTATCATCCTGAAAAAAATTCAACCTTTAGATGTCGTTTTTTACACTTAAGCCGGGATTTGGTGATTAATAACAACTGTCAAAGATAGAGATATCTTTTATCATTAAAGTAATCGTGTTTACATTAAGGATTATCATTTCGAATAACTATTAAAAATAAAAACAAAGATTATACGATCAAGACACGCTATCACTGTCAAAACAATATGGCGTATCGATAAATCTCGCGCAGGTAAAGTCTCGTTCTAACGACCGTGATGTTGAGTATGATTACACTGATTGGTGTAACAGTTTCCAGTCCGTTAGTATAATAGTCCCAGGTTTGTACGATCACGGAAAATAATTGAATTAAATTGGATTAAAAATTACAGACAGTCTACCCTCTCGGTCTTAATGATAATATCATGGGAATTGGTAATATATCAAGAACCGATTCTGTTAACATTTTGGATAATCATCACTATCTACCTCCCATCAGAAAGCAGTGGGTATAAAAATAAAAAGTCACAGTAGAAAAATAATACCACTGTCTTGAATGGCTTTCAGAAACAATCATGAGACTAAAAAAAAGAAAAAGAAAAAAATACAAAATTCCATGAATAAATTGTATGGTTTTATTTTTATATCAAATAAACAATATATATAATCAAAAACAGACAATGTTTATAACATTTTAACAGTATTCAGATATTGTTAAAGACAAAAATATTACACCATAAAACATTTATTTAAAAAAATAAAAAATAGAGGCCAATATTTTTCTGAATTGCTGACCTGGCAAGAATATTTGTATTAAGCATTGGAAGGCAATATCATCAATTGGAGATATTGCAGTTGGTCCAACTAAAATTGTCTTCAAAAAAAGATAACTCCAATTTAAAATATTACTTTGAAAAATACAAGACATTTTTGATATATTTTTTAGATCAGATAATAGATTCATGCCCCTTGCACAAGTTATGTAATTTTCTTCACAATTATGGTTATACACAAACATCTTTTTGTAACTTCAATATCTGAGCATATATTTTATAGAAAAATTCCTTGATATCCATGGTGAGGATGTATAGAATGTTTTGATCAATGTACTATGTTTTGTTATCTCAAAAGTAGTGATAAAGTTTGGAAAATTGATAGCTATCAAGCCAGCCACATAAGGGTTTTGACTGCATGAATGTAATCTTTAACCTAATAAAAATCATCATTAAAGGGCAATACTTGTCAATTAACAGATTCATATGACTTATATTTATATCTTGTTTTGATGACCATCTTGGTCCAGTTGTTTCAGGAGATGATCTTTGAAAAAAGTTAAAGACAATGGAAGCCAAGTAATTGCAATAGCTCACATGACAATGGGACATGTAAGCTACCAAAAAAGAAATATACTATGTAAGTACAGAAATATCACAGTTACAAATAATTTCACATCATATATATACTAAATCTATTCTCGCTGACATGTTGCATTAATTTGAAAAATAAGCAGAGAAATTAACATATTACAAAACAAAAAATCACATAATTTGGTCAAGCACTACATAAGGATCAACAATACCATATAGGTTTCAGACAATTTTTAGTTTCAATCATCAAAAAACATTATCAATAATCACAGTTATTTAGAATTTTAGGTATTATACATGTAAAGGTATAAAAGTCATTAAAGGTATCATTTACGTATCAAAGCCATTACTGTAACATCTGTAAGTTGAGTATTATTTGACCTTGTGGTTTCTGAGAACACACTAAGCCTATTTAAGATGTATAAATAGATTTAATACCTAGTTTTTCCTACTAGGCATATAATTCAAAACTACAGTTAGGGGATTCAATAGACCAGTTTCACATAAGCAAATTATCAACGCTGATCTCTAAATCCTATGCGCGTTTGAGTTTAAATCCTGCTATAATTAACGATATCATACGTGACAGAGGGCTACATCAAATTGAGTCTGATATTTAGCAACACAATAATAATTTAACCGATAATACACACCTCTCTCTCTTGGTGTATGCTGCAGATTATTTAATTTTAAGATATTAATAATCGTTTATTTTATATATTCAGAATAAATAGTTTGACCGTTTACACAGAGAATAACATAAATTTGAAATAAAAAGATGTGGTATGATTCCAAACAAGACAACTATCCACCAGAGCCAAATGACAGATGAAAGCAACCATATGTCACCATACAGCCCTCGACAATGAGAAAATCCATACCGAATTGTAAGCTCTAAAAGGTCCCGACACAAAACAATTCAAATGAGAAAATAAATCATCCTGTTGCTGTAAAGAGTTCATAACAGATATGTTTATGCGTGAAATGGTTTTGAAAAAGTATTAATCTTGTAATTGCTTTCTTTTGCTTACTGGTGGGCTATGTACATTGCCTGTATGTCAGTTTGAATTTTCGTGAAAAGAGAAAAATATTTTGATAAAAAGAAAACAACATAAACATCAGAAATACATTTAATTTCAGTTCTGTTCCAGTATCAATTCGCAGTTTTTCTTAAATATGTTTTTACATCTTCCTGTGACATGCATGTAAAGGGTTACGGCCTACATATATGTTTAGCATCATAGACTCGAACTCTTAATTTTCTTTTAAACAAAAAAAGGTTACTGTAAGGTGAATTTTACATGAAATTTTATGGGTACCATACAGGGACAAGTTACCGGCACTACTAAATAATCGAAATTTCCACTAATGGTAGTATAGATGTATAAACGAAAGGTCACCGAGTTTCATGGTTTTCAAGGTACAGGCTGTGAAAATATGAAACATTTTGTATGGATTATACAGAGAAAATTTTTAAGGTATCATTATATGAATATTTGAAGGTAAAATGAATGATAGAATTTCAAGATAAAATGTGAGCAGATAGCTCTTATAAAATACTTTCAGCTTGGAATACCAACAGAAAAAATTGAGTCACCATGCATTTTATCCTGTTTAGCATACATGGCATATAACATAAAACAGAACACTTTCCTGTTAATTGTAATAGACATGTAGTAGACAGGGCCCCGGCTCCGTGTTGAAGACTGTACTTTGACCTATACTAGTAGTTGTTAACTTTTATACATTGTGACTTGGATTGAGAGTTGTCTCATTAGCACTCATACCACATCTTCTTATTTTTATGTACATTTGTTTCACGTATCAGAAATACAGGTTTATCTTCAATTTTCAAACATCACACTATAATACAATGCATTCAATACAATTTTGATTTCTAAGCTATGTTTATGATCGACTTCGTCTAAGCAGAGGTTCAGTGCCAGCGGACAGAGTAGTTTTCTACATATTTTCAACTTTATCATTTTTCATGCCATTAAAAGTAATTGAATATCCTGTATTTACCACACTTTGCCATAAAATAAGATCAAATTGCTGAATGACCCCCCTCCAAAATTATTAAAATATTCCCAGCGGCATTAACCGTACTGGCCATGATATCAGTGTAAATAAGTTACCAGGGTTAACATTTTAAACATCTGTATTAGGGGATGACTATTTGATTTTGGAAAATTAATATTCACATAGGAATTAAAAATAAATAATTATGACCAAGGCAGGATGGAAAAGAATAGTCTGCAACACAAAATGCAGGAAATAAATGTGTTCAAAAGTTGAATAAATTAATCAAATGGTCGCCCTTTTTCAATAACTGTATGTATAGAAAAGGGTACGTTTTTATCAATTGTCACCTGGTGAGATTGTACAAGGTAAAACGAGGATTCCACATGGCTAAGGTGTTAATTGACTTCTTAATTTATGACCTAATACTATGTATATGAAGTGAGTCCCGCTTATTTATCTAATTTATTCTTCCTGTTAAGTGAACGACATCAGCGTGAATTCGTGACAATTAAAGGTACAATTAAAGCCAGGCGGCATATCAGATCGTATATTACTGCAACCAACAACACGGCAGTAGTCCGTTTTAAAATCTTTTAATGTGTCATTGTTAATAAAGTTGTCTTGTTAATATAATTTTAATATTTTGATTAAAATAATGTTAATGTTGCTTGCATGGACATGTGAACACAAACACTTAATCAGATGATTATTTTTTCGAAGTCTGCATGGTCACTGTACATGTATGCTTATCACCGTTAGCCCCAGTTGATGAACTCTCTGGAATTATCGTGTGATTTCATAGTTTGGCTAAATAGATTAGACATGCGCAGTTAAATGTGAAACTGGTGTATTCTCACATATACCAGAGTATCTTATTTCCATACCATTTATGTATTACTGAAAATTATTACACCAGGGTTTTCGATATCACAAACTAGTCAAAACATTTACTAAATTTTATCATCGGTATAAGGACATCATTCGTAAATATAGCTCAACATGCAGACTTCTTATACGTTCAGGTATTTCACATCCAATCTTTTATGGTAATATTCTTTATAAAGCACTAAAATGTCAGTATTCACCTCAGAAGCTAACAAAACCTTTAAATAGACTTATTAAGAAGGGATATAGTTACGATACTGTTGTCAGGTCATTAAAGATTGCATATTTTGGCTTTAATATTGATTCACTTATAGGGTCTTTGCATCGGAACTAAACACATTTATTTAAAACCAGTTGTTGGCATGACACGGGTTATGCTCTTCTCATATATTTTATGATGGTATGATACTAAACCCTAACGGGAGGGATTGTGCCTGATATTCATATGATGAAGACATAATCTTTCAATCAGTTTAATTGAGGTCTGGAGCTGGCATGTCAGTTAACTGCTAGTAGTCTGTTGTTATTTATGTATTATTGTCATTTTGTTTATTTTCTTTTGTTACATCTTCTGACATCGGACTCGGACTTCTCTTTAACTGACTTTTAATGTGCGTATTGTTATGCGTTTACTTTTCTACATTGGCTAGAGGTATAGGGGAGGTTGAGATCTCATAAACATGTTTAACCCGCCGCATTTTGCGCCTGTCCCAAGTCAGGAGCCTCTGGCCTTTGTTAGTCTTGTATTATTTTTACTTTTAGTTTCTTGTGTATAATTTGAGTTTAGTATGACGTCCATTATCACTGAACTAGTATATATATTTGTTTAGGGGCCAGCTTAAGGACGCCTCCGGGTGCAGGAATTTCTCGCTGTATTGAAGACCTATTGGTGACCTTCTGTTGTTGTCTGTTCTGTGGTCGGGTTGTTGTCTCTTTGACACATTCCCCATTTCCATTCTCAATTTTATTTTTTACAGAGTTTGTCTTTAGTGCCGTGTGGAGACAGTAGAGTGCCTCCCCGTGCTTCAGGTTTATGCTCTTATAATATACTAGATTATGGAGTGTGTGTCCGAGCGAGAACTTCTCTAGTTCATTACTTTAGGAATATTTATCAAAAGTAGTATTTCAATTTTCAGCCCCATTCTACTATTTAGTCAGACGTCAGTCGCTACCCTGATATACCCTATCTTTTGTTTTATTTTTCGGGTAATTAATGACGGATAGCGTTTGACATCTTTAGCCGAACAGAATTATCATTTTACATAATTTAATTGATTGTATGCTGGTTCATATTCTGGACGCCAGTCTTTGCTCCTTTCTAATTAAATCCACAAACAAAAACAAATATGAAACTTAGAAATGGAAAAATATTAAATACTAAACTCGTTCAAAGGGTATCTACACGTCTCAATCTTCAAAATCGCTTATCTAAAATACTACCATCGCTAACATTTTTAACAATAAAATCGTGGTTACCCTTCTATCGATAAGTGTCATGCCAAAAAATGACTTACATGTCCCCGTCTTTCCACCAACAATACGGTAAGGTCCACGTTTAATGGTCGCACATTTTCTTTAAATTTTGAAACTGATATAACTTGAAAAACAAACAGTATTATTTATTTACTCACATGAAACAAACCGGGATGCGGTATTCAGTACGTAGGTGAAACTGGGCGATTTTTATCTAAACGCACGCAAGAACACCTGTATCGTTTTAAAAGACCCAATAAATTCAAAAGTATCATTTATCAACACCTTAAGAAGCACAATCATCCTATTAAATATTTAACAGTTCAACCTTTAGAAGTAGTAAATAAGCAGCCTGGTGAATCTCATTCAAAGTTTGTACTGGGACTATTATACTAACGGGACTGGAAACTGATCGATCTGTTGAGATTTCATTGTCCCGATAGCGGATTATTGATTTTTGTTTTGATTGACAGCTTATCGTGCCACGTGGTTAATTAGTCTTCGGTACATGTAAACAATTGGCGAAAAAGTCAGCTTATAAAATACCGTTAAAATTGGTGGATTTGAAATTGAAATTAAATTAAATGCAAAAAAAAAATAAAAAAAAATATATGAATAATAGAACTATTTTAACAAATTAAAATATTTACTTGAAACAAGGATTTGTATAGTTAGTCTAACTATACAAATCCTTGCTTGAAATAAATGTTTTCACAATGGAATAAACTAATGCCGGTTAAAACTGGGACAAGTTCTTGGAAAAGGTAGTTTTGAAAGATAAATACTTTTCTTATTGTTAACGATAATTATTAATAAGTAGTCAATATATTAGTGTTGAAAATAAAACAAATAAAGTCGAAATGCCGGCGCTTTACTTGACCGCTAAGAAAACAACGTGTCGCCGAAAGTTAACAGATCATAATTAATCCTAATAAAAACAATAAATGTGCAATAAAACCAATGTTGACAATTTCAGTTCATAATTAATCCCTATAACAAAAGTTACCCGGGGTCTAATAAAAATATAGCCACATTGTTTTGAACTTTTCTAAACTTCGTGTTTACACATAAATTTCAATATGGCAGCAATAGCAGTGAAAGGGCCTACTTTTGTAGTTCTGATTGTGGAACTTATTGAACATATTTTCACGAAGTCATATGCTTATGCCACCCGAAGACCATTACTAAGCAAAAAACACCCCGATTTTAATACAAATATTGCACATATAAATAGGAGTAAGCAATTTTATAGGAACAGTATAATTCATTTGAACCCTGCATGTGGTTTCCGTTTGTAATGAGAATGAGATTAATATTCCACTTTTCACTTTAAAAAGTGACAATAAAAAATAGGCCAATCCAACCTATAACCTATAAATATGATTTTACAACAAACCGAACTCGCGTATCTCTTTTCAATCAACAGTTTTAAGAAATTTTATGAATCATACTTGTTTTCCCAGCGTCCCGACGCTATTATCATCCTGAAAAAAATTCAACCTTTAGATGTCGTTTTTTACACTTAAGCCGGGATTTGGTGATTAATAACAACTGTCAAAGATAGAGATATCTTTTATCATTAAAGTAATCGTGTTTACATTAAGGATTATCATTTCGAATAACTATTAAAAATAAAAACAAAGATTATACGATCAAGACACGCTATCACTGTCAAAACAATATGGCGTATCGATAAATCTCGCGCAGGTAAAGTCTCGTTCTAACGACCGTGATGTTGAGTATGATTACACTGATTGGTGTAACAGTTTCCAGTCCCGTTAGTATAATAGTCCCAGGTTTGTACGATCACGGAAAATAATTGAATTAAATTGGATTAAAAAATTACAGACAGTCTACCCTCTCGGTCTTAATGATAATATCATGGGAATTGGTAATATATCAAGAACCGATTCTGTTAACATTTTGGATATAGTTTCTAAAACTGTTCGTAAAAACCGTTCTCATGGTCGTAGAAAAAATCGCAATCAAAGAAAATTTCGGACCAATCATACCAATATTTCGGACCTAATTTCTATTTCAAAAAACAACGGCAGACATTATCTGTTAACAAAGCTCTGTTCATTACCGGTTAATAAGTTAAATAAAATTTTAGAGGATTGCAACACAATTTCATATAGCAGTCCTAAGTATGAAATCGTTCAAATTATAATGGCATATTGTTATTCTAAACTGTTTCCCAAAATTGATCGCCCTGAAGATCATAAAAAACATTTTATTAAAATAAAGTATGTCAATAAAGGTTTTGATTTTGTAAATATTGCCGGTATTTTTAACGACCATTCTGTTAAAGAACAAATTCCTGGATATTTTGATAATACTGAGCTCCCTCTTATTTGTTATATTTACAAGAAATCTGCCCGGAAATATGTGTTTAATTATAGCCAATTGTGTAAAGATGTTAATATCAGTGAAAATACACCTACTTCATGTAATTGTAGTAATTCCGAATACATTTATGGACCCATTTCCCATGTTATAACAGGAGATCTTAACATCGTTCAAGACCGAGAGTTAAAATCATTCCTCAGTAAAGGACCTAAATATCGTCCCCCGTCAATCATTAATTGGAATGAGTGTCGTAATATCATCCACGACTCACTCCATACTTACTGTTTAAAATGGATAAAACGGGAAAAAGCTGACAAAAATCTTTGGACTCTTTTTTAATTCAGTAATGAACATAGTTGATATACGTATTCAACATTTTAAAGAACATTTTACTCTTAACAACAACCATAATAAACCTATTTCTCGTATCAAACATAAACTTAAAGAACTAGCCAAGGAATTTGTTTTTGTCCCTGCCGATAAAGCTGCTAATAATATCATTATTGTTTGACGTAAATTTTACATTGAGGTCCTGAAAAAGAAATCACCAATTCACCAACATTCCAACTGACTCCATTTTCAGAAAACGACATCTGTAACAAACATAAACTTTTAGCTACCTCTTTACAAGCAGAACCAAATACAATGAAAGTCCCAACTATGTACTGGCTTCCGAGCTACATAAAACACCTTACAAATATAGATTTATTTCGTCTTCAAGCCATTGTTCCACTACTAAATTGTCTATTCTTCTTACCAGTTCACTTGGTACAATCAAAACCTGATAATAAATTGTTCAAATAAGGCCTTTGAAAATAGTGGAATTAATTACTTTTGGAGTGTCAAAACTCGTTGGAAGTACTTGATAAATTGCATGCTTATATTGGTGATTTTGAATCTGTTCAAAGTTTTGATTTTTCTACCTTGTATACCACATTGCCTCACATTCTCATTAAGAAAAATTCACACACCTAATTAAATGGGCATTTAAAAGTCAGAATGTGAATACATATGTTCTAACTCTTTTAGGTCATTTTTAGTAGCAATAAACAAAAGAAATATGTCAATTGGACATGCTTTGATACTATATCTGCCCTTGAATTTTTACTAGATAATATTTTTGTTCGCTTTGGAGATTCCGTATATCGTCAGGTTATCGAATTCCAATGGGGACTAACTGTGCACCACTTATTGCGGACCTGTTTTGTATTGCTATGAGTTACAATTTATGACTAAAATCAGCAAAGACCCATCGAAACAACATCTGATACAAAATTTAATAATACTTTTAGATATTTGGATGATTTATTGGCTCTCAATAATGACGACTTCAGTATGTATACTAAAGAAATTTATCCTGTTGAACTTATTTTAAATAAAGCTAATACTAACAATGACCACTGCCCTTTCCTCGATCTTGATATCCATATCATTAACGGAAAGCTTAATACAAAAATTTATGATAAAAGAGATGATTTTTCATTTCCTATCGTTAATTATCCATTTTAGATGGTGACGTTCCTTGTCACCATCTTACGGTGTTTATATATCTCAACTTGTACGATTCGCTCGTGTATGTAACAACGTTTCAGATTTTAACGAAAGAAATTTATGTATTACTGAAAATTATTAGTATAGGGGAGGTTGAGATCTCATAAACATGTTTAACCCGCGCATTTTTGCGCCTGTCCCAAGTCAGGAGCCTCTGGCCTTTGTTAGTCTTGTATTATTTTTACTTTTAGTTTCTTGTGTATAATTTGGAGTTTAGTATGACGTCCATTATCACTGAACTAGTATATATATTTGTTTAGGGGCCAGCTTAAGGACGCCTCCGGTGCGGAATTTCGCTGTATTGAAGACCTATTGGTGACCTTCTGTTGTTGTCTGTTCTGTGGTCGGGTTGTTGTCTCTTTGACATTCCCCATTTCCATTCTCAATTTTATGTTGTATACTGGTACAAAGTACATCAAATTTTCTAAAACTGAAGTCATCCTGGATTTTATTTTGCATGAACTTCTTAAAATAATTCGTGGTATATTTAACAAAAATATAATGCAATGAAACATTTGTGCTTGTACCAAAGGATACTGTACTGCACTAAACTTCCTAAAATTATAATAACATTTATAAAAGATTTTATTTCTAAATGCAACAGAAGTCCATCATTTAAAAGTTATCACAATAGATGTAACAATAGAGCTTGATTTTCCTACAGGAATCTGTAATTACCACTTTTTATGAGTCAAATTCCTGGTGGAACAGTCATTACTTAAGAAGGAAAATCATGTTTAACAGTTGCAAAAATATTCAATACATTCTTTTGTTGCATTCATATTCTACATCTATATTTTTAGCATTGATGGAGCATTGCATATTAAAGTACAATTCAAATTCAATTTTCTTTTTGGGGATTACAGACATAAAACTTCATAACAGATGTATCTATATAAAAAGCACCAAGATAAATTATCTAGTCAAATACAAATATTCATTTTTATTTAAGTAAAAACATTCTTTTGAAATTTAACTTGAAAATTAATCACCTCAAACCAATTATTATAATTATTGATATTTTTACGATAGACAATAAAGTCTTATGATCAACCAATTTCATTATTGATTTTCTTAGGTCTTGACCCAAACTTCAAAATGAATAGATAAAATCATACTATATTTTCACATTAAGTCTTTGTCTTACTCCTAACGTGTTGTGAAGAATATTCAGATTTCTGGCCTCTGGTGGTGGTCTAACATCTAGTGTAGTCATACTATATTTGCACATTAAGTCTATGTCTTAGTCCTAATGTGTTGTGAAGTATATTCAGATTTCTGGCCTCTGGTGGTGGTCTAACATCTAGTGTAGTCATACTATATTTTCACATTAAGTCGATGTCTTAGTCTCAATATAACATCTAGTGTAGTCATACTATATTTGCACATTAAGTCTATGTCTTAGTCCTAATGTGTTGTGAAGTATATTCAGATTTCTGGCCTCTGGTGGGGGTCTTACATCTATCTTGATACCTCTTGTACGTAATCTTGCTAGGGATGCCTCTGTTATATCGCGACAATCTCTTACTTGTAGAGCTTCTAAACATTTGGCATATTCTCCTAAAATACTGAAATAGACCAATTTACAATAATTGGTATTATATTAATGTAGGTTCATATATTTGTTATTCAAGAATGTTAAATTTATACCAGCATACATGTAACAGGTACTGTCAATCAGGTATAAGAAATAGTAATTGTTACTGTCCCACTTCTCCTTTTATTAGTATGTATAAATCTCTGTTAATATAAGCATATATACTTAACAAGAGTGCACACGCTGAAATGTCTCGCCTTCTTTACTAATCATTGATATTATGTTGATAGTCCTAAATGTAAAGCTTTATTACACTGTCACGTAAACTTAACATTAACCAATAAAATAAACATTGACCAATGAACCATGAAAATGAGATAAGGGCAGATGAACCATGCCAGGCAGACATGTACAGCTAACAATTCTTTCATACACCAAATATAGTTGACCTGTTGCTTATAGTTAAGAAAAACAGACCAAAACACAAAACTTAACACTGTTCAATGAACCGTGAAAATGAGGTCAAGGTCAAATAAAACCTGCTGCGACTGACTTATAGATCATAAAATATTTCCATACACCAAATATAGTTGACCTATGGCATATAGTATTAGAAAAAAAGACCAAAACTCAAAAACTTAACTTTGACCACTGAACCATGAAAATGAGGTCAAGGTCAGATGACACCTGCCAACTAGACATGTACACCTTACAATCATTCCATACACCAAATATAGTAGGCGTATTGTATACAGGATAAGAAAAACAGACCAAAAGCATAAAAACTTAACACTGATCAATGAACCGTGAAAATGAGGTCAAGGTCAAATAAAACCTGCACGACTGACATAGATCATAAAATATTTCCATACACCAAATATAGTTGACCTATGGCATATAGCATTAGAAAAAAGACCAAAACTCAAAAACTTAACTATAACCACTGAACCATGAAAATGAGGTCAAGGTCAGATGACACCTGCCAGTTGGACATGT
Source organism: Mytilus coruscus (assembly GCA_017311375.1). NCBI lineage: Eukaryota > Metazoa > Mollusca > Bivalvia > Mytilida > Mytilidae > Mytilus > Mytilus coruscus. The sequence goes on from CM029602.1 coordinate 56,947,056, forward strand.
ACACCTTACAGTCCTCCCATACACCGAATATACTAGACCTATTGCTTATAGTATCCAAGATATGGACTTGACCACCAAAACTTAACCTTGTTCACTGATCCATGAAATGAGGTCGAGGTCAAGTGAAAACTGTCTGTCAGGCATGAGGACCTTGCAAGGTACGCACATACCAAATATAGTTATCCTATTACTTATAATAAGAGAGAATTTAACATTACAAAAATCTTAATTTTTTTTCAAGTAGTCACTGAACCATGAAAATGAGGTCAAGGACATTGGACATGTGACTGACGGAAACTTCGTAACATGAGGTATCTATATACAAAGTATGAAGCATACAGGTCTTCCACCTTCTAAAATACAAAGCTTTTAAGAAGTTAGCTAACGCCGCCGCAGCCGCCGGATCACTATCCCTATGTCGAGCTTTCTGCGACAAAAGTCGCAGGCTCGACAAAAACTGACACAAATAAGGACATGAAACAATTCAAGACCTTTCAAATGTCAGTCTAAAATTCCCTTTGAAACCACAGTAAGTAATTATAGGACAGAAGAATCTATTAGATTCAGATGTTGTAGAGTTATCTCTCTTGATACATTCATCATACATGCAGAGTTTGCTGTTCAAAGATTAAATGGATGGATGAATGGCTTTTTTAATGCCCAAATTAAATGTATATTCAGGACAAGAACATTTTAATTTGTAATGAGTATGAACCCTGCTTAGTAAGACAGCTGACATGCTGAGCTAGATTTTTATTGTTCTAGTTCACAAGGTAACAGTCTGCAAGAAGACATGTCACTCTACACAGACACATTATTCTGTCTGGGCAGATCATTCTTTGCCCTTAATTCTAAATGTGAGATGTCACTCTACACAGACACATTATTCTATCTGGGCAGATCATTCTTTGCCCTTAATTCTAAATGCGACATGTCACTCTACACAGACACATTATTCTGTCTGGGCAGATCATTGCCCTTAATTCTAAATGTGAGATGTCACTCTACACAGACACATTATTCTATCTGGGCAGATCATTCTTTGCCCTTAATTCTAAATGCGACATGTCACTCTACACAGACACATTATTCTATCTGGGCAGATCATTCTTTGCCCTTAATTCTAAATGCGAGATGTCACTCTACACAGACACATTATTCTGTCTGGGCAGATCATTCTTTGCCCTTAATTCTAAATGTGAGATGTCACTCTACACAGACACATTATTCTGTCTGGGCAGATCATTCTTTGCCCTTAATTCTAAATGTGAGATGTCACTCTACACAGACACATTATTCTGTCTGGGCAGATCATTCTTTGCCCTTAATTCTAAATGCGACATGTCACTCTACACAGACACATTATTCTATCTGGGCAGATCATTCTTTGCCCTTAATTCTAAATGTGAGATGTCACTCTACACAGACACATTATTCTATCTGGGCAGATCATTCTTTGCCCTTAATTCTAAATGTGAGATGTCACTCTACACAGACACATTATTCTGTCTGGGCAGATCATTCTTTGCCCTTAATTCTAAATGCGACATGTCACTCTACACAGACACATTATTCTATCTGGGCAGATCATTCTTTGCCCTTAATTCTAAATGTGAGATGTCACTCTACACAGACACATTATTCTGTCTGGGCAGATCATTCTTTGCCCTTAATTCTAAATGCCAGAAGTAGCAATTACCAATTTTCAAGTCTTTGGTTTGTCCCATGACCTCCCCAGTTGAGATGAATATGACAAGACCACAGTGGCAGTTTCAAAGATTTAAGATGTTGCATTTAACTGGTATTAATAATTAAAGAGCCATTGCACTGATACTGAAGTTTTCTACCATGTGGATTTATGTAAATGTAATCTAATGACAGAAAAAAACTCCCAAGTGGACAAAAAAAATTGGATATATATAACCTAAGACAACCACTGATGAGAGACTATTAACCAACTACTTTGATTTATGGAATTAAGTACTTTAAATGTATTGATTATCTTCAGTTAGAGGAAGATAAGAAAACTGTGGTAGATGAATAAACTTTACAATAATATAGACAATGTAACATCTGTTCTTGATCATGTTGATTGCATGGGTTCAAGAAAAATATAACATAGTTTAAAATTTATATAACTCCAAATCTCAGCATAGTAAACAATAGAAGGGATGTTTTGTTTGTATCTTACTCTACATGTATTTAATAAGGGGTGAGATTCATGTAACTGGTGCCCCATTCCATCGAACCTGAACATTTCAAAGTTGAATGTCCCGAAACGATATACAGATTATAGATAAAAATATGATTTGTCATCAGTTTTAACAGTAATACATTAAATTTATTTCAATTAATCTCAAAACAATGAATGATTACAGTAATAAAAAAAAATAATCTTAAATCAGTCACTGAATCCATCACATACTGTAAATTCAGAAATTATTGTGTGCATTTATTATTGCGATTTTTGAAAAATGGACATAAATGCGAAATTAATTATTGCGAATTCAGGAAAAGCAGCATACAGATATATGCATCAGATATCAGAATGCGAGTTCTTATTATTGGGATACTCACCCAGTCGCATTATTCGAAATAATAAAAACCTCGCAATAATTTCTGAATTTACAGTATGTTAATTCTTATTCAAAGTCAATTATCAAAACTTTTTGTTTTCTTGATATATTCAGACACATTATGAACTACATATTTAAGACTAGTGTCTTCATCAGATTTTGAGTCAAGCCATATGAATTATAATCTTTATAAAAGGGAATGTCCCAGTAGTGTCTAATAGGAAAATAATTTTGCTCTGCATTTTACTCTCTAATAATAACATATCTTAAAGAGTTATCTCCCTGGAATACTTACATGATAGAAGAATTTGTTAACCTCCAACAGCCCTGAACATTCAGATGCTGTAATGATAATGCTGTTTTTGCCAATACATTTAACGCAAAATCTGTCACCCCATAAATCTTTGCTATGGATAAAAATTTTAGGCTAAAATGGAAAAAAATATATATACATGTACATCAATAAGACAACATCAAAATATAATTTATTTTCTGGAATTTGGCTGCATCTTACTTTTTTTTTAAAAAGGGTGAAATTTCTGCCACTGAGATTTGCATTTATTAAATGCTATATTGTGTATTAAAATATTTTTTGCAAAGGTTATTTCGAATGTAATGTACTTTTTTCATGCATGCAAAACTATGTTTTATATAATACATGTAGCAATAAAGATAAAACTAACAGCGTGTTTTCTGCTAAAAAGACTAAACAAAAAACAAATATGGCAGACAACAACCACTGATTTACAGGCTCCTGACTTAATGGGAAAGGCAAATAAAGGATGTGTTAAGGTTAAACATGTAAAATTCAACTAGAAGATGCACAATGCTACTACTACTCAATTATCTTATTAATTTCATTAACTAGCATACATGTCTGTAGGAGGAGTAACTGGTACTTAGGGGTATACTCATCTGGATGATAAAAGATGCCTGGCCTGTGGCTTTACCTCATTAGCATAAAAAATAATTTAAACTTGTCCAGCTTACAGTTACTTAGTAAATTCTTATGCACCCATTTCTTAGTGCTGTAAAATTATTTCATTAACTCCTAATAAAAGGTGTTTATTTTTGAGTAATGAAACCAGCAAAAACTTATATTTCTATTTTTTTTTTATAACTTACTTTTTACAGACTTGTGCAATTAACATAACAGTATCATCATTTAATAACCAACATCCTGTTAAATCCAACTGTTTTAGATTAGGACAATTCATTAGCACCACTGTGATTCCAGCTTCACTAACCCAGTGGCATTCACGTAGAGATAATGTTGTCAGCTGAGAACATTTGATAGATATTGTGTGTAAACAAGTGTTACTAATGGAAGAACAATGGGTTAAGTCTATTTTTTGTAGTTTAGAATTATGTTCCAATACAGGTAATAGTAATCCATCTGTTAACCAGTTTTGAGCATTCCTCAGTACCAGTGATGTAAACGATGTGTTATCCTCTGTCAGTATCACAAAACTTTTTGCAGTTATCTGTCCAACGACGCTACATATATTGCATGTCTTACAGCTTCGGAAGTAGGCACCAACTAATTCCTTACAGTCTTTTGAGACAATTCGTAGTTTAAATTGAGTGGGTAAAGGCAAACATGGCATTATATATCTAAAGATGATATCTTCCCATGGTAGATCAAATAAACCAATAACTTCGGTGCTGAAAATAAATTTTTCTCCTCTACATGTTTATGTATATCATGTATATACTCAACTTATGTGTACAGTAGTTGTACTGCCTGTATTATTATATATGTTGATGCATGTAAATGATGTACTGTGCAAACAATTGAAATCCTTTTTTCAAATGAAATTAAGGAATCTTTTTTTCATGACAATCCTTAGTTGGTTTGAGCAATATATGTTACTTGTAGTATAATGTATACAGTTGAAGAAATAATAAATGTCAAATTAAGTTAAAAAAAAAACAATTCAATTATATACATTTGTATTCTTAAAACTTTTTCTATTTTTAGACAAGGCATCCATGTTGGTTGATCAACTTGGACTATAATCATAAACTTTGTAGTTGACATCCTATAGATAAGCAGATAAACTTTGGCATAAAAATGAGGTCAATAACATTTTTCATGGCCTAAATTTAACTGATTATGAGAATCTATATAATACCTGTCATCTTGATCCTTATCTAAATCTTTAACTGTACCTTCAGTTATTTCCTGTGACATATCTGAAATTGATATTGAGAATAATAAAAAGGTTGACTTTTCAATTTTTAGTCATTTTTTAATTTTTTTATTATGTTTTTTTAGTAACACTAGTGTGCGCTTTCTGGGTGTAAGATTCAAACTTTATTTCTTAAACATTTATCGTCCTATCATTACTGACCAATGCTTATACCATTACAGCTATTGTTGCCTTTCTTTAACAATGTACTTGGATCCCCTTAGAGATTTAAAACAGTCTATCTATAAGCATGATAAGAGATGTACTGCTAGGTTTAAAATATTTAATGAATAACCACGATGACAATGACGTCACATCTCCTTATTTCATATTATTTAATAAAAATTACAAAAAAAAAAGCTAGCAAGAAAATTGGAAAAATTAATGACAAACATACTTGAGAAGAACAGCCATTAAGACATTACCCAAACTTTCCACTGTTCAAAGGGCAATAATCTGATAGGGAGTTGTTTGACAATTCAGATATTTGACCAATTTGCAGACTTTGTTTGGCTATAAGTGATATGCAAAAATCTTAAAAGTAGAGCACCTCATAATAACTTGCCATAGACAAAAAGAACACTGATGAAATTTACAATGATTTACATATATATAAATAAGAAAACCTTCAGAAGGTTAAATTACCCATATACAGATATATCTAGTCATTCTCATTGTTTGTAGAAAAATTATAAAAAATAACTAGGTTCTATCCGAAATAAACATAAACTATAAATAACAATTTACAAATACGGTAGTACATGTATGTACTTTCTCTTTTTCACTGTCTGTTTTGGTCCATATCTCGCTAATTCGGGTTATTTCATTGTATATCACATATTTAGCTCTTTAAGTAGACATAAATGTAGTCTTTGTTAATGTAAAACAAAGGAGCATTGTAAGAGTTTCTAGTTCAAGAATAACTTGGATACCAACTGTTTGGTAAGAGTGTCATATTCCTTCCTTGCATTAAAAATCTGAGAGCAGGACAGGTTGTTATTAGATGTAAAATAGCCTCTATTTGGCTGATGCACATTAAACAAATGGATCAATTATATTTTGGCTGAACATGTGTTTGTCAGCCAGCACCATGTACATTATGTGCATGTACATGTACATGTATGTCCCTGTCAGCATTCATACTTTCGTTGTCACTTTTCTACATGTAACTGTCCTACTCAAACAGTCTTCCCGGTCTTGTCTTGTTGATTATTTTTAGCTCACCGGGGCCCAAAGGGCCCCATGTGAGCTTATGCCATCACTTGGCGTCCGTTGTCGTCCGTCGTCGTCGTAAACTATTTCAAAAATCTTCTTCTCTGAAACTACTGGACCAAATACCTTCAAACTTTAACTAAATGTTCCTTAGGGTATCTAGTTTATAAATTGTATCCAAAGTTTTGATCCATTGACAAACATGGCTACCATGGCTAAAAATAGAACATAGGGGTCAAATGCAGTTTTTTGCTTATATCTCAAAAACTAAAGCTTTTAGAGCAAATCTGACGTGGGGTAAAATTGTGTAATTGGTCAAGATTTACCAGCCCTGAAATTTTCAGACGAATCGAACAACTCATTGTTGGGTTGCTGCCACTAAATTGGTAGTTTTAAGGAAATTTTGCAGTTTTTTGTTATTATCTTGAATATTATCATGATTATTATAGATAGATATAAACTGTAAACAGCAAAAATGTTCAGCAAAGTAAGATCTACAAAAAAGTTTTTTATGACCAAAATTGTCAATTGACCCCTTAAGGAGTTAGTATTGCCCTTTAAGGACAATTTTACACAAGCTGTTTTATTTTTTTTAACTTTAAAATCTTCTCAAATGAATCTAGTATAAATTTTGTATTTCATTTCCTTGTACGTCAAGAAACAAAGACACTATGGCTAAAATGGAACATATGGGTAAAAAGCAAAAATAATCATTGATGAAAGATTTAAGCAAAAAAAATAACAGGTGTCCGATTCAGGCTCTTGAGAGCCTCTTGTTCTTTAAAATTTCTCTTGATCTATTACAATTATCAAGATAATAGGGAAAACAAATCAGTAAAAAATATTTGCCATTTGAGGGCAATAAATTATATAAGTAGACATAATTTTGACAATTTCTGTAAAATTGGAAATACAACCATCTTGACATTCTGAACCATTTTGCCTGTGTCAGATTTTCTCTATCTATAATCACTTGAATAATTCTGCGCCTCTAGCGGCCTATAGCTTATCAGAGGTTAATGTAGCAATCAGAGATCAGTAGAATATAACGACTGATATTATTTGTGTTATATGTACAAGTAGAATGGTTTTCAAAATAATAGAAAATACATACAGTTTACCCCTACGTTCTATTTTAAGTCTTGTTGGCCATGTTTGTTGGCTTGTATATGTAGGTTCATTGAGCACATTTTTTTTTAAATGTATAGAAACCCCAAGGATGTTTGTGATCAAGCTTGGCTCAATATTTGGCTTTGTAGTTTCAATGAAGATTTTTGTAAAAATTAAAAGGAAGATGGAAGACAATAGAAACAAAGGATGGAAAAAGCTCACACCTGCCCTTAGGATCAGGTGAACTTAAAGGGGGTCTTCATTTTAACAGTTTAAAATCTGTAGTTACATGTATATAAATTATGGCTTTGTATGTCTTCAAGGATTAATAAAGCTTTAGAGCTTTCAAAACCTGGTTAGATCTATTAAGAATTATATATCTGACAAAATCATACATACTACTGAAATGTAATCAGCATGATTTTCTGATGAAAAGGTAAAATCTTCTAATTCATTAATTGTCAATAGACTATTACAGAGCACCTGTCAAATACAAGTGATATAAAGTGTTGATTTCATCTATTTATTAAAAATTGTGTAATTTTTTCAAATATAGATTTTAAATATACATAGAATTCGTTTTTACCAATTGAATTTAAAATATCATTTTGTATGATTGATTTTTTTGTACTTAAAAAAAAAAGCAAAGTAGAATCAACTTTAATCATTGATCAACACTTTAAAATACAATTTAACAATATCCGGAAACTTGCTGGAAACGACCACGAAACTGATCATTTGTTAGTCATACCTATATCTGGAAGAAACACGTATCTAAATTGAAAAATACAACATTAAGTATCTATTGATTTCTTACATACCATCATATTTGATACACATTCTAATCTGTTAAGTTTTGAATCTATATTAGAAGATTGAAAATCAACCGGAGTACACGACCGCTTGCACGGATATCCGGAATTGTACAACTAAAAAACAAGTGTTAAAGACAAATTTTGTCATAGTCCTTGAAGAACATGTCGTCAGAAACATCAAAAGAACAGAATAATGATCATTTGACAGAACAGGTAATTATATCTGTTTCAGAATGGTATTTGTCATTTTAATTTTTATCTGTTTATATCACAGGATTTGTTACAATTTGCGGGTTTACTATCACGAGGGTTCATATGGATAGTAAACCCGGCAAATTGTAACAAATCCCTGTGGATAAATCTTGCCGCTTGGCGTATATAAACAGATAAAAATTAAAATGACAAATACCATTCTGACCTACACATGTATATATACAAGCCAACAAACATGGCCAACAAGACTTAACCACATACATTTGTATAACACAAATAATGACGAATTCCTCAAAAAAGCATGTCTGAAGAGAACCATACATTGTAACTGCCAAGAAATTCAAAGAATGCCACACAACAAATATTGTGGAAAAGCAAGTAAAGAATCACTCTAGAAATTTTTTGACATTCCACCAAGCAAAACACCACAATATTCAATCTCATTCTTTGTGAAGACAGTGATCGCGTGGAATCAGCTAGACTAAACTGTAGTGTGCGCATCAAGTATAGAGAGCTGCAAATCTGATCTCACGCCACAATAAATTGACAGCGCTGTCTCAAACCGTTGTATTAAAGCCAGTATTGGTATCAACAACGTATTCATACAGATACAGATACGGGTCTCACCTGTGATTACTATAATACAGATTACCCGCTATATCGTAAAATCTAGGTACTTCAGTTTCGTATTTATCAATAGCATTAGTCCAATGATTATCGACGTTTACAGGATCAACATGTATCCTTATTATTGCCTTTTGTTATAACTAAAAGAGAGGTGAAAGATACCAAAGGGACATTCAAACTCATAAGTTGAAAATAAACTGACAATGCCATGGCAAAAAAATAAAGACCAAAAGACAAACAACAGTACACAAAACACAACATAGAGAACTAAAGACTTAGCAATTTCATGAGCTCAACCAAAAACCAGGGGTGATCTAAGGTGCTCCGGAAGGTTAAGCAGATCCTGCTCAACTTGTGGCACGAACCCATCAGGTTGCTCATGTAAGTACAAACCCAATGATAAGTCTAATTTGGTAGGTCACAGTCAAGGAAAAGGAGAACAGGATTGTGGTTTTACTGATTTGATCATATCAGTAGTCATCTGTGTGAAATAAATATTCCATGACTGTCAACCAACTCGTGATGGTGTCTGTAAAATTTTCGAAGGGATATTTTAAACTTCACCACTTGGAACTCTTGGTTTAATAGCTTCCTTGTGAGCAGCAACCGTCTATCAAGGAAATCAAGGAAATACTAAATATCATTTTAAAATTATTTGAAAAAAGAACAAATGATTTTTTCTTGCCTTGAGAGATATACTGATAGGATAACTATCTGGCGGGGGCTGCCGTGTAAACTTTTTGTATAAAGCTTTATATTTCAGAAGGTAGAGCACCTAGATGCTTCATTCCTTGAATGCAGATACCTTGTGTTACAAATATTCCGTCTGTCACATATCCATTGTCCTTGACCTCATTTTCATTGTTCAGCGACTGCTTGAAATCTTTTTTAAAGTGTTTTCTTAATTTCTCTCTTAGTTTGAGTAATAGGATAGCTATATTTATATATGGGGTCTTTGTAACGTCTACATGTCAGTCAGACAGAGTTCACATGACCTTGACCTCATATCATGGATCAGTGATCAAGGTTAAAGTTACATGATTAGGTTTGTTTCTCAAATACTATAAGCAGTAGGTCAACTATATGTGGTGTATGGAATGATTGTAAGGGGTACATCTTTGTCTGGCAGGTATCATCTGACTTAGACCTCATTTTCATGGTTCATTGGTAAATGTTAAGTTTTGTGTTTTTGGTCTGTTTTTTAAATACTATAAGCAGTAGGTCAACTATATTTGGTGAATGGATTGATTGTAAGGTGTACATGTCTGTCTGGCAGGTGTCATCCGACCTTGATCTCATTTTCCTGGTTCATTGGTTAATGTTAAGTTTTTGTGTTTTGGTCTGCTTTTCAATTACCATAAGCAATAGGTCAACTATATTTGGTGTATGGAATAATTGTAAGGTGTACACATGTCTGTCAGGTAGGATTTATCTGACCTTGACCTCATTGTCGTAGATATTTAAAGATGTTAAGTTTATGTGATACCTATAGTTAAACCTTTATCTTTAAGACTTTCAACATAAAATCAATTGTCAGAAAAGCAGGCAAGACATTTCAGCATTTGCACTTTTGTCTTATTTATGCAGTAACATTTGGTGTATATTTGATAATCATAATTTTGTTTATTATTATTAATGTTTCATTGAAAAAAAAAACAAATGTTTGATGGAAAAGGTAAGTCATGTGAATTTCCCATATTGTATTGGTTTCTTGAAGCTACATGTAATAAACAACTATGTCATTACACATTTTGGTAATCATATATTACTTTGTGAGAAATTGTTTGCTCCTTTTTGGTGCAATCAGATACAAATTCATGGGAAATTGTATGCTGCTTTATGACATTTTGTGAAAAATCCTGAAGATCCAAAAACTAGAAACAAGATTTTTGTAAGCCATAGACCCAAATCTACCCATTTAGTTACCATTTACAAAAATGCATGCTCCATTCGGAAATAATATAAATTTTGCTTCTTGTTTAAAACCTCAACAAAACATGTATAAATTTGCTAATGTTTTGCACAATTTTTGTTGAAAATGTTGAAGGAAATTATATGGATAAGGTTCTCAATGTTGGACTTGGACTATTGTGCAACTCATATACATGTATGATGTTATTATTGGTGTAAACATTCAACAAAGGAATGCATTCTTTAATGTTTCGTGCATGTTTTATTAGTCAAGGATTATTGAATTACAAATCAGAATTATGATATATTCTTAAAAACAAAGAAGATGGACATGACAGCATGTTATTAATCTGTTGACAGTTTTTACATAAATTATCAAAGTAATTCTCACATGGGTTTTCAATAAAAACTCAGTTTGTTTTCTTATAAAATCCTATGACAAATAACTTAAAATAAGCATTAAAAACTTAAAGGGGCATTAACTGTCAAATTTGTATTCATCAATTTCACTCAAATTCTCATCTTTGATATATAACATACTAAAATGTATATTCAAATTTTTAAAAAGTCTTAAATAAACAATTTACGATGTATAGACTCGATAATATGTATCAGCATTTTGTGTGTATTTTAGTCTGAATGCGATCTAATTAACCATCATGGTGACCTCTGAAGACTGCCGACGGTCATATAACTGATATAAACATAAATATAGATATAAATAGATAGCAAACTCATGCAATTGGATTTTTCTAGGTCTGTTTGATTTCATATCATCGGTTAAAACAATATGTTAATCGTCGTTTTTACCTGTATAAGAATGAGTTTTTGTGGATCGTATCAGTCAACCGAATGGTTTACTCTTGTTTCACTTTCAATGTTGACATGCTTTTCCTTTTAATAGCTGAACACGGCTAGTTTATGCGTAACCCATTTCTAGCTAAGGGGTTAAATTGAAGGTCACATGAATACGGATTCATGGAGGTCGAATTATTCTCTTGCAAGTGAATAATTCATCAGTGATGTTTCTTAGCTTATTTTGACAAAATTGAACCAAACTGGCTGCTTAAACTGAATTATTATTTCATTAATTCACTTTCATTAATTATTGAACAAAAAAACTCGTATTTTAATTTGTTTTTTGTATCTCGTAGCTAATGCCCCTTTAATTAATTATGTAAACAGATTTAAGCAATTCAAAGCATTTAAACCTTATATATATATATATATATCAACATATTTAAAGCTAACACAATCCAAAGAAATCTGCCCAGAACTGAGGTGCAAAATTAATGCACCCGCCTTGCAGTTCAATTCGAAATGAATTCAATTAGATGAAATAATGAACTATTTATATGCAGCTAAAACAATGTATCATTTGGCTAGGGTACTAGGGTAAACAAAAAATCAATGTTTTGCAATGTACAGGACAAACTTCTGCTTAGTATAGTAAAAATAAAGTGAGATGGGGTCTTAGGGTATTTTTTCTTTTAAAGTGCATTTTGACCTCCTTGTCCAAAAACTGGTCTTCTGATGGAGAATTCCAAGTACCATATTTGTAAAAGTATGAAGACAGCTTAGACAATGTTAGACTAACACTGATATCTGAGTAGTTGAAAATTATAATTGGTGCTCTCACTTTCATCTCCCTCATTTCAGCCTTTATTCTTATTGCCTGTTGTACAAGTTTCTTTCTGTAAGTCAATTATCATGATATAGGACTCTGAAATTAGCCAATTATGCTTTGTTGGTGCAGACAAATTAGAGTTTACTTTTTACTCAATGCTCAGACATTGTAATTCAAATTATTCATTCCTACATGAACCAAGTACAAAGACCAATTTTTTTACAGATGCTACGAGAACCATATAAGTATATATGTCAGATTCCAGGAAAACAAGTTCGTACTAAACTTGCAGCTGTAAGTACATTTAGCATGATGGTATACATTGTACATTAATACATGCATGCATTTTATATTTGTAAAGAGAATATTTGCAAACAGTTTATCTAATAAAAATGTAAGAAAATACCAATGAGACAGAGTAAAAAAATGAAGAAAGACAAACAACATTATGAAAAATGAGAAAGACAACAATTCATAAAACAAACAGAAACTGGGATGATTGAGCAACATAACAACATGAACTGGCAAGATGTACATATGTAGAACAGTTATAAAAGCAGAAACACAACAACATGAACTGGCAAGATGTACATATGTAGAACAATTATAAAAGCAGAAACACAACAACATGAACTGGCAAGATGATTGAACAATTATAAAAGCAGAAACACAACAACATGAACTGGCAAGATGTACATATGTAGAACAATTATAAAAGCAGAAACATAACAACATGAACTGGCAAGATGTACATATGTAGAACAGTTATAAAAGCATTGGTACATTCAAGTCTGTCTTGAGAATGTTGTCTCAAGCCCCACCGTACTATATTCATTTTAGCTCACCTGGCCAAAAGAACCAGTATGAGCTGTTGTCAATTTTATGGCCCCACCACAAAGTGGTAGGACCATATAGTGTTACCCTTATCCGTCATTCTGTCATTGTGTCATTCCGTCATTCCGCAACGAACAGTTATACAGACTTATTATTATTATTGTTTTAATTGAAAAAAAAGCAAATGTTGGATGGAAAAGGTAAGTCATGTGAATTTCACATATTGATTCTAAACGCCTTCACATTTTGAGCTGATTTTAAGTATATGAGTCTACTATGATGAGTTACAGATGGAGTTAGCGTTTGGTTCCGCTCTGTTGAATTTTGCGGAAATTACAGGCTTTGGACTTTGAAAATTTCATGGAAATAACAGTTATACCGACTTTTTTTCTTAACACCTTCACATATTGAGCTTATTTTTAGTATGTGAGTCTACTATGATGAGTTACAGATTGAGTTTGTGTTTGGTTCCGCTCTGCGAATGTTGCAGAAATTACGGGGTTTAGATTTTAAAAATTGTGAAAATAACCGTTATATGGACTTTGAGTCTTCTATGATGAGTTACAGATCGAATTGAGGTTTGGTTTCCACTTCACTGATTTTTGCCGAAAAATAAAGTCTTTGGACTTGAAAATTTAGTGAAAATAACAGTTATACAGACTTTTTTTCTAAATGCCTTCACATATTGAGCTGAATTTTAGTATGTGAGTATACTATGATGAGTTACAGATCGAGTTAACGTTAGGTTCCGCTCTGCTGATTTGTGCAGAAATTACGGGCTTTGGACTTTGAAAATTTCATGTAAAAACAGTTACAGACTTTTGTTCTCAAATTTTCACTCCTAAAAATGGCTTCAAGCTTTTTTTGCGGCGGGATCATTGGTATCGTTCAGACACATCCAGTTTAGACTTAAATAAAAATAAAAAATAAACAGTTTTCTGTTCAGTTTTCAATTTTCCAAACAGATATAGAGCTTTTTGTAGGTTATTTTGTAATTTTCAGTTACAGCTAAGTATCAGTATGGTTGACCTAGGCCTACATTTGACCATAAGTTTTTGTCTTCAGGACTCACTGTTGCATTTAAGAATATACAACTACATACTTCACCACAAGGAATACAAGCATCAATGGTTGCCCAAAATTTAAAAGTGAGGTTTCATAGTGTAAAGTTATCTTTACCAAATTTCCCATATAAACAGCATTTATAACTTTGGTACTATGAGTTTTTTTAGGAAGCAGACTACAAAAAATAAATATAGTTTATATCTATCAGAAAGATAAAAAAAATATTTTCATAAATATGTGTGTCTTTTGACCCATCTTAACTATTTGGCATTTTATGGATATATCTCAAGGTGGTGTGTGATCCATGCAGTTCAGATTCAAGTCTTTGATCCTTGTGAATTTTGGCATTTCATGGAAACAGTTTTTATATCCCCTGCTCCAAAGGAGGTGTTTTACCTCTTTACCTCTATCTGTCCATTCATCTGTATTTCTGTCCTATGAAATTTTTGTCGCATTTTTCTAAGGATTTACATATACAAATCAGAGCGTCAGGCGTCTTGAAATCGGTTATCAGTCTTCATGTGAACATGCTATAAAGTGTGATGCAGTTTCAGACTCATTGATTCTAAACTTCCTGTTTAGGGAATACTTATATATTCTAACACATAATGGCAAATGTATGACATTTTGTCACATTTTTCTATGGTACTTCAAAGAAGAGAGTCCTGAAATATGTTATCAGTCTTCATGTGAACATGCTTTACCTTGTAATCAGTTTATATATTCATTGCTAATCAAATTCCTGTTTTATTGAATTCTTAAAGTAGGGTATCATTAGTGAGAAGAGGTTCATACTTGTACTTGTTTCTTTTGCATGAAGCAGTTGAAACATTACTTTGTAATTTGTTTCATTGGGCAGAATAAGTCATTTGGTGGGATTTGTGTTGCTCAGTCATTAGTTTTCTATGTTGTGTTTTGTGTACTGTTGTTTGTCTTTTTGTCATCTTTCTTTTTTTGCCATGGAATTGTCAGTTTGTTATCGACTTATGAGTTTGAATATCCCTTTGTTATCTTTCACCGCTTTCTTTCAGAAGTTTGAACGTTCAAATGATGACCATATCATTGTCTAATTTATTCATTATTTAGATTTTCTAGTGAAGCAAAATGAAATAAATATCTTATCTCACCCTAAAATAATGATTTGATTGTGTAATATATAGTATAAGATCTGTTACATAAAAGATGGAAAATTGTTAATTGTTGTCTAGTTTCTATTTCATTGGCACATTTTTTCAAGAATTTCTGTTGTGTATACATGCATAAGATAATTTTTTGGTTGCACTTTTGTGCAGGCATTTAACTGTTGGTTGAATATACCACAAGACAAATTACAGATAGTCGGAGAAGTTACACAGATGTTACATAATGCTAGTTTATTGTAAGTACATTAAAGCAATATGTTCTTTAGTTAGTCTTTGATAAAAAAAGATATTGTCATTCAGTGTACAGTACTTGGTGATCTTAATAATTGCATGTCTTAGGTAATTATTGAGATTATAGAAAAGAATATCACTGAAACATGTGTGAAAACTGTCTTCAAATTACATCTTAACATAAACAAACAGTTGGTTCTTCTATCTGTTTGTTTATAAAAAACAAAACAATAGTTGTAATTTGAGTATTGCAATAGCAATAAAAACTAAGATTTTTTATCCTTTGATAAACAGTAACCGTTAAACATTTAAAAAAAAGGAGCATATTTCTTTCTTATGATTCATATGCAGGTTTACTGCTCTAAACTACACCATATTGTTCTCAGTAATTTCGCCTGAGTTGTCATTTTTGCTTTTCATAAACAATTTTCAAAATGACACAGTAGTATTTCTGATCAGTTTCATCATGAAAATTTGTAAAAGTAAAAAATGATTTGTAATCAAATCTACAAGGATACATTTGTAAAAGGAATTACCTACCAAAAGTATTTGATAGTACAATAGACCACACCAACCATCAGCACTTAACTCCATATGTTCTTATTTTCCTTAAAAAATATGATCATAGTTAATCACTTGAAAGTTTCATTATTCATAAAGTATACCTCACGACAAAACTAACTGTGCTTTCTTTTATTTGTTTTCCATAGGATAGATGACATTGAAGACAATTCCAAACTCAGGAGGGGTATACCAGGTAAAATAAATTATTGAATCAATATGTGGAATTTTAAGGAATTGATCAAGTTACTGCGAGAAAATTGATGACCATCATTTGTTCAGTATGCATCTGATAAGTTAAAAATAAAATGAATCGTAAGTTAATTCAAAGGGAAATGGATGCTTTATTGAATAAGGAGCATTTTAATCATGGTTTAATGAAATTACATTTTTTGTTGAAAATCAAAAGTGTTTATCATCAAAACTTGGTGTATGTAAAAACAAAATATTGTCTACCTAGAGAACAACTATTAAAAAATCAAGGGTTACTTGGTTTCACTTTTGACAGCATAGAAAATCATAGTGACAAAGTTGCCGACTAGCATGTGCCCTAGGGTAAATGTACATGAAATAATATCATGCTTACGATAGTGTAAATTAAAGCAGGCTAATGCAGCTCATTGTGGATTGTAGATCAAATCTACCATAATTGATATGAAATACATTTGGATGACTATAAACACTATTTTCCGAAGAATTCATCTAATGGAGATTTAAAAAAATGCTTAGTTAGAATGTTAATTATCCGTATTAATTAGATATAAATAATAGGATCTGGTATAAACATTGACAAAAAACAACATCCCAAAACAATATAGCCAAAAACTTATTTAGAGTTCACCATACTGTCATCAATAATGAGCCCTCCTGCTATACAGCAAACTCCTCATTCTAACAAACTACAGGCATTGTGAATAAATTTATTGAAGATACAGAAATAGGAATATTGATTAATTAGCCAATCAACAAAAAGGTACAACAATCCTAAGTCAAAATTGTTTTGCTTTGGTCAGGTACACATCATTGCAGCCACATAAGCTGATTTATTGCAACTTAACCCTAACTTAATACCTTGATTAGTTGAAAAATTTGTACACCATGAAACTGAATTTAAAGGGGTTTTGTAATTCAATAATTTTTCATTAGAGATTACCAAAACACATCGACATGGAAAAGAATGCTAATTTACACTGAATCAATGAATTCTTACATTTACTGAAATTAATTCAAAAGTACAGTTGCCTTCTTAGAATTTCAAAAGCTTAAACAAATTATGTTAAGAACTTTATACATGACTGTTTATCTTTTTCAGTTGCACATTCCATATATGGAGTAGCACATACCATCAATTCTGCAAACTACATCTATTTCTTGGGTCTACAGAAAGTTTTAATGTTAGAACATCCTGAAGCAACAAAAGTATTTACAGGTTAATATCCCATCTGTTGGTAGAATTTGTCTGTTTTCACACCTGGTAAATTAAATTACCATTTTATGCATTTGCACTTATTAAACATATTGAAGTGTAATTGATTCCTTGTGTTTAAAGAGATGATTATGTTTTTTAATGGATAAAAGCACTATATAGCAATAGAACAAGAACACTTAATATTTTTGTTATCTCCCTTGAAACAAAGGTTCAAAAAGAACTAAACTTTGCATGGATTATGTATGGTCCTCTATAAAAGAAAAAAGCATAGCAACCAGAGGTAATTCATGAGTCGATACATCATTTTCCATTTTTTTTTTACTCTTTAAGAAATCTTTACAAACTTTATAGTGATTAAGCAACTCTGAGAACTTAGAAGATTCATCTTTTTGGGTGGATTTGATGGCACCATGAATTCATCTGTCCTTCTTTTGAGGATGCATTCATCTGAGCTGAAAACCTCCTTGTGTCATGGATGCACATGCCAAATTAGTTTTAATTTAATGACAAAACAAAAACATATTATTCAATCCTTCAGAAACTGAAGCAAGATACCAGGAGATAATATTTGTTTACTATAAAAAAAAAAAAAAAATCAGAAATTTATTTGTTTAACTTTATTTGTAAAATAGTAGGCTGATTGCAGGATAAAAAAAAAATATTGGTCACTACAACACCACCAATCAACTTTTGAAAAAAAAACCATATACATTAACTGAGACGAAAAAGGGCTATTGGATAGCTTGACATTGTACAGACACACTTTGCTATTATTTCACATTACTCTATTATAAAAGAACAGGAATATTTATACAGACTTAATAAAGGCAACTAAAATTATGTATTTTTAAGGATATTGACTTTTTTCAGAGCAGTTATTAGAGCTTCATAGAGGACAGGGTATGGATATATATTGGAGGGATTCTGTAGTATGTCCTACAGAGGAGGAGTATAACACTATGGTTATAAGAAGTAAATCATTTTAGTTAATAATATTAAGTTTGCATCATCTTACTTTACAATATATGATCTGTTATTACAGAGACACCATATTTGGGGGAAAGATTGCATGAATTGCAATTAAAACCCTTATGCCACTGGCTTGATAGCTATATTTTCTTAGCCTCATATCTTCCTTCGAGAGTTCTAACACCATAATTCAGTGAGGTGGACATTCTTTACATCATATCCATGCCCATGTCAAGCAAATGATTAATATTAGATATATACTCAGAAATTCAAGTTACAAAATGATGTGTATGTGAAAAACCATACTTGTCAAGAAAACTTTTTTATTAAAAAGTTGTCCTTGGTGTATGAATCTATCTGCTTAAAAAAAAGGTTCAAGTTAAACTACAATTATACACAAAGGAAAATAACTTTAATTTTAAACTGTTATCTTAATGTGTTCCAATGCATTGTAAGTTAACATTGCAAAATCAATGCAATCTTTACCATACAATGCTCACAAGCACTTTGATTTTATTTCATTATGTAATATCACTTACTTTTGATTTGTGCATTTTTGTTTTGTTTTGAAATGTTGCATACCTGTCAACCTATGACGATGAAAATGCAGGTGATGACCTGCATAGAAGAATGAAATCTCAGGTCATAACGCGTACGAACTTTTTAGAGCTGAATTTCAGTATTTAGGGGACATTTTTCTTATAATTTTTATCAAAGTTTTCAAAACATGTCCACATGGTTAAATAATTTAAAATTGTACATATTATTATTTCATTGCACCTGGAGGCCATTGATAGATTTGTGTTACATTGCCTTAATTCCTGTCCATATTCATTCCATGACATATAATGTGCCAATTTGTGTTTTCTTGACATACATTTGTGCAGCTTTTAAACAGCAGAACCTATTATTTGTTGATATTAGAATATAATAAAATAAACTTAAACATGTTAAACAATTAAAGGAGGTATAGATGAAAAAGTAATTTTAAAATTTTTATTTTTAATTGTTCTAAGGTAGAGCAATAAGTAAAAGTATTATTCTGATATGTTTGTGCATTCAATTCATTTTAGATTTAATCTTTTTACATAAAAAACATAAGTTTAAGGCGTATATTGTGAATTGACAAAAAAAGGTGAAGTAACTCAAGTTGTTTTTAAATACGCAAATTATTTACGACCTAAAGCTAAGGTAATTGGTGTTAATTAACAGTGTGTTTGACACCAAAGCTGTCAGGTGATGAAGCTATGCACTGAAATTGGTCAATTGAGCTGATTTTACACAATTAGTTGAATTTCTTGTCCAGGAAGAGTTACGAGTTTGCTGGTATGTCATTGCAATCACCTTGGACTATTATACTGTTAGTATAATAGTCCCAGCAATCACCTTATATCTAATAAGTCTGAAGGCTAAGGAATCCAGGTGAAAACGGGTTATTTTCCGAATTCCCGGGTTATTTGGTCACCCGGCGGGTGTTCCGGGTGACCCCTCAGAATTGTGAAAATCTCAGGTCACACCCGCAGGATCCGGGTCAGTTGACAGGTATGATGTTGAAGAATACTGAAAAAAAAATGTTAATAGATATAAGAAGATGTGGTATGAGTGCCAATGAGACAACTCTCCATCCAAGTCAAAATTTATAAATGTAAACCATTATAGGTCAAAGTACGGTCTTCAACACGGAGCCTAGGCTCACACCGAACAGTAAGCTATAAAGGGCCCCAAAAATTAATAGTGTAAAACCATTCAAACGGGAAAACCAACGGTCTAATCTATATAAAAACGAGAAACGAGAAACACCCACGAACCACACCAACAAACGACAACCACCGAACACCAGACTCCTGACCCAGGACAGGTGCAAACAAATGCAGCGGGTTTAAACGTTTTAATGGTACCAAACCTTCACCCTTTTTCTGAAACAATAGTGTAACATCACTACATAGAAAGACACACTATAAAATATCAACTGAAATAGCTTAACTCAATCAAAGGACATATTAATACCATTGAACATACACTGAACAAATAAATTTGACCTATGATACAATGTAAATTCAAAATAAATAAACTAATGGGAAGAATAATAAAAGTAACATGTTATATCGGTATGAAATGTTAAACAATTTAAGAAAAACAATATGCTCGAACAAACATATCAGCCATTTGCAATAACTTTAAACATAGGTAAATGAAATAAAATAATTTTGTTGTTAGGTATACGTATACAGTTACAATAGAGAAAGGAAATATTTTAACAAAATAAATAATTTTGATGTTCATAGTACGAAGTGGAAATTTATATTAGTACCAAACACTTATCAAAGCTGGTATATAGACCAGATATAACCCTGAATAACATTAAATAACAAAAAAAGCATTACAATTAGTATCAACAGGTCAAATAAACAAGAAAGTATGATTTGAGAGTAAACATGTTTTGTCAATTGTAGATATTAAAGTGGTCACTATAAATATTCAATCCAATCAATATTACGTAATTTTCATCAAGGCAATGCTTTGTGCAAATAGGATGTCAATCATTGAAATGCATTTGTGCAATTAAGATTGTGCTGTCTTTATAAAATGTATATAACGGAGAAGACTAGCACTGCAGATAGTGATCTTATTCTTGTTATATTTTTGAACAATGTTGAGTGTAAGTGTAAGAAAGAGAATTAAGGTCTTGTTCACTTTTTATTGACTTAAAATTTGTTCAGTTAATTCATTCTGACATATTTAATCTTCAAATCAAATTAATTATGATGTATCAAATTAAATTTGGAGTATTTATTTCAGAAACTGGTGGTTTATTTGGACTAGCTGTAAGATTAATGCAGTTATTTAGTGAATGCAAAAGGTATGTGTAGTGCAAAAGTATAATTACTTTAAAAAATATCTCTGTGAACATCCTAACCATACCAATGTATCATAAATCTTATTTTGCATGCATTATTGTCTTGTACTGAAGTTGAATCCCATATCAAAAGCAGGCCAACTGAACTATCACTTCACGGTTAAGTTATACATGTTATATTAATTATTGTATAAAATTTATGACTTGCATAGTAAAAGAAAATATATATAAGCTATGACCTATATTTTATGCTTCATTGATTTATGTAAAGTTTGAAATCCTAGTCAGATCTCAAATGCTAAATTACCTTTAATATGCTTCATAGCAAGGGTTCAGAAACAGTCATATTTGCCAGTCATGACCGAAATTGAAAGCTATTTGTCCTAAACAGCAGATTGGGATTTAGGTCACCATTTTTCACTGAATTTTGTTTTGAAATGCTTTTCCGGTAATAAACTGCCACTCCAGTATAGTATGATAATCATCAGGGCCCTCCTAATAACCATATTAATGGCTCCGGGAGATATTGGCTAATGATTGCTGTTCACTTTTTACCTGTGTCCTTTGAACCTGACAGTTGTGATCAAACTCAGAGCTAATATTTTAAAGAAATTCTATTCCATTACAACTAACTTCATTATTTAAGAACTTTTCAGTAAAGACAATCACAAATTCTGATTTAAAAGTTAAAATTTTTATGAAATGTACATTGGAAAAAGTAATTTTTCACAATTCAAACATGTGCTTTATTTACTATGTAATATGCATGCGTGAAATTGTCTATACCAGACAAGATACTTATTCTTAAAATGCAAAACGACCTCATGCTAAATTAAATGAGTGAAACTATTGTCACATATATTCAAACACTTTTACAGGTAGTGAAATTAAAAATACGATGATTTCCTGTCATTTGATAAACAGAATGAATCCTGTAATAAAATCCGGACTCACTTGTAATTTAGTATTAACTTGAAACTTCCTGCTTTTATTTCATCTTCAAAATTGAAAGACGTTTGAGCATTTCCTGAGAAATTTATTGTTTTTAGTCATTAAAATCATTTGAGGTTAAACTGTTACATTCCATAAATCGTTCTTGAACTTTTTTTTAGAAAAATGGTAAGAAACTTCTTGAAGTATATGTGATGAAACCAGTCAATATAAGTTCGTTGATGACATGAATCTAGTGTGAATAATTTGGACAATTTTAAAAAAAAGAATTGAACTTTCAAGTCATCTCAAAATGACCGAAATTGTGTGAAAAAATTTCCAGATCCTTGCTTTATAGACTTATATTAAGTTCTCTATCTGATTACAGCTATCATTTTCCTTTCTACTGAATACTTATAGGAAGGTTATCATTACAGTTTAACTTGTTTTCATTGGCAATAAGCTTCTTAGTTTTGTAGGTATTACTGAACTGGACCTTAATATTATGTATATGTACTGTTTTTCAAGAATTTTCATTGAATGACATGTTAGTCTTAATCACATGTATATCTATATTTAGGATTCAAGAAAAGGGTAAAATTTCAAAACAGGTAAAAAAAGTCAAAATTTGAAAGATATTTATAAAGGGTTGGATATATGATTTAAGATGTTAATTATAATCAGAACGAATGACAAATCATTTGTATTGTGGCATCACACAAGCAAAAAATTAATGTTCATTAACATTTAGAAATAAGTTGAAACATTTGAAATATGAATATATAAGATTGAAGAAAGAAAAACATTTAAAATTGAAATTTGTCTCTTCATTTTCACACCTCCACATCAAAGGAACTGAAATAGCAATAAATGGTCCATGATTTATTGTATTTTGAAAATACATGTCAAGGACTCAAGGTACATGTTTTTTGCCTCGAGGTAAATTTTTTGTATTGGAAATAGAAAGACAAGCATTTAATTAGTTATAGACTTATTGGTAAATTAATAAAAATTTAAATTATACTCTATAGGGTCAACATTTTTGCTTACCTCTGGGAGGGGAGGGGTCACCTTGCCCCAGTGACAACCCACTGGACCTGCCTCTGCTGGTATAAGTCTTTTATTTTCCATAAAAAAATGGTTTTTATGACATATGATACATTTTTTATTCCAGTGATTTCAAGCCTTTATTAGACTGTATGGGTTTATATTTCCAAATTAGAGATGATTATGCTAATTTAGTATCCAAAGAAGTAAGTCTAAAAGTTTATATTAGATCAGACAAAAATTACTTAAATATGCACACAGAGTTGCAGGACAATATGCATATGTCATTAAACCAGTTTATTTTCTGAAATCATGCATGTGACATCAGCAGTGCAGGCCCTTATAATGAACTGCAAAAGACATACATTCTAGAACCATTATTTATTGGTCTATAAATTCCTCTGTCAGTTTTTCTTTTGTTTAACCTTATTGAATTTAACAATTTATTGTAAAACATTGTTTATTTACACAATAAGTTCTACCACAAATCACTTGGTAGATAATTTTCTCCATTTTGGTTCATTTCCAATACCATTATAATATCAAAATAAGGAGATGTGGTATGATTCCCAAGTCCATTTTGTTTTACCAATTTAAAAAAATGTAGTAGTAAAAGGTCAACTAATATTTTCCTTTTACATATACTTTATTATTTGAAATATGTTTCTCATGCAACCATCCATTGACCTTGAACTTAATTTCATGGTCACACTAATCAGTTTCACCTGTAAGTTAATTATGAAGTGTACATGCTAGTATGCCATCACATTTAGCAGTGTACATAATATAGGTATCGGTCCGTTCGCTCCCAATTCACATTCTCACCCTACACGTTCGCACCCCACACGTTCACCCCTGGGTCCTTTCGCACCCAATTTTATTGAAATACTGGTTGAATTATTAGATTTTTTTTCGAAGTATATATCAAAATATTTATATTTTTATGAATTATAATTCAGGGTTTTTTAAATGAAATATCTTTATTTTTATTTGATTATAAATTATTAAATGTTAATTATGTATGATTACTGTTAATTGGTATTTACAAATCTAAATTTAGTATTATTGTTCTGTGTTATGAAAATCATAATGAATAACATATAAAGATAAATGCTCTATATCGTAACTGATAACTTACAGCTGACATGCAACACCATGAACACTAAAAAAAAAACGTGCTTTGTGTCCCAGTTTTTGTGCAATTCGTTGTTGTCGTGGCAATGACACTGTGATGAGTTTGGTATTTTCCGTCTTTCTTTAACAAGTCTTAGATAAATGAATTTTGCCTTGATCATCATGACAATTTTTTATTCATTATTCATTTTGTCAAAATAATTAATAAAACACTAAAGGAAACATGTTTACGTTTTTAGAATGTCACTTTATTTTGAAAATACAAAGTATATTGCAATATGCTTACTATAACGATTGAAAAATTATTCAACACAAAACCATAAAAAAGGGTGCGAATGTGAAAGGGGCGAACGTGAATGGGAGCAAACATGATTTTGGGTGAACAGACCCGGATTCAATAATATAATTTAAAAAGAAATGTGGACTATACATCAATACATACAATTGAAACAGCAACTCATCAACTAAATAAAACTTAAGAAAGACATCTTGAGTTTTACATATTGTCCTCAACAATGAATAGACAAGTATCAAGTTCTACATCATATAGTTAAATGCAAGATACATATAGATTCATTATTCCATCTTCAAAGGAGGGGATGGTATACTGGTTTACCTTTGTGTGTTGATATGTGCATCTGACTCTGTAAAATATTTCTGTCAGCAACTACAAGTTATAGCTTCTTGATATATAGGATCAGGCTTTATTTGGTTATGTCATAATGTGTGTTATGTTTTCAGTTCCTTCAAGGTTCTAGTTCCTGTTTTCCAAAAATTATATCTTTCAAATGTTATGCACATTTTTGTCACATTTTTTTTTCTCAGCAACTATAACTCGTGGCATCTCAATAATGCACCAAAATTTTATCTGATTATGCCTTATCAAGTGACATGTTTTAGTTCCTTCAATGTTCCACTTCCTATTTGACTTCAAATTTGAGTAAGGGTATAACTAGTGATCAATAGCTCAAAGACTGAAAGAACATCTTGTTAGTTAGAGTGAAACCATTGGCAACCAAAATATTGCAAGAAGGATTATTGCAATCCCTGTACAAATATAAGGAAATTTTTACTAAATACAAGCAAAAACTGAAATCTGTGTTTACTTTTCATTTGTGTCAAAACTGTTTATTGGATGTACATTGTTCGACTGAATCTATTGAAAATAGGCATGCCTGTTACAGCTAATCAGCTCATGTTCTCATAAATATATGATAATAGCATGTGCATTACTAGTAGTTATATAATGAAATCTGAAACAGTAAGATCAATGCAGATAGTTACTAAATGTTTTTTTAAAAATGCTTTTTATTTCAGTATGAAGCAAATAAAAGTTACTGTGAAGATTTAACAGAAGGAAAGTTTTCTTTCCCTATAATTCATGCCATCAGAAGCAGTCCCCATGACAATCAAGTACTTAGTATCCTTACCAGATGTGTTACAATTTCTGCTGATCATCTGAGATAGCACTTTTTGGTTATCTCAATCTTTTTAATGTTATTCTGATCATAAAGAAATATTAGTTCTTTTGTTGACCATACCTTGTGTATCATGCATGATATACATCTCTTCATGCTGATGAGGAATTCTGGTTAGCTATGATTGCCATACATGTTTTTTTCATATCCTGCTGTAGGATCTTGTAGTCATAAGTTATTTATTTTCTGTTGCCATGATGCATTTGTTGTAACCAGAATGAAAAGACTGAAAATTATGATTTTTATAGGTATTTGAAGTTGGTGAAAAAATTTCATATATCTTAAAGCACACTTATCATAAGATAAGTCAAGACCCACATTAAAATTTTACTTTATAAAGCGTAATGCACATCTACACTTTTGCTGTGAAATATACAACATTAAGATTGCACTTTTACATCAAAGTATGACTAAGACACCATGACAACTGCAATGTGACTTAAATTTGGAATTTCACAGAAATCATCAGTTTAATCACCATTTCAGAAACTAAGAAATGCATTAAAACATGATTGGCATATATAATGACTTAAAAAGAATGTTTTCAAATATGTAATTTTTCTTCTAAAAATTTATATACATTTCAACTATGATACTGTTTATCAGTTAAATAGACACATTTTTTCAATCTATTTTCAGTTGGATAGGCCCGAAATCTAATTGGTTTTGTTTTGTTTGTTATTCCCCCACGGCAAAATGTTGAGGGCATATTAATTTATCCCTGTCCCTCCGTTCCGATATAGATACATGGTTTGTCCGGCTATCGCCTCCTACAGATTTTGAGCTACAGCTTTAATATTTTGTAGGATTTTTCTACACATAGTAGAGGTGTGCATGTCCACAGGATTTTGATTTTTTTCAAATATTCTAAACATGCCATAGATATAAGAAGATGTGGTATGAGTGCCAATGAGACAACTCTCCATCCAAGTCAAAATTTATAAATGTAAACCATTATAGGTCAAAGTACGGTCTTCAACACGGAGCCTAGGCTCACACCGAACAGTAAGCTATAAAGGGCCCCAAAAATTACTAGTGTAAAACCATTCAAACGGAAAACCAACGGTTTAATCTATATAAAACGAGAAACTAGAAACACTTATGAACCACATCAACAAACGACAACTACTGAACATCAGATTCCTGACTTAGGACAGGTGCAAACAAATGCAGCGGGTTTAAACGTTTTAATGGTACCAAACCTTCACCCTTTTTCTGAAACAATAGTGTAACATCACAACATAGAAAAACACACTATAAAATATCAACTGAAATAGCTTAACTCAATCAAAGGACATATTAACACCATTGAACATACACTGAACAAATAAATTTGACCTATGATACAATGTAAATTCAAAATAAATAAACTAAGGGAAGAATAATAAAAGTAACATGTATGCCTTGTTTGAGATTGTAACAAAACAAATCAGTTAAACTAAAAAGATGTCCTTCAGTCTGCATACAGTTATCTGTGAAAGACAAGTCCAAACAGATCTATTTATTTTCAAAACGGCAGAAATGAATAAAAAAGTGTATATTTCTTAATTAAACTTTGTGGATCATCCTAAGGTATTAGGCTGCCATGAAAATCTAGTCTATTTAATTAATTATTACAGTCTAGTCAATTATCAAAATAATGACAATTTCAATTATTTTATTTTTTTAATTATAATTTTTAGTGATCATGGCTGTAAAAATCATTTTGGTGTCTGTAATTGTGAAATCCTATTCATGTCTAGTGCTATATCTGTATGTCGTTTTAATTTATTGTGTCTGTCAAATTCATGCCTTTTATCTTGAATAAATATATATTTATATATATATGTAACACTCCCAAACGTGTCCCATTCCCTCAAACGTGTCTATTCCCCCCAAACTTGTCCTTAATATTCAATATCGCCCAAACGTGTCCAATTTCATAACCCCCAAACCTGTCGGATAATTGTTATTCGCCAAAACGTGTCCAATGTTAACCGTAAGAACGTCTCACGTCTTTTAGCGCTAAAACATGTATGTCCTCAATAACGTCAAAATCGTTTACGGCAATTCCATGGTGGGGGACACAGTTGATGAAGTGATCATTTATTAGCATTAGTTTGTTCAACGCCGGTTGTTAACGATTATCATTATTGCAAATTTAATATGTAACATATGAATTAACCTTTGAATGAAATTTCTTATTGTCCAGTTGCAAGTATTTCATGCATATTTAGAGCGAACATACAAATAATTTTAGTACAGTTGAATTAATCATTTACTTAGTGAATTATTTTGTACTAATAAACTCTGATGATGCCTACAAACTGGTTTTCAAGCTTTTTTTTTAATAAATTTTAGGTTTCAAGCATCACTAAAGACACACGAACAAGAGACAAATCGTCCAGTGCCAAATATTTCATGCATTATTTGAAGACATCATATTAACAATAAATACTGTAGATAGGTTCTAATGACTCCAGTAAGACACTACTTCAATGTCTGTTATGTTAAATAGGCCGTTTTAAATAAAAGTTGCGGAAATTTTAACTGCCACTAGAAAAAATAATTAATCCGGACAAAAATGTTGCCTTCCAAAATACAAATGATGGCACCTTGAAAGAGTTGTTAGAAAAGTTTTGATCTGCAGAGAAATTTAGCTGAGCGTGGCTGCTTACATTTACATCTGACATAGCTGAACTGTAACCCAGGTTATACTGCCAGTTTAAAAAAGACTTAAAGTACTTTATTTCTATTTTTTAATAAAATAGTAAAATGAGTATACTTTAATGAAATAGCAATAACCAAATAACGGAAGTATTTATAATATGGAGAAGAATGATCTTTCTGTAAAAGAAAAGAAAAAAGAGCTTGATATGGACAAGTTTTTGGGGATTGGGCACGTTTGGGTGTTCATTAAAAAAATGGACACGTTTGGGCGTTCATACAAATGACACGCTTTGGCGCCCTTTTACATTTTAAGACATGTTTTGCAGTTCAGTGACGTCATGTGGATACGTTTGGGGGAATCGGACACGTTTGGGGGGATGGACACGTTTCTGAGTGTTACATATATATATATATACAAGTCTAAATTGAAAACAATGTTCAAACCTATATTGCGTTGGATAAAAACCGCAATTTTTATATGTGTGCATGCAAAACAAATTCTTGGTAGAGGGGTCTAAATACAGCACAAACAACATTTTCCAAAAGACCAAAAAAGAGAAAAAGTATATTTTAACAAAACGCATTTGACTAGCAGGTCGAACAACTGATGTTCTTAAACCCTGCTGACTGCCATTGGCTATGCCAATTAAAAGGATCACCAGATGTAACAAAATGGATCTTATTATTAATTTATTACCAAACAGAAAACAATAAACTTGCAGAAAAGATGGTATACCGCAAACATGAGGTGCAAAAATTTGTACACCATATCCGGATTTCGACAATTAATGTCTCTTCAGTGATGTTAGGAATCGAAATGATATTTGGAAGGCCATATAATTTACCTCAATTTAGGATAGACTCTTGAATTTTGAAAGAGTCGAAATAGGATGAATGGATCATATAAACCCAAAGGCAAATATAATACAAGCCCAAACGAAAAAATGTAAACAAGTCTAAATTGAAAACAACGTTCAAACCTATGATTGCGTTGGATAAAAACCACAATTTTATATATGTATATTAAATGTAACATAATGCAGTAATCTTCAGTCATTTGGGTCACTGTATTTTAAAAAGTGGTATTTACATAAAGTAATTTAATATGCTTTACATGATAGAAATTTAATGTTTTAGTATAATAACATAATATCATTTTATTGTAATGAAGATACAGGCTGCATATTTCAATTTTTCAACAGCACTGGCAAAAATTAAAGTACAATATTACTTTTTTCTTTCATAGCACATTAAAAGATTAGTTTTAAGTAATGTCTTTCCTGAAAACATTTACTTAATATCCTTAATTATATAAGGTATTATTCGTCAGAGAACTACAGACAATGATGTGAAAAAATACTGTGTGGAATGTTTAGAAAAAATTGGATCTTTTGAATATACGAAACAGACATTAATTAAACTTGAAGAAAGGTTTGTTAATATGACGAAAAAGACAATCATATTCTATTGACCTTATTGTACTACAACATTATATTCTGAATTATCTGTTTTATTTTATTTGCTTTTAATGTTGACATTTGAAAGTTTGGTGCTCATCACAATTCTTAAAAGTCCAACATCAAACAATATGAAAATTATGTTAACACTATCTTTATGGAAACAGTATGTTATTGTTATGCCCCCATTTTGCAAACACCTTGTCTGTCTGACTGTCTTTTCGTCCAACAAATATTTTTGTCAAACACTTCTCAGACATGACTGAACAGAATGACTTAAGATTTGGTCAGCACATTGCCAATGATCAGATGTAAGGTGGAAGCACTATCTGTGATCTGTGAAAAACCTACTTCCTGATTGCCAATACATTGAAAATTTCAATATGTTGAGTGAACTTAAAAATATTTGTCATATATTTCTTCAGTACTTCTAAACAGTATGACTTCATATTTGGTCAGCAGTTTGACAATGATGAGTAACATGTGAGCGCTTTTCATATCTGTCAGACACCTATTTCCTGTTTTCTTATACCTTGAATTACAAGTGGTATATGCTTATACCGGTAGTTAGCACAACAATGTGTGCATACATATTGATAGATTGGTCTTCAGATATTTCTTAGTTGAACGGTGTGGGACTGTTTTAGAGCTGAAATGCTATAGTAAAACTCATCATAGATACCAGGATTAAAATTTTGTATGCCAGACATGCTTTTCTTCTACAAAAGACTCATCAGTGATGCTTGAATCAAAAGCTAAGTTAATCTATTCCTGCAAGTGATTGCTGTAAACCCCAATGGTACTTTTAAAGTTGTCTGCTGAAGTTGAATGATAAGTATCCTTGGTATGCACATCTACAGCTAAATTTCAAGATACATAGTGATATGCAGCCATATAATTGTATATGCATATGCAGCTTGTTGTGACAGACCATGTGACATAAGTTGAAGGTCATATGATCCATATTTCACTGTTAACCTGCAAAAGTTATAAGTCAAATTTGATTTCTAACGTACAAAGTGAGCTTTAGTCATCACTTATTGGAAGGATGAGAGAATGAAGAAAACTTCCCTCCCTGACCTTTATTTCATGCTTTTTAACAATGGTTAAATTTTACGTTCAAGCTTGGTTCTAAGATACTAAGTGACCTACATTTATATATAACTTGATGCTTAGATGAATTTAGGGGAAAATACAACTTACCACTAAAGAAAGGTTTTCTGACTGACATTTTGTTTTACAGATCTAGGTAAAGTTTTTCATTTGAACTCAGTTCTCAGATACAATGTGATGTGCAATCATACACTTGGATGAACATAGTATCTGGGAGGGTATAACAGTTAAAACAAATGTCTTGCATCGCAGGCTTCATTGACTTATGTTAAGTGTTAAACGTAACATTCAATTCAATAATTCAGACTTTTAAGTTGTCAAAATATAGAGATATTTTCAGATGTGATGTTCTAGGTTTGCAGGCCTTATATTCTCTAAATAAGGGGGACAGGCGTATAATGCACATATTTAGGCTGTTTAATTAATAAAAAGTTGAAATGTATAAATTACTAAAGATTGATTCACAAAATCTACCTTAACTTAATTCTTTGTGAACTTCTTCTGTTTTGTGGAATGACCTATAACATTCAATGTTATGTTTTCTGGTCTGTCTCATTTTTTTCAAATATAGCTAGAAAGGGATTTTTATTCTGTTATTTAAGGGTATAATGTATTAGATTTTAATTAACCTGTTTATGCCATGTCAGTATATATTAAGTTCATAATATGTTTCCAAAAGACCATATAGGGCTTATGATTATTTTCTTTCTTTTTGTTTAGATCTTTAGAGTTGATAGAGCAGCATGGAGGAAACCCTATTCTGACAAGTTTATTTAATGAACTCAAGAAAATCTATCGAAATGGTAATTGATGATTGTGACTCTCAGGCATATATTTATGGCATATTTATGAACAGTGGACCATGCATTATTCATCTTATTTCATGTGCAATAAATTTTTTAATAAAGTATTTGATTTTTCTCTTGTGATCACAGAGTAACATCTGTTTTTTGGTTTGCAGTTTTTCTCTCATATAAATTTGAAATTTTGTGGAATGAAACCTGTATCTAAATGCTAGAGGTATGAATCGCCTGTCTAATATTATTTATGAAGTTATGTCATTGGAATATAAATAATTTATTAAAACATTGTAAGTGCACTCTTATCTATATTTATCATCAGAGTTTAATGAATCTAATGTAATTGGTTAACATTAGCAATATCTACATCGTTTGATTATTTTTACATGAGTAAAGGCCAGTGGATATGTTAGTGATATGGACAATTCCAGTAGAAACTTACCAAAGATACCAGGCTTATAATTTGGTAATCAAGATGCACGTTTTGTTTAATTAAGACCCAAAGGTGGTGCTCAATCAAAACAATTAGAAGGACAAATCAAGTACAAAGTTGATGAGAATCGATAACAGACAATTCCGAAAAGTTGTGCTTATTACGGCTATGGCAATCAATACCCAGGGATAGAAAAACCTAAGTGTTTTGAATATTTCAGCATTTTATAAACAGTAAATTTACAGAAAATGAAGAGAGGCGAAAGATACCTGAAAGGGACATTCAAACTCGTAAGTCGAAAACCAACTGACAACGCCATGGCTAAAACGAAAAAACGATCAAAAGACACGCATCAGTATACAAAAAAAAAATCAGAAAACTAAAGACTGAGGAACACGATCTCCACCAAAAACTGGGGGTGATTTCAGGTGCTCCGGAAGGGTAGGAAGAGCCTGTTCCACATGTGATGTCCGTCGGGTTACTCATGTAGGTACAAACCCAGTGATAAGTCTAATTCGGTAGTTCACATTCGAGAAAAAGAGGACGGGATTGTGGATTACGATAATTTTAATATATCCGTTGTCATCTGTGAAACAGATATTCCATAACGGTCAACCTACTTGTGTTGGCGTCATTAAAAAAATTCAAAAGGGCGATTTTAAACTTCACAGCTTGGAACTCTTAGTTAAATAGCTTTCTTGTAAGCAGAAACCTCTATCAAGGAAATGATGATAGGAAATACTAACTCTGGAATATCGTATCAACTGGGAGATATATACTCCATATGCAGGCGCTGCTGGAATGTTGCTGCATAGAAATGGAATGTTCGCAATTGGGAAGCTGAAATCTTCTCTTTTGTCGTAAAGTTTTGTTCCCAACCGACCCTCATTATCAATTTCTAGGTAGAAGTCAAGATATTTGGCAGACTTAAATGCATTGTTGTATCCTTTATTTCAAGTTCGTTGGAATAGATGAGTTCAACTTTAGTCACCGAACTGAATTACTAGTATTTATAGTGAGAGGACATCAGCTATATAAAAGGATAATGCTTGATTCTTTTCATTCTTTATAAGAAACCCGTAAAAACCGGTATGAAGTGATTCTCGTATGAATAAAGGGAATGCCGATTGTTTGTTGAAAAACACGTCCTCCAAACGTAACAACCATATCAATGATATTCCATGCCAGCATAAAATATATTAGTGGGGGATATTAAAGCTACTTTATAGCAATCTTGTTTTTGGATATTTGAAGTTGGTGAACATTTTTGGTATTACTTGCAGCACACTTATTTTGGCTTAGCTTTAGTCTGGGAGAACATCATTTATTTATAATGTTAGTTGTGATTTGCTTTGAACTAGTTTTCAGTAACTGCGAATACTCTTATATCGGTGCTATGTGTCTATTGTTTATATGTTAGGGTTTTTTTTTTTTTTTTTGCCTCGTACCGATCTTTTGCTTAAAGCCTTTTGAAACTGATTTTTACAGTTTGTTCTTTTGTTTTGCTGTAAGACCACTTTCCGTTGTTAGGCGAGGGTTGAGTGCTCACATATATGATTACCCTAGCCACATTCATTATGTGCCTGTCCCAAGTCAGGAGCCTGTAGTACAGTGGTTGTCGTTGGTTTGTGCCTTTCATATTTGTTTTTCGTAAATTGTTTTGTTATAAAGTAGGCTGTTTGTTTTCTCGTTTGAATTGTTAAACATTTTTCATGTTTGGGCCTTTTATAGCCGACAACACGGTATGGATTTTTCTAATTGTTGATGGTCGTACGGTGGCTCATAATTGCTAACTGCTTCTTCATTTTAATGCTGGTGGATAGTTGTCTCATTGGCAATCATACCACATCTCATTTTTATATCATAAGTTAAATATAGAATGGAGTCTAAGACTCATATTACAACTTAAATTTTGAATTTTATTGAAATCCAGATAAGAAATGAATGAAAAATATGATTGTCATATATCAACTTTTTAAAGAAGAAAGTTTTCAAAAAGTGTGTGTGTTTTTTTTTTTTTTTTTTTTCTTATACATTCCATTATACATTCCATTTGTTTACATTGTAACTATATTGCTGAATGAACAATTTTTCTAATTTAATGAGTTTAAAAAAAAATCAATTTGTCATGTTCGACACTAATTACGTCCTACAAACTAAATAACACAGATAAAGTGCATACCGTAATTAAAGTTGCATATATTTTGTGAACGACAGGAAAGTTTATTTTGGCACATGGCATGCTTTCATGCAATTTTGTAATAAGTCATTGGATCAAAATAGCTTTGTACTCAATATACACATATGTATCTTCAATGTTAAAAATTATGAGTTATAGTACTATGTTCATGATTAGGTATTAAACATATGCATAAGTTTCCCTTTTTTAATCTTTAAAACCTAATTGCCCTATTTTCATAATTTTCACCTATTATGTCTGTTTATGTTTGTTTTGCTCACACGTTGTTGTCAATGAAATTCTATGCGACTGTCATACAAGTGAGAGGTTTAGCTAGCTATTATACCAGGGTAATCCACCATTTTTTACACAAGAAAATATCTGTACCAAGTCAGGAACATGACAGTTGTTTTCCATTCGTTTGATACGTTTGAGCTTTTGATTTTGCCATTTTATAAAAGGACTTTCCGTTATGAATTTCCCTTGGCGTTCGGTATTTTTGTTATTTCACTTTTATACATGTTATGCATTCCATAGTATTTTCTGAAACAGCCACAACCTAAGAATTGAAACATGTCCCTGAACTTTTAATAATATATGATGTTAATATATTTGAATAACTGGAGATATGAGAAATATGTTAATTAGGCAATAATTCAACAAATCAGTTAAACAATTATTTATAAAAGGCAATTGTCCAAATAGATTTGTTTTATATTCAAAATGGTGGAATCATAAAAGTGTATATTTCTTCAATAAGATCACACATAATGCAGTAAAATTTTAGTCATTTGAGTTACTGTACTTTTAATAAGTAACAGAAAGTACTTGTATATCTTTCACATATGCTTGTCAGGAAGGAAATTGATGTTTTTAGTATAATCAATTACTGTAGCATTTTTTATAAAGATGAACAAGTCTGTATATATTTAAATTTTTCACCAGCATTGAAAGCAAAAATTTAAAGTACATTTTTACTCTCTTTTTTTCTATAGCACATTAGATGATTAATTTTAAGACATATTTTTCCTGTTAACATACACTTCATGTCTTTAACTATACAAGGTATCATTCGCAGAACTACCGACAATGATGTTAAAACATATTGATGTGGAATGTTTAGAAAAAAATGGATCTTTTGAATACAAGTATACGAAACAGACTTTAATTAAACTTGCAGAAAGGTTAGTTTGATGATAAAAAAGGACTTACATATCACATTTTACCCTATTATACCACCATTATATCATACACAGTTGTTCATTTATACTTTTTATTTTATTTGTTTTGGTATTGCCAATAGAAAGTTTGGTGCTGATCCAAAAAGTCCAATAACAAATCATTTAAATTAATGTTAACAACATCTTCATGGAACTTGCTTCATTGATTGAACCAGTATGTTGTTATTATATCCCAACTCTGCAATCACCTTGTCCATCCATCTGTATGTTCGTCCTAAAAAATCGTCACACTTTTCTTGGCAGAATGACTACATATTTGGTCGGCATCTTGGCAGTGATTAGTTGTAAAATGTAAGCGCTTTTGGGATCTGTGAGACACCTATTTCCTGTTTGCAGAAGCTTTGAAAATTTCAATATATTGAACGAACTAGTTCAGATCGAAGTACAAAGTAAGATTTATCATTACTAATCGGAAGAGGGGATCCATTAACAGGTTACCAATTTTTGATTTTGCTCAAAACAGACAACAGTAAATTGAAAATACTGATAACCGATAACAGCAATTTAAATTATCTTTAACGAGAAAACAGAAAACAGTAAATTCAAAGATAACAAATAAAAAAAAAACAGTTAATATGGGTCATTTTTTCTCTTCACATTAGTAGTTAACAACAATGTCAATTTTAAGAAAACAGATAACAGATAATTAGTCAATTACACTTAACAGCACATATATTTTCAAAATAATAGCTAAAAAAGTTTTAAAATGCCTAAAACACCTTAACAGAAAAGATCTTTCCCCCTCTTTGAAGGGTGCACATCTAAGGTAGAATGGCCATCATTTCATTCTTTCTTTAACAATGGCTAAATTTCACATTCATGTTTGGTTCTAAGATACTGAGTAACGTACACTTATATAACATGATGATTAGGTGAATTTAGTGGAAAATACAATTTACCACTTAAGAAAGGTGTTCCGACTGACATTTTGTTTTACAGACCTAGATTAAGGTTTACATTTACATTCAGTTCTCAGATACCAAGTGATGTACTATCATAAATTGATTGTAGGTATTCCTATGGACACCAATTGTGCCCCTTTAATAGCAGACTTATTCCTGTACTGTCATGAATCACAGTTTATGTCCAAACTCAGTAAAGAAACGTCTGAATTCCATTTAATTGATAAATTCAGCAACATTTTCCGTTATCTTGATGATATTTTTTCGTTAAATAATCAAGAATTCTCTACATATACTGCGGAAATTTACCCACATGAACTTACCTTAAATAAATCAAATAATAACAGCAATAAGTGTCCTTTTCTAAATACAGACATTTTAGTGTTACACCAGAAATTACACAAAAATTTACGACAAAAAGGATGATTTTTCTTTCCCTATTGTTAATTTTCATTTTTTGGACAGTGATGTTCCTCTGGCACCATTTTACAGAGTTTACATATTACGACTCGTTCGTTGTGTCCTTGTCTGTAGTGACGTTTTGGATATCAATGAGCGTAATCTCTGCATTACTGGTAAAAAGTAAAATAACAAAAATACCGAACTCCAAGGAAAATTCAAATCGGAAAGTCCATTATCCAATGGCAAAATCAAAAGCTCAAAAACATCAAACGAATGGAAAACAAATGTCATATTCCTGACTTGGTACAGGCATTTCCTTATGTAGGAAATGGTGGATTAAACCTTGTAAGTTATTAAGTCAGGGATTTCGTTACCACAAATTACTTAAAACCTTTACTAAATTCTTCCTTAGATAAAATGATTTGGTTTGCAAGTTTGGCTGTAAACTTATTTCAGACGCAATAGCACATCCTAAATTTTACAGTGATGTTGTTTACCGAGCCCGGAAATTTATATACGATCCGGGTAAACTTGTCAATCCTTTAGATAAACTTATTCTAAAAGGTCAGTTATTCAACACTGTGATTAGATCTTTGAATATTGTTTTATTGGTATAAATATTGATTTTGTTATCAGTTTATTAAAATCGTACTAAATTGTTTTGTTATATACAGATGCACTTTAACGGTACTACAACCTGTCGATACCTTTATTTTGGCATTGCACAAGGTCATGTTTTTCTCTGACTGTTAATGACGTCTTAACACTAAAACCATTGGATGTTGGATGTGTACTGATTTATATTTTAGTCTAAGATACATGATTTGTTTTTATTCGTTGTTTTTGGCTTTGAACTAGCTGTCAGTAACTGCGAGTTCTCTCAGATCTGTACTTAGTGTCTTTTTTTTTTGTTAGGGATGAGGGATGGATAAATACCCTGCCACGTCCGGTCTGTGTTTTTGTTTGATGTTTTCCTGCTTTGTATCGATCTGATGAGTTAAGCCTTTTTCAACTAATTTTTATAGTTTGTTCTGATGTTGTGCTGGTACACCACTGTCCAAGGTAAGGGGAGGGTTGAGCGCTAACAAACATGTTAAACCCCGCCACATTACTTATGTGCCTGTCCCAAAGTCAGGAGCCTGTAGTTCAGTGGTTGTTGTTGGTTCATGTCTGACATATTTGTTTTTCGTAAATTGTTTTTTTATAAATTAGGCCGTTAGTTTTCTCAGTTGAATTGTTTCATATTTTTCTTGTCGGGGACTTTTATTTTTATAGTCGACTATACTGTATGGGTTTTCTCATTGTTGAAGGCCGCATGGTTGCCTACAATTGCTTACATCCACTTTATTTGAACTTTGGTGGATAGTTGTCTCATTGGCAATCATGCCTCATCTCCTTATTTTTATAATAACCAGATTGCTACAAAGTAGCTATTATGTTCCCTGTTAATATACTTTGTGCTGACATGGAATATCATTGATATGTTCATTTTCTGTAGATTTACTGTTTGTTAAATGTTGAAATATATATTCAAAACACTAAGGGTTTTATACCTCTTGGTATAGATTGCCTAAACAGTCAAATCAACCTCCTGTTAAATGTTTTATACTTTTAGATACGATGTTCTTGATTAACAGGCCTCGACTTATTCAATTAAGGGAGACAGACATATAATGCAATATTTAACCTGTTTATTCAAACATTAATGAAGGCAAAAGATACCAAGGGCGTATTCAAACTTATAAGTCAAGAACAAACTGACTATGTCATGGCAACAGTATAGAAAACAAAACATAGAAAACCAAATACTGAGCAACACGAACTCCGCAAAAAACCGGAGTGATTACAGGTGCTCCGGAGGGGTAATCAGATCGTGATTGCTGGAATGTTGCTAGATAGTAATGGATAGTTCAAAAGTAAAGGTTGAATTCTCTGTGAACATCTTCCCTTTTTGGGGTATGATCTATAAATATTCATTGAAATGTTTTCTGGTGGAATGAGTTTTTAATATACCTTGGAAGTGATATTTATTCTGGTATTTAAAGGTATAATGCATCAGATTGTAAATTACCAGTATATTCAAAGCAGACAAGACATCTCCATGTCAATAGATCATGTTATCATCTAATATTATTTATCCTGTCATTCGCTGTTCCCAAATGTCCCTTTACAGTTCTTATAAATTTTCTTTCTCTTTGTTAAGACCTTTAGATTTGATATTCTCACAAGTTTATTTAATGAACTCAAGTCAATTTATCGAGATGGGAATTGATGATTGTGACTCTTAGGCATATTCATGAACAGAGGACCATTCATTATTTATCTCATATCATGTTCAATTTTTATTTTAAATGCTAGTAAATAAATAACTTTTTTATAAATGAAACGCTTGAAAGGTTTAACCACATGTCATTATGTAAACTATACGGCAATAGAAGGCAACTATTCCACATCATTAATAAAGGAATATATATATATATATATACATATATATGGGTTTATACGTCAATGAGACAGCAACCACACAATGGAGTTGAATCGCCCGACGTATAATGCATGAATACAGGGAGATTTTTTATCCTATTGACGCACTTGTACTCAACATTAAGTAAACATATATAAAAAAAAAAACAATAGAAAAAAATCTATAAGAATAAAGTTTGTTGTTCATCGCTGATTTAAGGAGAAATGGTCATTCAGACTTCGGTTTTAATGAATGATAAAGTCTTTATGCAAACATGACTATATAAAACAGACGATGAGAGATGAAACTGGTACTTCTCAACACTGTAATGATAAATTAGTTTTGTCTCGCCTCGATGAAGGTAAGATTTAGGGGTGCTGTTTCTGCTGGTGGCATCCGCTTCAACAATTTGGTAAAGTTTGTAATGAGGCAAGTTTAAGAATCAGTCATGGTAAGTCATTGATATTTTGTATGCAGTTGTATGAGCGTTGGCACATTATTTGGCCTTACCCCTTCAGTCATTGTTTGATAATAGTACATTGTATTTATTTTGAAACTTTTGCATTGTATATATGTTAAAATTAGTGAGTTTGCCAGTTTAAAATGAACCACTTATGATAAGTCAATGATATTTGGTATGCAGTTGTTTTGGCACATATCATTTCCATGGAGATTATTTGGTCCGTCCCTCAATCATTGTCTATTTTAAATCTTTTACATAGTGTTCATGATAAATTTTCTGATTAAATCAATTTTAAGATGAAACACTAATGGATATAGGAAGATGTGGTGTGAGTGCCAATGAGACAACTCTCCATCCAAATAACAATTTATAAAAGTGAACCATTATAGGTCAATGTACGGCCTTCAACACGGAGTCTTGGCTCACACCGAACAACAAGCTATAAAGGGCCCCAAAATTACTAGTGTAAAACCATTCAAACGGGAAAACAAACGGTCTAGTCTATATAAAAAACGAGAAACGAGAAACACGTATAAATTACATAAACAAACGACAACTACTGTACATCAGATTCCTGACTTAGGACAGGTGCAAACATTTGCAGCGGGATTAAACGTTTTAATGGTACCAAACCTTCTCCCTTTTCTGAAACAATAGTATAACATCACAACATAGAAAAACACACGATAAAATATCAATTGGAAGGCTTAACTCAATCAAAAAACGTAAATTAACACACTATGAACGAATAAATTCGATCTGTGATACCTGAAAGTAAATACATAGTTAATAAAATATTAGGGACAAACATTCAAGGCCAAAAGGCAAACAAACAAGTCCAAACAAAGCCATAGCAAGACACCACCGCGAAATATTTAACCCTTAGAAAATAATCACTTTTGAAAAAAACGGTTTTCATAATATATACAGGTAAATGAAAAATAACTTTGTCGTTTTAGGTATACTACTTCTGTCTATATAAAATCTTCCAATAATTAGGAATACCAAGAAAGGTCGGTATGTTAATTATATTTGGTATGCAGTTGTATATTATCACTTGCACATTTCATCTTCTTAGAAACTATATGGCCCACCCCTCAATTCTGGTACATTGGATTTGAAACTTTTGCATTGTATGATAAGTAAAGGATTTTTGGGTTATATTTCTCATTTCTAACAGACTGTTGGCCCAGCAGCTTCAGTCATTGAATATTGCCTTTGAAAGTTTTGCATAGTTTATATGTTAAAATACTTCCTTTTTAATTTCAAAATTTCATAAATTATAAACAGGCGAGACATATCTCTGTGTCAACAGTTTATTTGATTTATGGTCTATAGTTCAAATTTATTTAAAATTCGAAGTAAAGAAATCAAAATGAATGTCTAAATGTCTTTTAAAAATAGAAGACCCAACTTTGAAGCAGATTTAGAATCACATACCGTCACTACAATACATGAATAGTTAAATCTCCACAGAGTATCTTTGAGGGGAATAATCTAAAATATATACTCATTTGGTTATATTAAATATAGAAATGCTGATTTCTAACTGTATTCGACATATATTCAATAATATGATCAATTATACTTAACCTTGAAAATATGTTTCCTGACTACTTCCCCATTCTTAATGAGATATATAAAATACGTGTTTCCTGATGCTGAAGTGGTAAAATAAATCTCTCTTAAAATTGTTGTTAACTACAGCTGTATCAGTAAGTTTTCTTCTTTTTTTTTAAATGCATGCCATACAAATAAACCTAAATATTATATAATCCACTTGAATACTTTTAGATATATTGATGAGAGGATTGAAAACCCGTATAATTCTAATAAGATTAGTATATGAAGACATTTATATGTTGGTATCAAAACAATCTTATAATAAAGCTGGGAATAGTATACAAAATAGTATGTCCAAGAATAAAGTAACCAGTCGACTCATTTTACAAAAAAAAAAAACATGCTAGCAGTCATACAAATTTCGTATAACTAATTGTCAATTTTAATTGTAAGGGTTTTTTTTTTTTTTGCAGGAGGTAACCATCATTGTCAACAAGGGGGAAATGACATACGCAGGTATCGTCCTAGCAATGCTATATATCACGTGTATGTGTTTCTCACATACTAGTGGAAGTAAACTTATTCTTTTCTTTGTGTAACGTCTTACTCTGGAGGCAATGTTAGGAATGTCTAATTTATATGCACATCAAGAAACATATATACTATATATATGTATAAATTTCTCTGACAAATTTATTTTATTTTTCAGATCGAACTTCCAAGTATTTCTATCTTGTTTACAGTTTAACGTTTTTGCAAGGGAAATCAACATACTGAACACGTACTAGAAAAAAAAAACCACTGTCAACATTTTTGGGGATTCTTGTCTGCTTATATACCACAGACTAGACAAAATGGTAAAAAAAAAATAAGCATTCAGAAATGTTCGCAGAAATTAAGTTTATCTTGGTTGTATTAAGTTATGAATGATAGTGCTGTACTTTTAGAAAAAATGCATAAAAAATAGAATATGCAGCTCTCTTAAATCTAATGCGACAGATATAAGTATAATCAAGGATTTTATAGTTTGTTTTTTTTTTCTTTCAGCATACTCAGTCAATGTCACACACACCATTTTTTCACACAGGTTAAGTTTAACGAGACTAATTTGTCACGTCATCTATTATATTGTTTTTTTGAAGTGGAAAAATATGAATATCAAAAGTTGATCTATGGGCGCTTTACACTAAATCCATCACTTTCAAAATTAAATTAAAACATTTCAGCATTTAAAATATACTGTTCTCTAAATATACTACCGAAATTTACCCAATAGAACTAACTTTAACTAAATCTAACATAAACAGCAGTAGTTGTCCTTTTCTAGATTTGGACATTTCAATCTCTAAAGGAAAACTCCTTACGAAAATTTACGACAAAAGAGACGACTTTTCATTCCCTATTGTTAATTTTCCTTTTTAGACGGCGATGTTCCTTTAGCTCCATCATACGGTGTTTATATATCCCAACTCGTTCGTTATGCACGTGTTTGTAGTGATGTCATAGATTTAAACTAACGTAATCAATGCATCACTGGTAAATTATTAAGTCAGGGATTTCGTTACCATAAATTACGTAAAACTTTTACTAAATTCTTTCATAGATACAAAGATTTGATTAGTAAATTTGGCTGTACCTATAGAAAACTGATTAAAAACGGTATTTCACATCCTAAATTTTACGGTAATATTGTACTTAAAGCGCGGAAATCACTATGGGATCCGTGTAAACTCATCGAACCTTTAAACAAACTTATTAGTAAAGGTTATCTTACCAATGTTGTAATTAGATCTTTGAATAAAGTTTACATTGGCACTAATATCGATTTTGTCATCAGCAAATTAAAACATAACTAAATTTGTATTCTTTTTAAACGGGATGTATAAAGACACATCCACGTTGATCTATAAAGAGGTTAAACTCCTAACTATCCTACTGCCTGTCGATACATTTACTTTTGGCATTGCACAAGTCATGTCTTCTTTGACTGTCCATGACGTTAAAATACTAAATCCCTGGGATGTGTTTTTGTTGATTTTAGTCTGATGCATAATTTTTTATTATTTATTGTTTTTGGCTTT
Source organism: Mytilus coruscus (assembly GCA_017311375.1). Lineage (NCBI taxonomy): Eukaryota > Metazoa > Mollusca > Bivalvia > Mytilida > Mytilidae > Mytilus > Mytilus coruscus. The sequence continues at coordinate 56,990,763 of CM029602.1, forward strand.
TAACTAGCTGTCAGTAACTGCGAGTACTCTCAAATCGTACTTTCTTGTTTATTTGACCTGTTGATACTAATTGTAATGCTTTTTTGTTATTTAATGTTATTCAGGGTTATATCTGGTCTATATACCAGCTTTGATAAGTGTTTGGTATTACTATAAATTTTCACTTCGTACTATGAACATCAAAATTATTTATTTTGTAATAATATTTCCTTTCTCTATTTGAACTGTACACGTATACCTAACAACAAAATTATTTTCATTTACCTGTTTAAAGTAATTGCAAATGGCTGATATTTTCGTTCGAGCATATTGTTTTTCTTAGATTGTTAACATTTCATAGCGGTATAACATGTTACTTTTATTATTCTTCCCTTAGTTTATTTATTTTGTATTTACATTGTATCATAGGTCAAATTTATTTGTTCAGTGTATGTTCACTGGTGTTAATATGTCCTTTGATTGAGTTAAGCTATTTCAGTTAATATTTTATCTTTCTATGTTGTGATGTTACGCTATTGTTTCAGAAAATGGGTGAAGATTTGGTATCATTAAAACGTTTAAACCCGCTGCATTTGTTTGCACCTGTCCTAAGTCAGGAATCTGATGTTCAGTAGTTGTCGTTTGTTGATGTGGTTCATAAGTGTTTCTCGTTTTTTATATAGATTAGACCGTTGGTTTTCCCGTTTGAATGGTTTTACACTAGTAATTTTTGGGGCCCTTTATAGCTTACTGTTCGGTGTAAGCCAAGGCTCCGTGTTGAAGACTGTACTTTGACCTATAATGGTTTACTTTTATAAATTTTGACTTGGATGGAGAGTTGTCTCATTGGCACTCATACCACATCTTCTTATATCTATGTATCTACATCGTAAAAGGATTCATTTTCTATAGGTTGATACTAACAGTGGAAAAAACATAGCGGCAAAACAAAAGGGATCAATTGCAATACAAAATCGGTATACAACTGTTTTATACAACTACGCAAATATGAATTTTGCATATATCACGGCATGTCTTTCGAAAAAGAGATCCATGATTACCTTTAAATAATTTTACAAATCTGCTATTTTTATATCGCACAAGGGCTGTTTTCAAAATGTTTTCAAGCTTCACTAAAATTCACAGTTCCACAGCTAAGTATGCGTACTTTGAGCTTTTAAGAATAGCAAGTCGTATTTCTGAACTTGCTTAAAGATGCCTCAAAGGAGCAATTTTTGGGTATTTAAGACAGCAAAGAGATAAAACAATTCTTAATCATACCAAAGTTTCTATCGGAAGTAACAATATGTATTGTTTTTCAGATAAAAATCAATTTATTTCGGTATAGGATGACCTTCGATGCAAGGTGCTCCAAAACACATATGTTATCAAAACTGTCTTCAATAGAAATATATAGCGCACATAAGACACTTTGATATTATGGATATATCATATATGAGAAAGCGTTACAAAATCCTATAAGTACAAGTATATCATTCTGACTTTCTTATATTCAAATTCCACAAAGTTTCGCGATCTTTCGGAATTCTTAGGGATATCAGTTTGAAATATATCATGAATATTAAACTAGCTTTCAAAGCCCCTAATGCATATCGGAGTCAACTTGATAACTATGGCCTGTATCTTTTCAAGTAAATATAAGATGTTTATTAGGGTTAGGTTTCTTATATTTTTGTTAAAAGATGGGACATAAAAGTATTCATATAAGTATAAATTATTTACCAACCATTAGTTGCCAGTGCTCCGGTATTGACATGATTAATAATTATGATATATTGTACATTTTGTTCGTAAATGACAAATCATGAAATTTTGTAATTGTGCTTAAACTAAGGTTGCAGTTCCCGGAAACAACGTTGACATTAATCGGTTGTAGACGTTTTTTTTTGCTCTCAAATGTTTCATATTTCTGGCTTTCCATACTTTTTGTCGTATGATAAATGTTTTTCAGGAACACGTGTTGTGCGCACAGTTATCATATAATTTGTTCTTCTTTATTTTGAGGTGGTTGCGTACCATTCTAATGATTTATTTTTTTCCTTTTTCAAGTTATTCTAAATTGCTGAATCTGAACGTTGCTCCGGCCTAACTACTTTGCAGAACTCATGTTTACTTTTTTTTACAAAAAGTTCATTTGATATGCACTCAATGTATGCAAAGAAAAACATACCGTTATGATTTTTTAGATATTTCACTTCGATTTTGACATGTTTGAGGTAAAATTTTAAAAAGTCATAATAAGATACTAGTTATCTTCTGCAAAATAACTAAACTTTCAAACGACGATTTTTTTTCTGTAAAGATTTCCTTATAAAAATAAAGAAATGTGGTATGATTGCCAATGATTACTATCCCCCAAAGATCAAATGAAGTGGATGTAAGTAATTATAGGCAACCGTACGGCCGTCAACAAAGAGAAAAACTTATACCTTATAGTCGGCTATAAAAGTCCCCGACAAGAAAAATATGAAACAATTCAATTGAGAAAACTAACGATCCAATTTATAACAAAACAATTTATGAAAAACAAATTTGACAGGTTATAACAAAACAATTTATGAAAACCAAATTTGACAGGCATGAACCAACGACAACCTCTGAACTACAGGTTCCTGACTTTAGACAGGCACATAAAGAATGTGGCGGGGTTAAACATGTTTGTGAGCGCTCAACCCTCCTCTAACCTGGGACAGTGGTGTAACAGCACAACATAAGAACAAACTATAAAAATTAGTTGAAAAAGGCTTTACTTATCAGATCGATATAAAGCAGAAAAACATCAAACAAAAAACACAGAACGGACGTGACATGGTATTTATCAATCCCTCATTCCTAACAGAAAAAAAGACACTAAGTACAGATCTGAGAGAACTTGCAGTTACTGACAGAGAGTTCAAAGCTATTAACAACTAATAAAAAAAAATATGCATCTAAAACTAAAATATCAATCAGTACACATCCAACATCCAATGTATTTAGTGTAAAGACGTCATTAACAGTCAGAGGAAAACAGGACCTTGTGCAATGCCGAACGAGTAACCCATGGCTTGATTTATGCTTAAACAATAAATGAAAAATATGTATGACAGACATTAACCAATGACAAACAATGGCTTTCCTCATAGAAAAAACAAGAAACAAACATTTTATAAAAATTAGTAGATGTTTTATAATTGCCAATGAGACAACTATCCATCACATACTAAAGGACAAAGATGTAAAAAAATTAGAGGTCACTGTATGGCCTTCAACAACTGTAAAATCCATACTTTATATAAATTATTCAAGACCCATGATATCAAAATGTGAACAATTTAAAAAGGAAAATTAACGGCCTGCTTTAAGGTAAATACATTAAGTGAATAACATTCATGGCAGACGACAACCATTGGATTACAGGCTTCTGGCTTGGCATGGGTCATAAAGAAATTTGCGGGGTTAAACATAAACTCAAACTTTTCTCTAACCTGTTTAAATGTTTGACTCATCACATCGGTACTAAGCACCTTTTGTCTGATTTTAAAAATATAAAATATTAAATTTTAAAAATATTTGAATAAGCTCTCGCCGCGATATAGCCTTTTTGCGCTAAGGTGGCGTAAAGCAAACACCAATCAATCAATCAATCAATCGGTACTAAGCACAAATACAATTTACAAATTAATAATTGACCAAAGGTATCGATCTAAATGTACTTACACTTACTGAAAGATAGTTCAAAGCCCAATTTCAACTAATAAATAGACCATGTTATCCCCGACTAAATTATTAATCAGTACACCTCCAAAGTATATTATGGGATTTAGTGTAAAGCTTATTATCAGTCTGATAAAAGCTTGACCTTGTGCAATACCAGATTGTATCGATAAGGACAATAGTCAAAGATCTGACTACAATGTTATATTGATAACCTTTCAGACTTATAGTAAGTTTAATTAAATGACCGATAGTAAGTTTAATTAAATGACCGAAAAGTTTTCAATGGAAAGTATCATCATCCACGAGCTATTTAAAACAGCATCATCGTAAAACATTAGGATGTGATATCCCGTTTTAATTCTACAGGTACAGTTAAACTTCCAAACCGAATATGTGTATCTATCTAGTCTTCTTTCAAACGGTTTATAAGGGAATTGATATTAATCCCCCTTCAAAAATATACAGGATGCAAGTATTTAACAACAACCGTATAATTGTTTTGTTACAACATAACCGCAATGAAATTTTGCTAATACACAATTGAAAAATGTATCCGTTCAAAGGATATGTTCTACAATGCTGACTAAACAGAACATTAAAATAATGTAAAACATGTAAATAAGATGTTTCTTAGTTTTATTTTGGGTGGAAAGTTTAATGTGTTACACGTTTCCCAAGGTAAGAACATTAAGCTTAATGATTTATAGTTTCTATATAAGGTAATGCGTCAATTCAAATTTTTTTATTACAATCATTGTGAAGATACTTTTAAGAAGAACGTTCATTTACAATTTGAGGCATGCACACAAAGACTTGCTTTGTGAAAACTAATTGATTTGTATTGTTTTTGATTTATTCATATGCCTTGAAAATTTTAAAACTGAATGCGCTTGTGTCGCATGAATTAAAGTAATTTATACTTGCAGGTGTGCAATTAACGACTATAAATTATAAGCAGTTGTCATACCTTGTTGTGAATTCACCCCATTCATTTTTTTAAACCTTTAAGCATTCTTACTAATCTGAGTATGGTCTCCCACAAATTCATTATTAACAACAATAGCTTGAACTTCATAATTGTCTGATAATAAGCGTAGTTCGTATAATATATTTGAAGTCCCTTGCTTTATCTAGAACATTGATCACTTTGATTTCCATAAAAGAATGCCAATGTGAATTTCTTTAGAAATGTTAGTGTTGTAACAGATATATCCCTCCTTATAACAACTCAGGAGATCAAAAAGACCTTGCGATGTAAACTTATATAAAATAACCTTTGGAAATTATTCGCAAGGCGACTGGACAATCATAAAAAACGATTTTAAAATACTACGTTGTGAGCGTTCCTCCAAACTGCCTATCCACTCGGTCTAAATGATAACAAAGGTAAGCTAAACATACTTTGTTAATCCAGATCCAGTTATAGTACCCAGGTTTTTCCCATCTTATCAGTTTGTAATAATGTATCCCTATTTACTCCTCTTACAAATGAACTCAATTACCACAGCTTTTTTGTAATCATAAGCTTTCCCTCTTACAGACAGACCATTTAATAAGGTATTAACGTTTTTGAAGGAGCATTAGCTGTCAAATTCATGTTCACCGATTTGACTCAAATTCTTATAGTTGATTTATAACATACTAAAACGTATATCTAAATTACAAAAAGTCTAAAATAAACAATAAAAAATGCATGGACTCCATTGTATGAGGTTAAATTGAAGGTCACATGAATACGGATTCAATGAGGTCGAATTTTTCACTTGCAAGTGAATAATTCATCAGCGATGTTTCGATGTTGACAAACTGAACCAAATTGGCTGCTAAAAGCGAATTATTATTTCATTATTTCACTTTCATTAATGATTGAACAAAACAAAAAATCATATTCCATTTTTTTATATATATATCTCGTAGCTAATGCCCCTTTAATTCAGTATTAAGTATGTATAAAAAAATCATATTTTCATAGCTAAGTGTTGTTTTCAGAATTAACGTTTTTAAGATTTAAAGTATGTATACAGAAGTAATCAATTTTTTATAGCTAAGTGTTGTTTTCAGTATCAACGTCGGAAGTAATAAATGTATAGTAAAAATTATATTTCTGCTATCGTTGGTATAAAAATCATTCAGTAATGTCTAAACGAGAAGGCACACGTTTTTTTTTTTTTTTCAAATTATAACTGCCACTAATCTATTTGGTAAATTGGTCAAATCAAGTTGTCCATAAAAATATTTAAATATAAAAATAACGTTCTAGTCTGTCTGTACGAGAGGAAAGCTTATGATTATAAAAAGCACTGATAATTTGATTTCCTCTGTAAGGGGACTGACTAAGAGGGGGATTGAGCACTTACAAACATGTTTCACCCCGCCACATTCTTTATGTGCCTGTTCCAAGTCAGGAGGCTGTAGTTCAGTGGTTGTCGTTAGTTCATGTCTGTCATATTTGCTTATCGTTATTTGTTTTGTTATAAATTAGGCTGTTAGTTTTCTTGTTTGATTTGTTTCACATTTTCATCAGGTCATGAGTCTGTAATTGAATGTTTTTTTCGAAGTTTCCTAATTGTGTTGTAGCATTGAGAATGGAAACGGGATATGTGTCAAAGAGACAACAACCCGACCAAATTAGTTTGTTGTTCTATTGCAACACTGTATCAGGTTAGTGGAGAGTTGGGCATCAGCTAACCTATTTAATACTATGTGTCTGTCCAAAGACAGGAGCCTATAATTCAGTGGCTGTTGTTTGTTGCTGTATATGATATTTGTTTTTTGTTTATTGTTTTGTACATAAATCAAAACGCGAGTTTTCTCGTTTGAATTGTTTTATATTTTTCATTTCGGTGCGTTTTATAGCTTGCTATGCGTCATGGGTTTTTGTTCATCGTAGAAGGCCATACGATGACACATAGTTGGTAACTTCTACGTCTGGTAGAGAATTATCTCATTGTCAATCATACCACATCTTTTCATTTAAATACCTATAATTTCTACTGAAGAAACGAACTAAATGAAGACGTTTTACAAACTACTGAACTTAAAGCTGAATCTGAGCACTAAAAGTATCCAGTATGTATAGGCTGGCTTAATAACACGAGAAGCCATTTTGTTTATTCGCACACAGTAAATGTTGAAGTACACCCGTACGCATATTTCTGTTTTCCTGACTAGATCTTTTAAACCCGTTAAGAACTCGTTATTAATACTTTGAAAATCTTTTCTGAAAAGAGGAATCAGAAATATTAGAAAAAAAACCTCTCTGGAGTTCTTGTATAAGCCACGTTCCACTGAAGGCCAGTTAGTCTCCTTTGACAGTTAAGATTAATTTTTCTACTCTATATACTACACTAACACATAATATTATCCGCAAAACTTTTCTTATTTAATAAAATTGTCTATCCACAAATCTGGGTATTACTATATCGTTTGTAGTCAGAAACAACCTTACAAAATCTACTCTTATTGGACATTCAAAGAAATGATTTAATCCGTCTATATTTACTTGATTATATTCATATTTGCGTGATAAGTATACCGATGGGGACTAACTATTTTTGTTATAGATTTATTCTTTTACTGTTACGAAGCACAATTGATTACCTAACCTCAGTAAGAAATAACGAAACACCACTTGATAGATAAATTCAAAAATGATTACCGATATTTAAATCTACATAGAAATAAGAAGATGTGGTATTAGTGCCAATGAGACAACACTCCATCTAAGCCACAATATATAAAAAGTTAACAATTATAGGTCAAAGTACGGCCTTCAATACGGAGCCTTGGCTCACACCGAACAGCAAGCTATAAAGGGTCCCAAAATGACTAGTGTAAAACAATTAAAACAGGAAAACCAACGGTCTAATCTATATAAAAAACGAGAAACGAGAAACATTTATGAACCACATCAACAAACGACAACCACTGAACAACAGGTTCCTGACTTAGAACAGGTGCAAACAAATGCAGCGAGTTTCAACTTTCAACAGGCGCTAACCTTCACCCTAACCTGAAACAGTAGTGTAACATTACAACATAGAAAGACACACTATAAAATATCAATTGAAATGGCTTAACTCGATGTATATATTCTCTATAAACAACCCCGATTTTTCTTAAAATACAAATGAAATATATCCACCTCTACTCACTCTTTTCTATGTTTTCTATGTATTGTGCGCGATTTTGTCCCATGTACACTTACTCCATATCCTTTCATTTTCTATTGATTCTAGAGTTTGTCTCTAGTGCTGTGTGGAGGCAGTAGAACGTTTCCCCGTGCTTGAGGTGTATGCTCTTATAATATTTACAGTTATGGTGTGCTTGTTCATGTGAGAATTTCTCATATTAATACACCGTCAAAATTTCATGTTTGGTTAAATTTCTTCAAAATACTGGTCTGGTCATTTGTTTTGTATATTGCCCTTTCATACTATTTTAAAATGCTAGGTTTTCTTACATATATTTCGATGTGCCCCGTGCTGTCTATCATTTGTTTTTTAGTTTTATATGTATTGTCTATCATTTGTTGTTTCGAAATTATTGGTCTTTTGTTGGGCAATGTATGACAAATATATGTTGAAAAACCTCGCCCGTAATTATAAATTATGTAATTCATTGACCGCTCCCGACATGTGTAACTTCAAGGCATATTTTAGCGGCGATCGATGTTTTTCAAAATTACTGCACTTTTCTTGTATCCCTGGTGCTTTCGACTGGAGAACCGTCGTACACAAGCATCGCACAAGTTGGCACTCCGAGACGGGTGGGGAGCAAGAACGTGAACTGTGGTTTATTTTTATCAATAGCACCGCTTAAGTCGACGCTAGGGGCCGTCTTGACCTTGTTGTATGGTATGAATGATTCGTTCATTGTTGAAGACCCTACATCAACTGTCAAGATGAAGAACAGGAATAAAAGCCCTGTTCATTGATAATTTTCTATGTATTGTGTGCGATTTTGTCCCATGTACACTTACTCCATATCCTTTCATTTTCTACTTATTAAAACCAACGTTAATAAAGACTGTTGTCCATATTTAGACCTTGATATTAGAACTTCTCATGGAAATATTCACACTGACAAAATATATGACAAATAACACTCTTCTTTCCCCATGGTTACTTTTCCTTTACATGATTGCGATGTTCTGTTGGCTCTTTCTTGTGATGTTTACATTTCTTAGTTGTCTTGGTATCCACGTGTTCGTATTGCTATAGTTCATTAATAAACGCATTTTACAGCAATGAAAAGACAGAGTGTGGCACTCCCCATCACCATCACATCCCATTCGGACGAGGATGATTATCTATAATACATCCCTCACAAATGTTCAGTTCAATTTAGTGATAAACTCGATCCTATCCTGTATAGACACCTATTCATTACTGAATACCGTATATGTTGATCTCGTCTTTTTTGTGTGTCGTTCGTTTGCTGTCTCGTCAACGCATCCTCTATCTCCTATTATTAATAAAATAAAACTGTGTATAGTGTACACAGTGTTTCTCTTTCGACTTTCTTCACTTTATCAACTCTGGGCAAATGAACACAAACATTACTGAAAATAAATCAAACAAACAAATAAATAAATGAATCAATAAGCAACGAACCCGAATAGCCAAACAGTTTATGATGAAATTTGCCTGAAAATGTACGAATTTTCAAATAATGAGTGAAAAATAAGTCAATGATCTATAACAAAGTGCATCGATCACTGATTCGTACCCTGCTCTTGCTTTTCGAATGAAAGGAAATACAAACCAAACAATGTGAATGCAGACAATAGAAAGTTGAAAAACACGCGGTTTAGCTGATATACGTAATATTAAACTGGGAAATCCAATATCAAGAAGAAATTCAACAACATTTGTTACGAACAGACATACATGTACCCCGTGGCAGCAGGGATACTAACTTTTTCAATTAAGTCTGCACTACAGCACTAACGGTAAAAAATTACATAATGCATTTGTTAATTGAAAATGTCTATCACAATTCTTTTGATAACATGTCAAAGCATGGAGCATAACTGACGGATTGATAATACAGTCATCTACCAGTCGCGTTGACCCAGTGGTACCTTGCTTAAAAGATTTAGGTCAAATTCATAAAACACATTGAGGCATGAAATATTAACCAAAATACCTACGTACACTAGAAACGTATGTTATTATTTTTGGTGAAAATCACACATGTTCGATCTGCAATAAACTATCCTTCATGTACGCCCGAAGACAAACTTATAGAAACTTAATTAACACGAGAGGCAAACCATGCAAGGTTTATAAGGACGGAAATTTCGGACTGTAAATTCTCGAATTTCCATCTTTTTGATAACTGGAAATGGGAACAGTTTTTTGCAGGGATTTATTTTCTTTCAAAATGCATAATCTTTTCATGCATACAACAAGGTTGTATTAAGTTAAAATAAGGTCTAACTTTAACAAAAGGTATGACCTTAGTTTAAAGATTATGATTTTTTTTAATTGACAAGTTTTGAAGATGAAATAAAAGATTTACTCAGAACATGATGTTATATATGAAGCGAAGTAAATCAAGTTCAGTCCTATATATACTTGTGTATGCTATCATTGAAATATCAATCTGCTTGGGAATGACCTATATTATGGAAGCACAGGTGGTTTACATATAAATTTTATTAATCACAGCTGGATTGCATATCAATTTTTAATATTGTTTAGAATAATGCAGTTGTTGCTGTCATTAGTATGTGCTTTGAACATACAGATTACAGATCAAAGAGGATTTCATTTTAAATGATTCATTATTTCAAACCAGATTCTAAATAAAAATGTATTGACTATCTGCTTTATAAAAGAACGTTATTAGCTGATTCAGCAGGTTTTTAAATCATTATTTTTTAATTTGTTTTTAAATTATCACTGAAAACTTAAAACAAGCTCGTTTAATATACATGTTGTTCAGTGGTTGTCGTTTGTTGGTGTGGTACATAGGTGTTTCTCGTTTCTCGTTTTTTATATAGATTAGACCGTTGGTTTTCCTGTTTGAATTGTTTTACATTAGTCATTATGGGACCCTTTATAGCTTGCTGTTAGGTGTGAGCCAAGGCTCCGTGTTGAAGGCCGTACTTTGACCTATAATTGTTAACTTTATATACATTGTAACTTGGATGGAGAGTAGTCTCATTGGCACTCATACCACATCTTATTTATATTAGAAAACTTTACGTATTGGCAGCTCTTATTATCTGCGAAAAGTTCATCATAATCATCTTGTCTTCCTCCTCTTTCTCGTTGTCGTAATTATCATTGTCATCACTACAATCAAAATCCATATCCTCCCCTCCTCTTAATCAGCATCACCATCATCATCATCATCTTGTCGTCATTACCTTGTACTCTTTGAACGGCTTGTGCGGTATACAAACTAGTGTTATGTATTATTTAGTATAGTTAATAAGGATGTACTTCTTTACTTTAAAATTAAAATTTAAAATTGATACTATAAGTCAGAAGAGCATTAGTTAAGAAACTAAATAAGCTAAAAATATTGATAGGTTATGGAGCTCCTTTTCGAGATATTTAATTTTTTTAAATGGCGGGTAAAAGCTGACTCGGGCATTTACCTTATATTTGCGTTGGTATTATTTGGGTCTCAAATCGAAAGAAAAGAAATCTAGAATCTGCTTAAATTTTGGTAAATGACCTTTAATGAGCTATTGAAGTCTTTTCTGAAAAGAAAAATGGGTGTTATGGGGCAAAATATTTTACCCTGTATCGTAGGAAAAAAACAAAGCAGTCCGAACATCTGACAAAAATTCCTAAACCTGACCTAAGTACATCCTTAAATGAAAAATTGAATATGTGAAATATGAAATTTTGACCAACTAGACATAATATATTGACCTTTACTTTTTGCTTTGACATTATGTGTGTTTCGTGATTGTGTTCTGTCACAATAAAATATTTTAAAAACAAGGAACGTAATGAAATGTACATGCCCTTGCAATACCATAATTTGATATAAAACATTATGTTGGACTTTTTGGTTTCATGTTTTGTAGTCTATCAAGTCACAGATCACTTTGAACATTTCTTAACATATAGATAATGTTGTTTCTCCTCATCTTACATTATCCGATATATTACAGATTTGTACTCAATCTCATAAGAACTCATTCATGAATGAAAAACCTGTGACAGATTTTGATAGATCACCGACAAAGTGATGAAAGCTCCGCCTCTTCCTTCTTTAATCCATAGACCGTGAGATTATTACATAGTAAAGTTCTTTAAGGAAATAGTTTAAGAGGAACACGACAACCCTGTATATCACCCAAAATAATCGGTAAGTATCATTTTATAAAATGTTCTTACTTATATCCTATATATATATATATATATATATATATATAGTTATGTGGTTCATATTTTGTAAATAATATGTAAATATTATGACATTGTTTGACGTTTACAAATGCAATTTAATTCAATTATTAATCAGGGGCAAATTAAAGTGCACTCATCGATCTGCTATCAAATCAAAACACATTTCTATATAGAAAAAATTGCATTAGATATGTCAATATTTTCGATTACGTGGTTACCGGTAATTATATTACCTAAAGGTCAGTTATTTGTCTCAGGTTTGTGACATACTTGTCATCTCATCATTGTAAATGGGTCAACTATGTGAGAGGAAAAATGAATAGCTAAATTTAAAAGTTAGAAGTTACCAAGTCGGGCAATTATAAATAAAAGAAAGGATCAAAAGCCTGAAAACAAAAGACGAACAGTCCACCCAACACTACACAGAAAACTTAAGATTGAGCAAGATGAACCACACAATAGAAAACTATGGAAATTCTTTGAAGATATCTTATATAGACACTCTTAATATCGCCGATACAATGTATATTGTTTTTTGTTTTATACAGTCATAAGATATCAACTCGAAACGTGTTTACAGGGGTAACCTTCATAATGTTTACTCAGGTTCACAGGTTTTGGAGTCAAAAAACATTGAAGAGCATTAAAACAATCGAAGTCTGATTAAGAAAGGCAAAATGAGCCTTGATATTAAATTTCATTTAGTAAATAGTGTTCTTATCTTCATTTTGTATGGTACACAAACGATTTTTTCTTCATCATTAAAGTAATTTGTATATCTTGAATATCTGAAGATGTTTTCAAAATTTGTTGTAAAGTATACAAAAAATTCAAAACGCAAGTCATCAAATTATTAATTGTATTGTCTTTTTAGTGGCAAACAATGTGTGCAGTTTGATAGATACACGTGAAAGAGTTCTATTGTCAAATGACACAATAGGTTTAATGTTATGATGTATAAAAATATAATATTTACATGTTAAACGTCATTGTTATATGTGTTTACATGTTACTTAAAAAATGTCAATGACCTTTGAAATCATATCCTGGTGGTGAATTTCCTTACATAAAAAAGTAATTATCATTAATAATAGTAACATTAACTGGCATAATCGGTGATTTCCCATATGAGTGTCAATTAACAAATATTGATGCAAATGCAAATATGAAGAGTTAATAAAGGAAGAACTTTAGCAAAATCTTAACTATTAGACTTGTACATGCTTAGAAATAATATAAAGCACAACCGTCTCCCCAAAGATATATTTCAACAGTAAATATATTTTTGTGTTTATTTATTCAAATTGTATGGCAAAATTATATTTTGGGCGATGACGCTTGTGCTCTACAGTAATTAGGCCAAAATGTTCTTAAAAGTGTATTATTTTTTGCAAAAATCTGAGAAGTCTCGCTTATGACTTATTTTAATGTCACAGTCAAATTATGTCATCAAGGCTTTGCTTAAATTCACATTTCCTATACTTCTTTCTTCGATGGTTAAAATTTAATTGGTAATGGTATCATCCAATGTTTTATTTCCGGTGAATTTGCAGGGTAAAATATGCTCCGAATTGTATCTATTTAAAAATAAGCAATCAAATGTTCACCTTTTCGATATTTTCCTTTAATACAAAGGTTTTTATACGAACAAATAAGAACAAAAAGTTGAAAAGTTGACACCAGAAGTGTAAGAAGAATATGTCTTGCAATGCTATCGTGGGGGTTGACCATTTAATGTTCGGGAGGGGGAGTTTGAACATGAATAACCTGACATTGCAACTGCCAAACATTTGTAATCTTTACCAATGCAGATTGAAAATAAATAACCTGATTAACAAATTGTTGGAAATAGTTATGCATGAAAAATGAAAAGTCAGCTATCAAAGATGGACAACCTTAATTAACATAATCATTGAAATTAGAAAGAAAATATATCTCTAAATCAGACCAAAAACCATGTCGCATCTTTCTTAAGGTTTATACTTCCAAAAGAGTGACCCTGTCCATAGAATTATTGAATATAAAACTTCCATGCTCTGTCCAAACATATATAAAAATAAGGAGATGTTGTGTGTTTTTAAAAATATCCAATACACTACATTGCTACGTGTAGAGCATAAGGTTCCACATTGTATACAACTGCAATATCAATAAGGACCAGTTATGCAATTAAAGATGCATGATCTTCGAATTTACTTATTCGATTTATTCATTTGTGTATCAAAGTTCAGATGAAATGATGAAAAGACAAAACAAAGTCGACAAATCAGTACACAGAAAACGGAAGACTTGAAGAAAACACAAACTCCACTCCGGGGGGAATCAGGTGCTCCGGTAGGGTAAACAGATCTAACGGTAGAAAGGAAACGGTGTTTGTATGTAAGGCCCAAATACATGACTACCAGGGTAGGTATAGAACAATAACTATAAGTATATTTATACTAGTCCTTCATAACAAACAACCATGTTTGTCTCTGACTGTTATTGACGTCTTTACACTTAACCCAGTTTGCAGTTGGATGTATACTGATTGATATTTTAGTTTGAGATACATGATTTTTTAGTAGTGGTTATTGGCTTTGAACTAGCTTTCAGTATCTGCGAGCACTCTCACATCTGTACTTTGTGTCTTTTGAGTTGCTTTTGTTCTTCGTATCGATCTGATGAATTAAGCCCCTTTCAACATATTTTTATAGTTTGTTCTTGTGTTGTGCTGTTACATCATTGTCCCCGGTTAGGGGAGGTTTGGCGCACCCGCAGATATGTTTAACCCCGAAATATTCTGTATGTGCCTGTCCAAAGTCAGGAGCCTGAAATTCAGTGGTTTTAGTTCGTTGGTGTATTTCATATTTGTTTTTCGTTTGTTGTATTGTACATAAATCAGTCCAGTGTTGTTTTTTTTTTTTTTTTTTTCGTTTGAATTGTTTCCAAATTTGTCATTTCGGTGCCTTTTATAGCTTATTGTGCGGTATGGGTTTTGCTAATTGTTAAAGACCTACGGTAACCTAGAGATGCTAACCTTCTACGTCATTGGGTCACTGGTGGAGATTTGTCTCATTGGTAATCATACCACATCTTCTTATTTTTATAATAACCACCAGTTTTGTGTTTTTAAACACACTTTATCATCTGCTGTCAGCCCTTAAAGGCAAAATTCTTAAATATACTAACGCAGTACCTTACTAAAAGAAAATCTAAGTTCTTTCATCGAAATTTGAAATTTCATTGCCTGTACAAGGAAAATATTAGGTGTGAAATGAACAACGCCGGAAACCCTTAAAACTCCTTTCATTTTGAAACTTTGTTATGTGAGTGAGAGTACTGTGATTGGTCAAAATAAATATAATGTAGTAATACCAGATTTCAGTTGTCGCTTTTCTCTTTTTATATTAAGACAGCCAGTTCCTTTGGTCGAGGTAAGCTTCTTTGTTTAATCCCCTTTTCTGTCTACACTGAACTTACAATTTTCAGTAAAATGTAAGAAAAGGATACCATTTTAAATATGTTTTGTTTTTGTTGTGAAAGTATTTCCATGTTGAATAGTGCATTTATGTATCGAGTACAAGTGTTTCAACCTAAAAAAATAATCAAAACAAATGAATGATATTAAAAGAGGGATAATTCGTACATAAGAAAACCTGCAAATAATTAATCATGTAAACACCTATGTGGTTTTCATACTGATATTTTGTTCTGTTCATTGGTGGGTTCAGAGGGCATGCTCACACCTCCCCCTCCCCCTTTTTGATCGGGAAAAATATAATTTGTTTGCTTAAAATCGGCAAAATATTTGGTCGCATTGCTACGCTCGACGTTATTTTGGTATTTGCACAAATAGGCCCCCTTTCTTCAAACCCTGGATAATATAGGAACACAAGTTTCCAAATTCAAACAAGAGAGCTCAATGCTTTAACCATATGTATAGTACGTGAAGCAGAAATTGTTTCGTGTTCGTTTTTCTGAGTTTTTTGCATAATATAAAGTAATAGTCGCTCTTTAAGAACATAGTTTAGATTTGTGTCGGATAACAGCGAGCCGTGTAGTTTCTCATGCGTTCCATATTTAAATAATAATAATAATAATAATAATAATAATAATAATAATAATAATTAAAACCAATTGTTCAGAGAACAATTGAAGGTCTTCCACCCATAAAGATCTATATTGATAATTCGGTTTAAAATATCATATCCAGCGTCAAATGATAGCTTATTGTACACTGATTCCACAAATATATGGTTTCTATACAATTTTTTCTAAATAAGGAGATAAATTGTTACTTCCGGCTTGAAAATGTCACTTCCGGGTTTTTTTTATAGTTTACTTGATACTGATTCCAAAATATATGGTTTAATATACTTTTACGTTAAATAAGTACAAAAATAGCTACTTCCGGTTTACACATGGTCACTTCCAGTTGGCTTTTCATGGTCAAGTGGCTTGCAACGTAATGCAAAAGTCCCATGGCTTTATCATGTATACATATGAGGTAAAAGCAAAGGTCAATATCTAGAACGTCAAATTCACCTATGACCTTGAGCTCAATTTCAAGGTCATAAACCAAGGCTTCAAATTAAAAGACCATAGGTCTTAATTATATATGGTTAATGAGTTATATCACTGTATGCCTAATTTTTAATATAAGAGGGGAGAAAACTCCAATTTAATGTTAGTGTACCCTTTCAACCAAAATCTATGTGTTACAACATGTCGCAACTTACTATTTAGTAAAAATATGTTGTCAATATCTTGTACGGGTTTTGAAAAGAAATTAAAAATAAGCCAAAATCAAAATTTAAAATATGACCTTGACCTCTGACCTTGACCTTATTTTTTTTTTTTTTTTTTGGACCAAGGACCTCAAATCAAAAGATCCTAGGTCTCTATCACTTATGGTTTACAAGATAGAAATGCATATCACTTATATCAAATGCATAAGGGAAAATAACTCTCATATGGAGTGTTCGTATGGCTTCGGTCAAAATTGGACAAATCATGCGAAGGATATAACGAGCAATTTTATAAAATAAATTTGTCGCTTTCTTATACGGTTATGGAGGAGATGCAGTCACAAGGAAAACAGTGTTTGGGGAGATAACTCCTACAAAGAAAAGTATTCGGTTACGCAGGGTGAATTTCAACATCGCATAAACTGTTCGATATCATATACCAAACATCTAAGCGACATCTTGCGAAACAAAATTTTAACGCAAGAAATAAAAGTGGCGGAAGAAGAAAAAAAAATTAAAAACCAATTGTTCTGAGAACAAATTAGGGTCTTTCCACCCATAAAGATCTATTTTGATATAGAACTATTAAATTTCGGTTTAAAATATCATATCCAGCGTCAAATGATAGCTTATTGTACACTGATTCCAAAAATATATGGTTTAATATACTTTTACATTAAGTAAGTACAAAAAAATAGCTACTTCCGGTTTACACATGGTCACTTCCGGTTGGCTTTTCAATGGTCAAGTGGCTTGCAACGTAATGCAAAAAGTCCCATGGGTTTATCATGTATACATATGATGTAAAAGCAAAGGTCAATATCTAAAACGTCAAATTTACCTATGACCTTGAGCTCAATTTCAAGGTCATAAACCAAGGGCTTCAAATCAATGAGTTATATCACTGTATGCCTAATTTTTAATATAAGAGGGGAGAAAACTCCAATTTAATGTTAGTGTACCCTTTTAACCAAAATCTATGTGTTACAACATGTTGCAACTTACAATTTAGTAAAAATATGTTGTCGATATCTTATACGGTTTTTGAAAAGAATTGAAAATAAGCCAAAATCAAAATTTTAAAATATGACCTTGACCTCTACCCCTGACCTTATTTTTTTTTTTTTTTTTTTTTTTTTGGACCAAGGACCTCAAATCAAAAGATCCTAGGCCTCTATCACTTATGGTTTACAAGATAGAAATGCATATCACTTATATCAAATGCATAAGGGGAAATAACTCTCATATGGAGTGTTCGTATGGCTTCGGTCAAAATTGGACAAATCATGCGAAGGATATAACGAGCAATTTTATAAAATAAATTTGTCGCTTTCTTATACGGTTACGGAGGAGATGCAGTCACAAGGAAAACAGTGTTCGGGGAGATAACTCCTACAAAGAAAAGTATTCGGTTACGCAGGGTGAATTTCAAAGTCGCATAAACTGTTCGATATCATATACCAAACATCTAAGCGACATCTTGCGAAACAAAATTTATACGCAAGAAATAAAAGTGGCGGAAGAAGAAAAAAATAATAATAATAATCAGAACAAATACAATAGGTCTTTCCACCGAAAAGTGGAAAGACCTAAAAATAATAATCAGAACAAATACAATAGGTCTTTCCACCGAAAAGTGGAAAGACCTAATAATCTTTACTTCAAGAGGATAGCCTCATTCGTTACAACTTATCTTCCTGACAGATCTCACATAATAAGTGCAAATTAACTAAGTACATAACATATCATATCTTCATACATGTATATACATATTCAATATTACATATTCATGTTACATTTGAAAATCCGTTAAAAGTCAACATATACACTAATTAATTAACGGGCCATAGAGAGGCATATTTGCACATACTAAGCAGATAGGAACATGTATGATTGACAACATGTTAATTAAACTATATATTCACCTACAGAACATTCAAATCGTTTCTGTGTGGTATATTTCATGGTCGTCCTCTCAATCTTACGATTAAAGCCGACATATTATCTAGTATAATGACTTTAAATGTGCAGATCCAGCCATTGACCCTACGAATGTCCACTGTGGACATGTATTTACCACTGACCTTAGAGTGTCCACTGTGGACCTGTATTTAAATTAAGATTCTGATTTCCCCCCACTCTTCCATTTTATTACGCCTAAGGTTGATATTGATACAGAAACTGAGTACATATATACAGTTAATTTTTGTTCGTTCAGTTGTTTTCTTCTCTGGATTAAGGACACATGTTTCTCAACACTGGAATAAATAATATAAAAAAAGCTTACGTAAAGAATCAATTTATATTTTTCTAATATGAAATGGTAAAATTGCAGATTTTCTTTATCAGTCGTCACAAGCATTCGTTTTTTTTTTATGGTGTTAATTTCAAACAGATTGATCGTGTTCTATGAACGAAGCATACATAAGACAAATAAATAACATGATATCAATTATTCAACTTCGTCCACCATTTACAAAATAATGGATTAAGACGTTTGCTATTCGCAGAGAGTCGAAATACGACAATGCACAATCCCATGTTCTCAATCGTTTTCATATAGATTAGAGGGAAATATTTATGGAAGTTGCTTTCAGAGTATTGCAGAAAGTGTCAAAGTATATAAGGCTAGGTACATTTATTTCAGAATATGTAGTGTAAATGCATATTAGCTGTCCTTTTCTGTTAATTAAAAGTGTCATTCCGAAAAAAGTGAAAAATGTGAAAATACTTCTAAAAACATACAACTATCTAACTACGATTTCACCTTCCATGCAATAATCTATCATCAACATAAGATGAATGTTTTTTGTTTTTGCATACTGATCTTGGTTGGCTGCTCATTCTCGTTTTTTCGATGTGAACTTTTTCAGAGACGTCTCAATAATTAGAATTACTAAAAAAAACTTTACAACGGGGATACATATATAAACTGGTCAAAACATTTACTTAGGGAGAAGATATGATATCAAGGCTACTTTTTAGTTTGCACCTTGAATTTGAATATCAAAAAGTATCATAAAGCCACAACATAATATCGTTCTAAGACAATTAGTCTGTCAAACTCGGTATTTTTGTTCTTAAATTTTGTTTTGCATTTTTCGTTAGGGCTTCAAACTTCTTGGATTTAGTCTAAACTACTTAAACTGCCAACAATGGTTTCATTTTGAGTTCCTATTATGAGCAAGTTTTACCCAATTGCACACGTCAGATGGTATTGTGTGTAATATATCTTTTTGGGTAAGGCTGTTGCTCATATATCTTTGGTCCAAAATTTATGTGGAAAATGGTAATTTTAGCTCAAATGAAATGTTTGAAAAACTAAGATTGTTCTACCCCAGGAATAGATTACCCTACCTTGATTGCATTTGGCAAAAACTTTCGGAATTTTGGGTCCTCAATGCTCTTCAACTTCGTACTTAATTTGGCCTTTTAACTTTTTTGATTCGAGCGTCACTGATGAGTCTTTAGTAGACGAAACGTGCGTCTGGCGTAGAAAATTGTAAGTCTGGTAGCATAGATGCGTTTTTATGTCAATTTCAACATGTTTATGACATCACAGTTCCATTACGAGTGACCTGTCTGCACTAAAGATTCCAGATCGTATTAACCTGTTCATTTATCAATAAAATTAACATAGTGAGTGCCTGTACTACTTATCATGTGCCAAATAATGGCTCTTGTCTTACCTCCTATTTATCACGAATATAGGGATATATCACAGACGCGTGAGACATGGATCCTTTTTTTTTTTTTTTTTTTTTGATTTGTTTATTATTTATTCTTTAACATTTCAACTGTTTTGCCCTTGTCTATGTGCAGGACGTATAAACTAAAGTTTTTAAGGTTAAAAAGAATATATAAAATATAAAATAGGGGAAAATAAGTTAAAGACATATGAAGAGTCTTTAACACACACACTAACAAACGGACGGGTCTATGACTCAGGCGCCTGTCGGATATTCAGTGATTTTTTATGAAAGAATTTATGAATTTTACTGTTGTAAAATCATCTCGTCGCTTTTTTTTTTTTTTTAGGCAATTCATAACGATTCGCTTACTTGCAGTTTTTAACAAGGCTATATTTGTATAATGGGGTGTATTATTATTTGTGATTAGTCCGTCTTTTCGTTCGTTCGCTTGTACGTCCATTTATACTTGGTATCCATAACTCCTCCAAAACAACTAAATGGATTTCTTTAAATTTCAGAAAATCTTCAGTTCCTAACGGCATTTTGTACCTCTTGTTTGATTTTTTCAGCGTCTTTATTTTTGGGGTTTTCCATAGGATCCCTCTTTTTAAGATTGTATTGTCGGATATAGAAGTCCAACTGACCATATTTCTATACACAAGTAAATCGTTGGCTGTTTCTGGACTGAAATTTCGTGCAAATTACTTTTGGTGTAGCATAAGGTCGCTTATGTGCCTGTGCCATGTCTAGGCTAACTGTAGTAGATGATGCTTAAGAACAAAAATGACTTATATTTATTTTGATTTGCATTAACAAATTTAATGACAAGCGTTATATTCAAAAGGTACATCATTTTTGTTAACGGTTTGCATTTTGTATTGTTTAAATGAGAAGGTGGTTATATTGATCCGCACATTTAAAGTTTAAAATATGATTAAATTCTTATGCCGTTTCAATTTTAATAAGATTTTTTGCACTTATTCATTATAGAATTTGCACTACAAATTTAGACTTTTTAAAAAAAGTTGTTACTGTAACATGGACAGAAGGAGATGAGACAGCAGCCCAACTACACAAATAACCATCATCGAGGGGTCAACACACAATATTCTACAATAATCACAAACAGATATGATATGTCAAGCCCTAAATCGTCCTGCGTCAAATGAAGTTGTGAATCAATTATAAACAGATACGGGTTATGTTCTTCTCATATATTTTATGATGGTATGATACTAAACCCCTAACGGGAGGATTGTGCTTGATTTTCATATGATGAAGACATAATCTTTCAATCAGTTTAATTGAAGTCTGGAGCTGGCATGTCAGTAACTGCTAGTAGTCCTTTGTTAATTTATGTATCATTGTCATTTTGCTTAGTTTCTTTTCTTACCTATTCCTACATCGGACTCGGACTTCTTTTAAACTGAGTTTTACTGTGCGTATTGCTGTGTGTTTGTTTATTCTACATTAGGCTAGAGGTATAGGGGGTTGAGATCTCACAAAACATGTTTAACCCCGTCGCATTTTTGCGCCTGTCCCAAGTCAGGAGCCTCTGGCCTTTGTTAGTCTTGTATGTTTTTTAATTTTAGTTCATTTATATGTTTTGGAGTTTAGTATGACGTCCATTTTCACTGAACTAGTACACATTTTTATTTAGGGGCCAGCTGAAGCCCGCCTCCGGGTGCGGGATTTTCTCGCTGTGTTGAAGACCCATTGGTGGCCTTCGGCTGTTTTCTGCTCTTTGGTCATATTGTTGTCTCTTTGACATATTCCCCATTTCCATTCTCAATTTTACTATCAAAGATCAGTAATCGACACCATAGTATCCAAATAATAAAAAAAAACCATTAAGATAAGATATATTTACATCTTAATGAGTATAATTAATTGACGGCAACTATCTACTTAAGGATATTCATTTATTCAATAAATACTAAAATAGCTTATAACTGATTATACATAGATCATATATGATATTATGAGACCGAAGCTATAATTGACAATGTAGACGATATATATATGGAACACTATAAAGTAATGTGAATCAAATCCATGTCGAAGACAAAATTTAAACAATATTATTTTTCTATGACCGAATTGTTTCTATCAAATGAAAAGACAAACTTTTTTTTAGCAATAACCAAACCGTGCGCAGTCATTATAAGAATTGACGAAAATCAACTTATTTTTATAAAGACGACTATAGTACCAAATATATATATATAAGCACGAGATCAGTCGGCCAAAACGGACAGCATAACTAACAGATCTACTAAATTCGTCATAAAAGTGTTGTGCTACATTATGTGTAAGCAATGTCACTAACCACGAATTCCTTGTCGTACACAATGTAAACTCATGTCCATCATTTCTTTTATCAAAAATAGTTTAACAATTATATTGCAGTTTTAATGTTTTCCATGCATGTAACATTATAATGCACTTGTTAGTAGACCGATTATGATCATTCGACATATGTAGAGGTTTCCGGTGTTCGGAGTACATTGCTATGTCCGTCTCTCAATGATGAACGTCGGATACCTAACGATCAGGGTTACAAGGAAAACCAATTAAAGATTACATTATGTCCGAGTTTTTTGTGACTAGCAAGAAGCTGACGTATCGATCATTACATGGCAAAGCAAAAATATTATCTAATAAATCGACATAAGACATCATTTTAATGGCTGTGTAATAAATTCGTCTAGTCGACAAATGTGTTTGTGCAGATAAAAAATTGACTTAACCAAAAACAATGCGGTTTGATGAAATCCAAACATATTAGTCAGAAAACGAGTTGTAATTCTGCTTTGTAATATCTTTGGAAAAAATTGAGATGTAGACAGACCACTATTTTAAACTCCAATCACGATTTGTAAACTTTGAATTGCATAATTATGTTAATACGATTAACAAAAAATGCAGTAGTGACCTTCAGAACATTTTACAATTACTGCAATTTAGTATTTTCCATACAAACAAACAAACAAAACCCCTACGGCAAATAATATGGCAGATTATGCCATCCAAATTGTGTATTTTTTTAAGGATGGGAGGTCGGAATTCAAATTAAAAAAGAAACCATGAGCAGTTTACCTTAAAGGAGAAACTGGTTTCGGTTCCACCCTTCCTACATATGAATTATAAGATAGAAGTTGAAAAAAAATCCTAAGTATGTTTAGGGATATAGATGCAATCTGTATCATGTATACCTCTAGTATAAAATTGGAAGGTACTGCCATACGACAAAAGATGGGCTGCTAGTTTTACTTTAAGTTGTTTGGACATTACCCTTATTTTTAGTTGTTTTTTTTTAAAGGACGGTCCACATATTTTACAACAATTATGTCATAACCTTAGATATACTTTTTGTGGAACCGATGTCATGTGTGATTGATGTTTTCCCTTGATTAGAATCTATACATAAAAATAATAAGTGAAATATCACCCTAACACCCTCACGTCGGTGAAAAGTGACACCTTTAGAAGAATGATCCATTTCGGACAACGACTTGACAAGTAATTGTCTGCTTAATATTCAGTTATTGTTCTTTACTATCTGTCAAATGTTATTCAAATTCATCCATCAAAGAACATATCGCTTGAGGTTATAGAACAGCTTATAACTATCAATAACCCATGTTGTGTACTTTATCAAAACTAAACTTATAAACTTGGAAAATCTAAAGGAAATGACCTTTCCTTTGAAGATAATTCACAATATGATAGATTAGCTGTTCTTTTTTTTTTTAATTACTCAGAAATGAGCCTGGTACGATCATTGACTTCGTATGATAAAGTATAGCAACAATCATAAATAGTTTTGTATATATTTCTCTTTTTTTACAACATTTCCATTAAAATGATTCAGCATTTAAAATCTTGAGACATGTTTAAGACTTAAAATTTGAAAAGTAAAACATAACTGTCTTCGGACTCTAAGTTTTCTTTTAAATGGCTAAATGATACTTGAGAATGTTAACAAAAGACAATAGTAGTTCGTATCCCTTACAATATAAACATGATGTCCATGACTATATTGTCAAAAATCGATTGCTATTTTGGGATGGGAAGTAATACCCAACACAAACTATATATATTCATTCTGAATTGGTTTTATACTTAGTTAGATGTTGTTAAGAATATGTAAATATGTGTATGTTATGTTTGTGATATTGTTCGTATGATATAAATTGAAAAATCTTCATACATATGGAAGAAATAAAGATAATCAATCAATCAATCAATCATTCGATCTATCACTATAATTATTCAGCATTTAAAATCTTGAGACTTGTCTCGGACTAAAAATTTAAAAGGTAAAACATAACTGTCTTCGGATTCTAAGCTTTCTTTTAAATGGCTAAATGATACTTGAGAATGTTAACAAAAGACAATAGTAGTCAATTAACATTTCGTATCCCTTACAATATAAGTAATACCCTCCCCGAAACTCAACAGTGATTGATATACAGGAGGTATTTGTGACAGATATTTTAAGGTCAACCATATCCTAGGAAATTGTATACTAGTATACTATATCACAAGACTAGAAATGGTTAAAAATTAATTAATTTTACCACCCTCCCTCCTCATCTTAAGAGACTTTATGTATGCATTAAATCAGTATATAGTGTGTCCTTATGCTACAGTTTTAAAGTTACCTATACATTTGGTCCAGTGTGCAAAAGAATGTTACTTGCATTTAACTTATCCGTTAAAATCGTTTACCAAAAAAATAACAAAAACAGGTATATGGAAGAAAAGAGAAAGTCAGGAACTTCTAGGCTTTGTTAGTCTTGTATGTATTTTAACTTCTGGTTCATTTATTTTTTTCTGAGTTTAGTGTGGCGTCCATTTCGCAGATTTTCCGGGTGCGGGATTTTCTCACTGCGTTGAAGACCCACTGGTGGCCTTGTGCTGTTTTCTGCTTGGGTTGTTGTCTCTTTGACACATTCCCCGTTTCCATTCTCTATTTTATATATTTATACAAAATATTAATTAAACTCACAATACTTTTCATTTACGGAATTATTTCTTAAAGGGGAATAATCAAATGTCAGTGAAACTTTCAATACAGAGACCAACCATATAATCAGTTAATTATTTATGGCGATTTTTTTTCGTTAAATTTTACATCTCCCAGTAAAATACCAATAAATCATCAAAACCACAATAAAATATATATATATATATATATATATATATATAAGTATAACATAAAAGCAGTTGTACGACTTTGTCTGAGTCATTCCAAAACAAAAGTGTCTTTTAACTAAAATAGACCAGACAAATTTAAACAGAAAAAAATCTATATGTAAAAGTGTAATCATAGAATCAAAGATAAAAGTGTTTTTATTTGTTTATGTCTGCTTATTTATTTCTTTTAATGGCATGAGGTCGAAGACAAACACAAAAAATATTTTTGAAAATCTTTTCGTTTTTATTGATGTGTCGTGGGTTGATGTCTCATTAAAACATACCCCACATCTTCTTTGGTTCATATATACTAACAAAATATTGCAGTTTCATGTTCTGTTGAAAGATAGTGTTTAGATAAAAAAAATATAGTAAAAAGTATTACTGTGCTTGGCATGCGTATTTCTTTTCTGGATTTACTTTCATTAATAATGCTAAGGTAGCCAATAGTACAGAAATGCTTGGAGACTTAATAATGCGAAAAAATCGAAGAGAGACAGACAACATGCAATTTTCTACATACTTGATATTTCCAAGGGCATAGCTATATTTAAAACATTTGATCGGTCCTGATTTTCGAACTCGTCGGAGACATTGCTGATATAAACCTCTGATATAAGTTTAATAAAAAACTGACAAGAATTGTTCAGGTGAGAGCGCTTACAACACCGGACGGACGAACGGATGCCCGGTATTTGTATGTCCCCGTAACGCGTCGAGCGGGGACAAAAAGAAAAAAAGACAACCTAAGATTTCCACTTAAAATCCGGGGATGAGCTCATGTGTTCTGAAAGTATAGTTAATTCTTTACTAGTGACAGTCGTATAAATTTAAAGTAACAGCAAAATGTAAGAGAAACGAGAAACAGAAACATAGCAAGAGAATAAGTCAAGGTTTACACTAACCTCAAACATAGCAAGAGAATAAGTCAAGGTTTACACTAGCCTCAAACATAGCAAGAGAATAAGTCAAGGTTTACACTAACCTCATACTTTTTTTCCATTTATGACGTTATTGATACTCATATTGTACTATTATTCGTAAATTTGCTCAATGCTTCAAAAATCAATTTATAATGATTTATAGACAAAATATTTATTTTTAGACATCCGGAAATAACACATTTAGCTTTGACTTCTGTTTAGTACAAAAACTAAATTAATCAGTCAATATATCATATTGGTTAATTATGTAAAGAATGTTTCAATTCAAAAACATTGAATGTAATAGACTATGTTTGTAACGAAATACAAAAAAACACCATGAAAAACCACAAATGCATATGTTAAATGATTTGTTTTGATTTTTACATACTAAAGAAGCCCTAAAGTTGACTCATATAAGTTTTCTGAAATTAGTCACATAAAATTAATATTAAAATGGTAAAAATGTTTTTCTTTTTTCGTGATACAAAAAAAAATATTTGTGCATCAGTAAATGAAATTTTCTAAATGACAAAATTTTAAAGCCTTAAAAAAAGTTTTGAACGAACGTTAACCTTTTCTGTTAAGCCTGGAAATCTGTTTTCCTGAAAACAAAATGGGAGAACAATTTTCCCCTTAACTTCTTTCACACTAGGTACATTTTTAAAATGTTCTTCCGTCATCATTAAAATTTACAGTATTACAGCTTCATACGTTTACAATTGGGTTATAACAACATTTTGCTATATTACTAAACTTGTTGCTCAAATAAAGACCAAAAGAGATATCTCAAAACTGCAATTTTAAACGATCGCGGCCAATTTTGAGTATTTATAAAAAAAAAGAAAAGAATGAAAACGTCCTTCTAAACCAAAATCAAAACATTTTTTTGGAAGTAAAATCAATACATTATTCAGATGAAAATAATTTGGATCCAAAATTTCACAAAAACATGGACATTACTTTATCCAAATTGTATTCAGCAGCTTTGCTTATTGCACTGAATTACATTTTGATTTAACGAGAAATTTTTGGAAAACTAATTGTATCATTCAGCATCCTTTTACCATGCAAATTCTTCTAGATTTCACTAGATTTAAGAAATAATTCCTTCATGTCATGTTCTATGCTCATTTTAACATGGGTAGGCATTATATTTGTCAGATATTTTACACTGAGCGTTAGCTCATTTCAACATGAGTAGGCATTATATTTGTCGATATTTTACACTGAGCGTTAGCGAGGTGTAAAATATGGTCAAATATAATGCCTATCCATGTTAAAATGAGCATAGAGCATGAGATGAAGGAATTATTTCGATTCTAATAGGACCAATACCGATATTTTTATAGATCGAAGCGTACGAACATACCTTATAACTGTTTGGCTGTTCCAGTTTCCTCCCGAAAAATCATGCACATTACATTTTCATATTTGATAAGTTTAATTACTAAAAGCAGGGTAAATATATGGTATTTTGATAACAATATAATTAAGTTTTATGTAAGCAGCTTAAATATGTATATTTTATTAGGATAAAATTGAAAATAAAGATAATGTAAACAGTAAGTTTGTGCGCATGTGTCAAACATATTTTGTGCTAATTAGAAGACGGCTTTGTCTACAAAGCGAAATAAGGGCGTCATATTAGGGAGCTACCATTTGATTTTTATGAGGGGGCTAGGATGAAATTTGAAAAAAAAAGGCAGGACAGGAGTTTTGAGTAAAAAAAAGGTAGGATGAGATTATTTGCAAAAAAAAAAAAACAGGATGACAATTTATGTAAAGAAAAAAGTCAGGAAAGTCAGGATAAACTAAAAGCCCCCATAAAAATCAAATGGTAGCTCCCTTAGCATCTAATTTTGACCCGTCGAGATTAAAAACATATGTATAGGAGAAATTGGTCTTACTACCTCTTATGCCATTCTTGTATCATAGGGACTTGGTTAGCGGGAAATAAAAAATGGCTTATCTCTCTTTCACCAAATTAAACTTTTTGCTTCGCATCACGGTGCAGAGCTATTAGTTTCGGTCGAAATACACGCCATCTTGAATAAATTACTTATCACGTATAGATTCTGATTGGATGCGGCTGAGATAGAGCAACAGCTATTGGCTTAAATGAGATAAAGAATTACAGACTTTTCTCGTTCAGGATAAGACATCAAATGCCGGAAAATTAACTATGCGTATTTCAGTTCCGATCAACTGTCAATAATTCATGTTCGTTTTATTATGCATACATTTCACAGATAAATTCAATATTGAAATATCAATTATTAATACGTGTTTACTTGCTTTGTTACTCTGCAATTTGCACGATTTGCTTTGCTAAACAATGTTCCTATACAATGTTTACAAAAAATGCATTATCTGTCGTTTATAACTTCTGACAATCTAGGCACACCTCCAGCAAGGCACCCCACAAGAGTCGTGTCTATTTATAATTGTTTTAATTTTCAACAAGAAATTTTTTTTAAAAGCATGGGTGTATAACGCACACTCTTGAAGTACATCCATTTTATATCAATCAATATCTAAAAATACCACATTTCCAATACTAATTAACAACCACATGCACACATATTACCTTAAATTAGGGTAGAGCGAAGCACTCCATAGCTTTTTGGAAAGCTCAAACTTATATATATTTACTTCTAAATGTCTTTTTTTTACAGCGGATGACCGTGAGGGCATTCCGGTGTTATGTTGCCACAGACATTTCTACCCACGGGACTTGCGTTTTTGACTGATAACCGAACGTATTTCGTATAATCACGCGTATATTATCGAGTGCAAAATAACATTCCTTATCGCTTGTTATATATTACTGATTTCATCAATAAATATTCATGAAAATAATTTTTAAGAATATAGATAAATGATATGAAAATGTTTCGCGTGAGATATATATATATATATATATCAATAACAAATCAAGAATACCGAAAATTTGTGTTAACGCATGCGGAAGAATATCTCAAGAACGTTTCGCAACAAACGCGGGAAAATATGAATGCCAACTCAAATCCAATCTATTAGAAAAACGAATCATTACAGAAGAGTGTCCATCATGCACTTGCACTGCACTATCATTAGAATAGTAGAATAGAATGATATACAAATGGATAGAAATTATATAAACCTGTTCTACAAATATTGATATAATATATAACAACAAACCAGAGTAAACTGATAACAAATGATTATATCACTACGATATAACAGTTATTTTGGTGAGGTTGAATTCCCTGTCATTTATTCATCATCCACACAGGAACTCGTCTCAGAAACAAATATATCTATGTACCTTAACCTAACTTTCTGGTAAAGAGATGTGATTTTTTTTCTGAGATAAGTGCTTGTGACCATCCACCAGAACTTGCGGTCATCCGATGTTCTGTACTTCAGTACTTTGATTAAAATTTGTGTCGAGTAGCTGTCTCGTTGACATTATAAAACATCCCCTTATCCTTTTATTTATTCTCTTCATTCTACATGATTCTTTACTTGTACCAGATACATGTAATACCATATCATAAAATGGTATTATACGTCTTCTAGGTTAATGGGAAAAACAGATTATTAGTTTTTTTCGTTTTAAATTATGTAATCTTAGTATATATTAGCAAGTTTATTTTTCATAAGAGACCCAATAAATTCAAGCTTACTTAAACTGAATAAGGATGTCAAGTTAACTGTAGCTTTAGCTGGAAATTACGACAGATCATTTTCCCTTTTGATACCATTAAATATACTCATCTTTAATTTCAACAAGCTGGTGCCTTTTGTGTTTATTTGATAACTGACCAAAGTAGAAAATAACAAGTTTTAAAAAAACCCTAGTTAATTTTTCGGAGGCTTAAGGAGGAGCACCAAAATTATATAGAGAGCAATAAATTAAAATTTAGTAGATTTCGTAGAGAAAATATGTTACATATTGTGGAAAAGAATCGATATTGTGTATCAATTCATGATACGAAGAATCGATATGGTGTATCAATTCATGATACGGAACCACTACATGCACTTGACAAAACCAAAAGCAAAGAAACAGCTCGTGTTTTGCTGCTCTTCATCTCCAAGTCACAATGAGGTCTAAACCATATAGCAAACACTTGCATCAAGACGACCCTCAATATCTCAGCACCAACTAAATTGAGAACGAAGTCCTTAAAACATTATTACCTGACAAAAAGTCAGGATACCATAGTTGATTTTGTTAATAGAAATTGTAAAAGTGTTCATTTGAATTACTATTGCTGAGTAATGGAATGACTTTTTGTTAAGAATTGACTCGTAGTTTTAGATATAAGAGATAAGCATACCATTTTTTACTGACAATTCCGTATAGAGGGGTAGTGGGTAGTGACTGTCAAAAAATGGTACAAAACTTAGAATATGATAAAAAAAAAAATAGCTGTAATAAAGTCATCGCTTGCATGTGTAAATATTCTATCACAAGGGTTTTGAATTAAATGGGATTGAGTGTTGTTTGCTTAACGTCCAGTGGCAAATATTTTATACTCAGTTCGAAAACATTCCTAAATTGATAATAAATTTAAAAAGGTAGGTTCTGCTGAGTGGGTGGAACGGGATGAAGGGCGGGAATTTCGACTGCCACTAGAAAATGTGGATATGTTGGACGGAGCCAGAAATTTTGCTTTTAACTACGGTGGTGTTTTACGACCTTGACTACTCATGATGGTTTGCATTTAAACAGGTCATATACGGGCCCCTCAAAGAGGTGCTGCAAAGGTTATGTATCTTGTAGAGTGCATGGCACTCTCCTTACACAAGACATCGGATTTAACCTTTCCATTTTGACCGCACGTGGCAGAGTATGTATACATCCCGCACAGCCAAACGGACGCGCATCGTATTAGATACCTAAATTGCTCCTAAAATATAAAATCAATATACTGGTATATCGTAATTTTAAGATTTGCATATATGCACAGTAATCTTTTTCGGGATTTTTCATCATTCAGGAGCTTACGATCTCCTGCAAACATATACCTCATATTAATATAGAATTGAAAAAAATACGTACTAGTGTATGAAAATGAATTAACATATTTTGTAGATTTATAAACAATAAGGTACAATTTACTAGCCTGTAATATTATTGTAGAAACCAAAAGTAAGTAAAGAGTCGTTCAGATGAAAACGATTAAATGAATACATTATTCAATTAATGACACTTATCTCACATTTTGATCCGTAAGAGTAATACATCTTGTAACCATAAAACACCTAAAATGGCCACAAAAATCCCCGTCGTACAAATATAACGTGTTTGATTTGAAGCCCGAATAAATCCTGGAAACTAAGTTACATTTGTAAGTTAAGTAAACATGCACAAGTTACTATATAAATGATAACAGTAGATAAAAATGACAGAAGCGTTAATCATCTAGGTTTCAAGGTTTTTTAATATTACAAACTACAATATTTCCGCTTCATACTTCCGGGAAGCTGTTGGTTGTTTTGAGATTCCGGATATAACTGCAAGATTGCATTGATTTGACTTAATGCTAAAAGGGAAACTAACAAAATACAATTAGCGCGTATAACTGTACTATAAAATGTAAACATTAGGCGTGAATCAATATATGAAATGAATACAAATAACCTCTTATTCAAAATACTCTAACTCACTTCAAATTCCCTTGAAAAGCCAATAAACATGTTATGCTTTTAAAAGGATAATCAGTTCGTACTTTTGCATCCCTCTTTAGCTACATGTCGATACCTAAAATAGCAGACTGGACATGATAATTAATTTTGTAATCCGAGGGAAACGTGGCAATATCATACAATAATATTTAAAGAATTTTGTAAGAGGTTTAATCAAATTTTCCATGTATGATGCTGACCGTCTTACTCTTGGAATAATACTTGTGTAAGTAGCCTGACCCTCTCCCACCCGGTAGTATCAATTATGCTCAGAGAACGTCCGTTTGGTTATGCGGGATGTATAATATACACAACCACGTCTAGCTATTTGATTATTGCTAATTTGTTCTCGTCTTGATTATGTATGGGATATTTGCCACAGGACATTAATCAAACAACGGCTATTACATATGAGTTCTAAATTGGTCATATGTTATCACAGTAGGATATTAGTAGCAGTTTAGCAGCTTATATTAGTATCATTACCAAGGAAACTTTACTGTAAGTTTGTCGATCGTATATTTGAACGACTTTCCCCATCAAAATTCGAAATAAGTTCAAATAAAAAAGTACATTTTCTAAAAAATCAATAAATTAAAGTTGTCATGTTCCAGTGCAAATTCTGCGCCCTACTTAAAATCAGTTACTAAATACACGAATATTTTATTAGCAGTAAAGTCATGTACAAAGTATGTTGTTAAATTTGATATCATTCACTTTTGCTACCATACATGACTTTGTATATTATACAAATATATTCCTAAAATATATAGCAAGGAATTTTGAATGAAAAAATAATTACAAATATACTTGCGTAAGCTTGTACGTTAAACATTAAAAGTATGTTTTGATAATGCATAAAGATATAAAAAGTACATAATTTGCAAATTATAGAGAATTATATGGTTTAATAATATGATAATTTTATAAAGGTCACAAGAATCAATTTAGCTTTGCTTCGTGACTGTCGTCGATAATAGTAGTAAGGTCAAGAATGAAGGCAATAAATGTCCCACAGAAATAACTCACATTTTTATAGATCAAGATCTACCTGATGATCAGTAGCTCAAAACACATTTTATTCGTACTTAATTCCAGATTGCTCTTTTGTCCATGTTTACAAGTCTGATTTTGTATAAAACAATACCTGTTGTCGAAAACAAAACAACTTGTACAGTTTGTGCTTCATTCGTTGCGCATTCCTTAACTTCATAATTTTGGCACCCTGAAGAGGGGAAGTACACGAATAACCCCGAATAGGCCGAATAATCGAAATGAATATAAATTGAAAAACCAAAACACTTTAATATAAAAACAATAAGGAGATGTGGTATGTTTACCAATGAGACAATTATATAGCAGAGACATAGGATTTGGATGTCATCGTACAGCATTCTACAATAAGCAACGCCCATACCGTATAGAAAGCTATAGAATAAAAGGCCCCGGCATTACAAAATGAGAGACAAAATAACACAACAGATTGAGTTATGCTGATGGATAGGCACGAGGAACAAAAACAGCAACAAAAAATATACAAAGTACTGATCTAAGGGTAGTTATTGAAAGCTAGTTCAAAGCCCATGACAGCGAATAAATAAATCATGTCTTCTAAGACTAAACTATCAGCGAATAAATAAATCATGTCTTCTAAGACTAAACTATCAGCGAATAAATAAATCATGTCTTCTAAACTATCAATAATACACATCCAAACATTGAGCATAAAGGCGATTAAAAACAGTCTGCGGAAAGCATGACCTGGTGCAATGCCCAAATCTAAGGATCGACAGGTTGTAGACCAAAGCATTCATAACTGTATATTTATGTTTTCATTTATCAAAAACTAAATCAATGTTAGGAGCTACCATTTTATTTTTATGGGGGTAGGATGAAATTTAAAAAAATAGGCAGGACATGAGTTTTGAGTAAAAAGGCAGGATGAGCAACTTGGTAAAAAGGCAGGATGA
This sequence comes from Mytilus coruscus, assembly GCA_017311375.1. Classification (NCBI taxonomy): domain Eukaryota; kingdom Metazoa; phylum Mollusca; class Bivalvia; order Mytilida; family Mytilidae; genus Mytilus; species Mytilus coruscus. The sequence continues at coordinate 57,025,033 of CM029602.1, forward strand.
CAATTTGTGTAAAAAATCAGGATAAACTAGTAAAAAAAAGGCAGGACCGAATAGAGTAAAAATAAAAAGGCAGGACAGAGATTACAACGAAAAAAAAGCAGGACAAAATTTTTCATCCTAGCCCCCATAAAAATCAAATGGTAGCTACGAAATAGACAACATTCAAAGGTCTCAATACGGTGTTAACATTATGTATGTATGTGCCTGTCCCAAGTCAGGAGCCTGTTACAGTAATTCAGTGGTTGTCGTTTGTTTATGTGTTACATATTTGTTTTTCGTTCATTTTTTGTACATAAATAAGGCCGTTAGTTTTCTCGTTTGAATTGTTTTACATTGTCATTTCGGGGCCTTTTATAGCTGACTATGCGGTATGGGCTTTGCTCATTGTTGAAGGCCGTACGGTGACCTATAGTTGTTAATTTCTGTGTCATTTTGGTCTCTTGTGGACAGTTGTCTCATTGGCAATCATACCACATCTTCTTTTTTATATTAAATTGACAACATTTAAGATTAAGTTTGTTCAAATGATCGATAAGCTTACTTGTATCGTATCTAAATGATTGGACTCTGTAAGCAACATCACCACAAAAGTTAGGATTTGATACCCTGTATGTAATAAGGTTTAAACAGGTACAGCCAAACTTCAAAACCAAATCTTTGTATCAGATATGAAAGAATTTAGTAAGAGTTTATGCAATTTGTGGTAACGAAATCCCAGATTTTTTTATTTACCAGTTATATATAGATTACGGTCATGGAAATCTAAAAAAAAATAACTCCAAACATGGGCATAGCGGACGAGTTTGGAATTATACACACCGCAAGTGCAAAAGGAACTATCCATACATCCATTTTAAAACATTCTTAACTAATTTATAATATATAAACCCGACAAACTGAAAAAGTCAAATAATAGCAACATTTGCAATTTTCCTGCTGTTGTCTTTCTTTTATTTGCATTATATTTGTCTAGCATGCATTATTCGGTGCAACAGGAGATATTTATATACCAAATAGACGTCTTATATTTAGGTGTGAAATCATTTATATCGACATACAATAGGCTTCAGGCAAACTATAATTACTTATAACTTGTATATCATCTTCTTAAATCAATAAACTGTCGCATTTATTTCTTGTTTCTGAAAGATATTGTCTATATTTAGGAAAAGGAATGGTGATATAAAGATATGCATTTATTTCTGATTAAAAAATACATAATCTTAAGTTGATGACACATATTTAAGTGTATGAAAGTTATTTTTATTGCGATGCTAGATGGATGTAAATCGGTGAAAGATATGTCTCCGTTTTCTTAATTTTTATTTCGTCGAGACTTAATTTGATATCTTGTCCCTTGTTTTTTTTTAAACGCATGTAAGCAAACAAAAAGATGCATGCATGTACAAGCATTTTATAGTTTCATGATTAACCGTTTACAGAATTGAGACTTTTTTCTTTTAACCTGTCAACACTGAAGTTGTTAGAACGAACCCGGCTAGTGTCAAGTTGCGTTCGACTCCAATCTTAATTGGCTAGGATATAATCTTTTCCTGTTGAAGTTTGATAGTTCTAATTGTCCGCCATGATATATTTTCAAGTGTGCTGAAAGTAGCATTAAACACCAAAAAACTATCAATCAATCATTTTTCTTTTAAGAATGAAAGTCGATCTATACCCTAAGGTCAATGAGACAGCAACTCAACGGCACAAATGACCAAAAGACATTTAGAGGGCAACATTCAGTCTTCAACATTATAATTTTTAACATTCTGTTCTGTGATGTTTAAATGCATATCTGAAATGAGCGTTTGTAAAACAGTGTTTGTCCTTAATGGTAGCGGCCATGTTACGTAAAGAATATTTTTGTCGTCTGCCTACTATATTAAGTGCACCTTTTGTAGAAAATAGGCAACTTGCCTTCTTCTTAAACAAAGCATCCAATACTGTACGAGGTTAATGAAAGGCAGCTGGTGAGAGAATACTACACTCTCTGTGCACTCCCGAATACCAAACAACAACAAGAATCCGAAGGTGACCTGTTGAATGTCTAAAATTCTGATCCTATTCAACTTGGCTTTGTTTTCAAGTGGCAGTCCGAATTATCTGTCACTAGTCTTTCTGTCTATTCTCATTTAAGGTCCTTCGAATAAACACATTGTCATCTTGTTGTTGCTCTAAATATGCATGAAATATTAGCAACTGGACATTAAGCAACCAAAAAAACAATCAATAATATTGTTAGTTAACTTATTTCCTGTCAGTTCTTCTTGTTGGGCTTGTCACAACTTACCAAAGGAAAATACATCTAACTGTGTATCATATACGTTTTCTTAGTTTCCTGTTCAGACTATAGACCGGCCGAAAAAAGCTTTTTTCAGTTTGTTTAACCGAAAAAACAATCTTCAAAATCTTTGTACGTTTTACGCTTATATTATATACATGGCAAGAATACACATGCAGAAACCGAGTAACCGATCGAGTATTGTTTTCACCTATATATAAGTTGGTTGCAACCTGCATAGCTTATTAGATAAAAATCAATATCTAAACTATATAAGCCCCATAATTATGCCGAATTTGTCTACTTGTCGCAGCTGCCTGCGACACAATCCTTAAAATGACCATAGGCTAGAATGTTACATCAAAATAACAATTGCGAGTTAATAAAAAGTAGAGATATATTTTACAGATATAGTTGTATTCAACACACAGCTGTCGTAAATTAACTGTGCCATTGGGCCGTAAAACGACCTTCAATATTTTTATTATTACCATTATCATCATCATCATTTTGTGAAATTTATATGTACATATTCAAGTTTGGGGCAATAATATATAAGGTTTCACACACAGTTGGTATTAATTAACTGACACTTTGTAACCATGCAACCTGTTTCCATGTAAGTTCCGCTACTGGTCTTTGTTGAGTGAATTGTAGAAGCCTTCTAAAATATCACCAAAGATACCAGGCTTGTAATTTTTTACGCCAGACACGCGTTTTGTCTACAAAACACTTATCAGTGACGCTCGAATAAAAAGTAAAGTGAAAGGCCAAATAAAGTACGATATTGAGGAGCATTTAAGACCATCAGAAGGGTTTTGTCAAATACAGCTAAGGTAATTTAACGAACTGTTACTTTTGCTTCTTTTTCTGAATCACCTGATAAAAATGTATAAATTTTTTTATTATGAAAAAAATGAATAGGGAATATTTAACTTGTAAAAATTTACACCAAAATATTTGTTACTATTCTGCTACCAAAACTTCGGGTAGTTTGTACATTAGAAAAAAATCGTCAAACATATACCAGTGTTATAACTTGGTACACCAGACGCGCGTGTTGTTCACGACTTATCAGTGGCGCTCGAACAGTTGGAGGGTCAAATCAAATACAAGGTTGAAGAAGTGGAAGAAAATACTACACATAGTTAGGAAGAAATGTTGTTAGATAATTTTATCTTATCAACTCCTTTTATCTGTATGGAAATAATTACTTTGGTAGTTTTAAAGATATTTTATATAATGTGTACATTAGTCCCTGTAAAAAGTTTTACCTTGAAAAAAATGTGTTTTTCTATGAGCACCAGTGTGTAAAATTAAGAACCATAAAGTGCTTTATATCTATAACGATGACAGATTATTCACGACCTAAATGTAATTATTTTTAACTTAGTTATCCGTCAAAACTAACGTTTATTCTCCTAGTAAACCAAGAATGTTTAGAATTAAAACATTTGACCTCTGAACCCTGATATTTCATTCTACTTGTACTACTTTTTTTACTCTCACGGACGCTTAGTTTATTTTTTATGTTGCAATAAAGCTATAACTTTGAGCCCAGAGGTAGATTCGTCCTGGTCAGTTCGTAATATCTTGTTTGACACCTGTTGACAAATATCCCACAAAAACGAACAGCCAGTAACAGGTTGTATATATGCCTCCGAGTTCAGATCAATACGTTTAATTTCTTCACTTCAGCATAAAATTCATAGTAAATGGTCGATTTTTATGCTACTAACGAGGATTTCATTTAAAATTAATAACTAACTGAAGGTCAGTAAATTTTTATCGTTTATCCTTAATAATCAGTCGAAGAATCATTATGAGTCTCGTTCACATTTTTATGGTAATATATTTTTGTGCATAGAAGGCGGATGTAAGAAACTGTGTTGATTAATTGTATGTAATATCAACATAAATAATAAAGTTATGTTGTTACCTGCATCGTTTATTTATTTGTTTACGGAACTGGAGTGCGGTTTTTTGTTTTTGACACTTTATCTCTGTTCTCTATTTTTGACAACCGGATTCACACTTCTTGAAAAAAACTTCCAGACATAAACGTATCTTGAATAATTGCCATCTCAGCTGAAGACGAGGATAGTGTTATTTGAAGGAGAATTTTATGATTGATTTGATCTACATCTGAAATATACATTTAATATTTCTTATATTTTGTAATAGAAGATGAAGAAAAATGCACGGAAGATTTAATGAAATGCTCCACTTTTATAACTTTAGCACATACAAAAGTAAATACATTATAAAATACTATTTCTATCTTTATCGGCTAAAAATTTACAAGTCCATGTATTATTTTATTTTCTCTATCAGAAATCGACATTGATAAGAAAAATTAGGTAATTTTCCCAGCTTAAGATTGCATGTAATCTCAACAGCAATGATAAAAAGTAACTATAATAGTATTGGTCTGTAGATCATTTGACTAACTATATATATAGGAAGAATATACGTGTTTTAATTGATTTGATAAAAAGGTTTATCTGATTGTTCTTAATGAAACCTCATAACATACAAATTGTTCAAAAGTAACTGGGACGAGAAAGAAATATTTAGTTTTTTTAAATAATTTTGACGACAGAAACTGTATAACCATTTTAAGTTTCAGTCGGTTACAAACTTGTTATACAACGAGGTCAACGCCTTCGGTTATTTTCGGTTAGAAGGGCATTCATGTCGCAGCAACATGTTGCCATTATGTGTTGGACATTTAACATTTATCCACTGAATACTAATTCTGTCCCTTTTCTTAAAGCAATCTGAATAGATACACATTGTTTAAGTAAGAAGCATTGGTGACCCAGTGGTCTTGGCTCTGAATAGATACACATTGTTTAAGTAAAGAGCATTGGTGACCCAGTGGTCTTGCCTCTAAATAGATACACATTGATTAAACAGTAAGGAGCATTGGTGACCCAGTGGTCTTACCTCTGAATAGATACACATTGTTTAAACAGTAAGGAGCATTGATGACCCAGTGGTATTGCATACCATTCTTTAAGTCGCGTCTATTTTAAGGATTCGAGACTGCCAAACTATCAAGGCGCACTGGCTTGATCTGTCGGGCGCACTGGCTTGATCTGTCGGGCGCACTGGCTTGATCTGTCGACATGTGAAAGGGTTAATACTTAGTCAATGACCGAAAGTCGCAGATTTACTCTTGGCACTTAAATTTAGACTTCCAAGAAATTTTACGAATGTACGAAAAATTATATTAAACCCGATTCAGAACCCCTCCCAAAAAACATTCATCGTATTGCAGATCAAAACTGTTTCTATAATAATGAAATATCTTTGAACTGCTTGTTCTAATTCAACGTAATGAACGAGTTCCGTTAAAAATGATCGGTTATATCAAGATATCGATTTTCACCTGTTGTTTGTCGCATGTAATTAAGACGCCTTCAATCAAATCATTTTTATAATTAAATGCTTTCCATTTACAAGACTGTCGATAATTCAGTATTGTTGTTGAGATTTTATTAAGATTTACAGAACTATCTTAAGTCCATTATATCTGCATTAAATGGAAACAAGACAGCAGATTAGTTGACATCTAGGTACAGAATGTTCTGTTCAGAATTGAGAATGTCATCAATAATCAACGTTTAACACACCTCTTGGTCCAGTTAACATTGACTAACAAGAGGGTAATAACATACACGGTACCTATTTTACTTGAACAGATGCGCATTTCGACAATGTTTATTCAGTGATGCTCGAGGTCAAAATATTTTAAAATCCAAACCTTATTATAAAATGAAGAGCTAATAATAGCCAAAAACGACAAAAAGTATAAGCAAAGATGGGCACGGAATCAGAGCTTTGCATGATGGTGACATGTTCCAATAGTTAGAATGATTTCCAAAATTTTATAACGGCAAATTTTGATAACACAATATCCGTATTTTCAGGCCAGTACAGAAGTAATGGCTATTGTAAAGCTTACTTTATGCTTTCCTTCTCTAACACGTTATCCTTACGGGAAGACTTCTTTCTCATGAATTTTGTGTCAAAATTACTACTTTTTTCAAATAATGAACTTCACGTGAATTAAATTTTCTTGCGAAATCCGTTGATCGCAGATTTTAAAACTACTGTGCATACTAAAATTGCATTTATAAATAATAGTACATTGTATTTGTTTGAAAGAAAGAGGTAAATCAGTCACGCTTTGAACTATATATTTTATTTGGTGAGAGTATAAAAATATAACGACAGCATTTAACCGTATAGTTAAAATTACATGTGGTCATGCATGGCAGGATCTACTACTTTGACTGAACTCGGACACGGTTCAAATAAAAGTCGTACTCGATAGTTAAACGGGAATGGTTTTATTTAATGGAATTTGGCGATGTAAACTATGGAACTAATAATCCATGTAATTGTATGCCATTCCGGTTCTTATTAAGCTGGTTTTGTGATTTACCATCAATCATTATACCATTTTTCTCTCCCACAAATACCACGTGATTAGAAACCTTCGTAACTATAAAAAAGATGTTTTTCCAACGGGAAGTGGGGTTTACTAAAAAGACACAACCAAAAGACATCTAGAGGTTTCTACAGTCTTAAACAATAGACAGGACTGTTGTCTATACATTATTTCAAGTGTAGAAAAAATTGTGATTATTCTAACCGCGAGACTATAGTTTATATGTAGAAAAGTTTATTTTTTCGATAGTTTGAATTTTTTACAAATAGTAAATGCCATTTTTAATGATATTATAAATTTATAATGACACAGTCCCCTATTATCCCACGTTTTTTAAATTACTACAAAAATATATTATATTGTAAACAAAAAATATTTTAACATCTATGTCTTTAAATCATAAACAAGTTACATTTATTTCACACAGTCAAAACACAAGTTGTTTATAAGTTAGTTTTCTAAACAATTACTTTATTGATAAAACATGACAAGGAGAGTTGACATGTATTTTGACGTCATAACTTCATTAATACAGCTCATAGCTTGGACTGCATGCCAATGAGAATATCTACATACGACTAATATGTCAAGTAACAGTGCGTGTCCGTCGTACTGTAGTTAGAAAATTAAGCCACGAATAGTTCATTGTATATATTTTTGAGGAAGAAAAAAAACAATGCCATACAAATGCCTGAATGAATGGTACAGTTACAATTTCTTTTAAATGTCAGATTCTACTATAAAATCTATCGCTTCATAAAACTCGACTGTATAATTCAATACAGCATTTACAATATTACAATTTTATATGTCAATTTAAATCACACCGATTGTCGCGTGGCATAGTTTTTCTACGTCATAGTTATCCTGCAAACCGCCTTACAATTCCGATCAACGCAAAAAATAGAATACTTAATTGATTGTAAATGGGGGAGTAGTATTGGCAAGTGCTATTCGGAACACCAACGTAGCACATCCGTATCTCTGATTGGCTATTGTCGTATTCATTCTTACTCTGTGTTTATTATCAGGCAGTTGGATTGTTGTGGTCAATAGTATCTGGAGATAATCCTTGAGAGGAGGGAAAAGTCGGGTGCTTCTTTACGCTCGCCAAGTACCCATCTTCAAAAGTATGTATAAGCATTTGGTTATTATATTTTTTTCTTTTCTTATCACAATCTTTTTTATAAATTTTAAATGATTTATTGACATAGAATATTTCAACAGTGCAACAGTTCTTCTAATTGTACGTGAATATATATATAAATGTTTTGATAAACTATTTTGTTCTACAAGATATTTTTACTGTTGCACAGAATGGAGCCAGAATTCTGTATAACTTAATTACATGATTGATATAATTTTTATTTTCATATTAGATGAATACTATACATGTATAAATCGATATTCCTATTGTAATAAGCTGTAAAATGATAGTACCGATCTGACACATGACACAAACTACTATCGTCAATTATTGGAGAGAAACAGCACATAAATTGAATTTATTGTCACAGACTCAGGAGCATCGAGATGTATTGTAGATTAATTGGACTTCGCGTGTAAAGGCATTGTTCAAATGATTTAATGAGATTTAACATTGGTTTTATTCTCACGGCACTTGATTTAATTTTAGGTTTAAAATTGCACACTTTTAAATGTTTTGGTGCTTATGTTTACAAATTTACAGTTGAACAGTACATGAAAATGACTATTGCACCTGTTGGATTCACATTGGCCATAGTACGATAAGTGCCTTCATTCGTGACAGGTGAAAAACTCTAGTTTCACGTCAAACTACTTAAGATAAATTTAACTGTTAATGCGGAAATCGCCCAATCATCAAAACTTAAATGAAAACCATTATCAACTGACGTAAATCATTAGATTATCTCAGGTGTGATGCTAAATTATTCTTACTTCAAATCAATGTTGACACTTCCGTCTATAATTTTGTGTGTTTCGGGGACATAAATTTCTCAATAACCGCCGGCATTTTCATAGGGATAAAATGTCGTTTACAGATAGAAAATTATATCATAATTCATTTAGAGTAAGTGTTATTATGACAAGTCGTGATATATCATGCAATAGCATGCCCTTTGGACAATCAGATAGTTATAGTCAGTCTATGGCCATTATGTCTAATTAGCGGTTTTGATGAGGGTCATTTTCTTCCCTGTATTTGCGGTAAAGAACCTAATTTATGTTTCAATATCGAAGCAAAGCGTAGAATGAAATGACACTACATTGAGTTGATAAGTACAGCACGGTCAGATTAAGTAGGTAGAAGTAAGTAAAAAAACACGTATATGAAAATTTACTGTTGTCAAGGTAGAACTCAGTCGAAGTCTTTTGCTTTATATAAAACATGATACAAATATTATAGCTTGCAGAATTTCATAATAAATATGAACTGAATCAACCGTCTTAACATTATAAGTTGCATTTTGCATATTTAGCAAATACCAATTCGTTGATATGTATATTGAATCATGATTGCATTGCAACGGTTTGTTTTGAAAGTCAATCATTCAATGAATGGTTATAAATAGCGATAAAAAGTCTATATTGGATTCTTCTGGTATAAACATTTGTAAATTTTCGATTACAGATTCAGGTATTGTATTGATGAATCTAATCTCCAAAAAAAGTAGCAAAAACAGTTTTTTGATTGATCGATGATTATTTGCTTAACGTCCAGTGGCAAAACGAAAGAATGTCTTTGAAGATGAAAAGAACTTGTTTTCCAGAATAACAATTATCATGTTGATAAAACAAGATAAGAATACTGCATTGTAAGTGAAATGGATACACAATTCAAGATTCAGATTACACTGTTTATCGATAGAGAATTCTTTACTTCTTTCAATACCGTAAATTTCTGGAAATTCCTTGGCATGTACAACATATTCTGAATGGTAAAGGATAGTGAAGCGTTATAATATAGTGTATGTGAGAGAAATTGACGGATATGTCAAATACAACTAATAACAGGAGACGCTTTAACACGCCCTCTGAATTTGCTAATGGTTGCCTTCAACTATTTCAGCAACCATTATATATAACAATGACTTATTTGCACTTGAGGATATCTTGGTATCGATACATTGTAAATTAGTGACTTGCTGGGTGTGGAGTTTACAGTCCCCCAGAAGTTATACCTTTACAGTGTTAGTAGATCAATTTGAAACCAGATTTTCTTTTGATAATTTTGAACTAGTCTAAATTTGACCCATGATTAAACCTTATATTTCTTTATTATTATTGCTGTTATTTTGGTTGGCAAATGGAAGAATCAAAGAAATGATTTCGAAGGTTATTTGTGGTTTAAATCCGAACACTTTTTTCGAAAAAGATTCACGCTGAATGCTTGTTGACCGTAAACTCAAAATTACTGAAAAAGCTCACACTGCGAAATTCGGTCAGGTATAAAAAAAAAAACGGACATTCTTGCTACAACTATATAGCATTAATTTAGCTCTTTTGCTCTTTCTTTGAAGAGACAGCATGCGATTAAAGTCCTATATTTTCTTATAAGTTACGTGTAGGTATTGATTGAACTGAATGGAATCACGTTGATCCGAACTGATAGATTAATCTGAATCTAAATGTCATCAAGATTTTTAGAGCGACAACGTGGGCTCGTGTGTATTAAAATATTAAGGTCATCTTCTATATGAAGGAATAAAAAGGCGCAGACAGTGTGGGAGAAAGGAGTTAAAGCATGCAAAGCTTAATGGTTCTGAATTATTTTCATTTGAAACAAATACAATAAGTTAAATACTTTTTATTGAATTGAATGTTTAATTTTATTATTTATTTGGTAAATATGTTTTTAATTGTGCATTGCACAGGTAAAGATCACGTAATTGGATATAATTTGTACTTTTATGACGTAAACAATCGAATCAGAAACAGTTCGTAACTTCAAGGCATATTTTAGCGGCGATCGATGTCTTTCAAAATTACTTTATTTTTATCAATAGTACCGCTTAAGTCGACGCTAGGGGCCGTCTTGACCTTGTTGTAGGGTATGAATGATTTGTTCATTGTTGAAGACCCTACATCAACTGTCAAGATGAAGAACAGGAATAAAAGCCCTGTTCATTGATAATTTTCTATGTATTGTGTGCGATTTTGTCCCATGTACATTTACTCCATATCCTTTCATTTTCTAACTGAGAAAAAAAATGGTCCTGTTTTGCAGACAGACGCATACGCGTACCTAAAAGAAAGGATTCATTTGTTCATTTCAACATTTTGTTGTGTCTTTTTTTCCTTTCTTAACCGTTAAAATCAGATACACATACACAATGAAAGCAACAAAGTTGAATAAAAAAAACTACACGTAAACATAATTATATTAAACTAACCAGAAATGCAATGTTAAGTTGTCTGGATTTGTGTAAACATGCGCTGACTGATGTTTTTGACCTTTGTAGCGTGGTGGATCATAGTAAGCAGAAACAGACTTCTTGTAAGAGTTTGAATAGAAGGTGTATCTACGTTAAACCTATGGATTAATTAATTTATCAAGATCTGGGCTAAACTGATTATCTTAAGGTTATATATGTTTCTTTAGTGTTTTCATATAATATGAGTTTACACTAGTATCCATGTTTGTTTTTAAATTTATTGACAGTTTTGTTTGTTTCTCGTTTTAGGTAATGAGATCCGAAAACATAATGACTTCAAGTTACGACTTGGAAATTACAGAGGATTACCAAAATTGTGATATGGAAGATTTTTCAATGCGAGCAACCGATTATGAAATTCGGAAGCGGCCTACTAAAAGAGAAGGGCCAGGTTCTCCCTCCGATTCATGTGCAAGTTCGACAACCGATGAATACACAGAAAGAAAAATGAAAACCATTCGGAAGTCGACGAAACGTCGGAAAGGACATAGTGCTAGGGAGAGAAATCTACGGCGGATTGAGAGTAATGAAAGAGAAAGAATGAGGATGCATTCTTTAAACGATGCATTCCAAGAATTAAGGGGAGTGATTCCACACATAAATCTGGAGAGGAAGTTATCAAAGATAGAAACATTGACATTAGCCAAGAATTACATCAAAGCATTAACAAATGTGATTTGTGACTTCCGAGGAGAAAAGACCCCATATACATTCGAGAAAATAGATGAAATTGATGAAAGCGATGAGGATTCAAATGAAGACGTTCATATAGATGATTCTCCTGTTATGCAAGAGGAGTCCAGTGAAGTTCTAAGTGACAGCATCTAAAATACAAAACAAATTCTGAATTGAAATTTGCTGCTGGAGGATAAATAAAGCAATTGTGATATTATTTTATGAGAATTCTTTAACAAAGAGTACATATATATTTATTTTTTGCAACTTTTTTGTCTGTGAACTTATAGAACATTCCATCGCCAAAAAATACATAGAGATTTATCATCATCGTTCAATTATACACCAAGGATCATTGGCTTCACTGATACCAGGAGTAAATTCAAACAAACGAAATGTCAAATAGTGAAGAGGAAACTTGTGAAATACTCGTACTAATAAGATTATTGTATATATTTTGCATGTATACATTTGCTTTTAAGATAGTTCGTCCATTGAACATTATATTCTATTATTCATAATCTGGCGGAATCAAAGCCATTAGTACTGACTCTCCGATTGGTCTATTCTAGAAATTCTAGTTCAGTGTGATAGAAATGTACAACTTTTTTGTTGTAGAAATGTGACATAGTTGATGTGATTTTCGGGTAACGTGGTTACCAGTTTGGACATCGGAGTTGTCAAACTTCTGAGTGCAATGTATTAGCGACGACAAGTCCTATATTTTAGGCATTTGAGGTCACAGGTATAGCAAGAGTACATGTGATTGCAGCATCTAGTCAGTCTAAATATATAGTTAGGTGGCAAGCTTTGCGGATAGCAATCTTTATAAGGAATATTGAAAAGAAGAATTTTACTCCAAATATTCAAACAAACATGTTGTTTTGAAGTAAAACCGACAGACTTGTTCTCTATTCGTTAATCACAGGAACTTCCAAATGTTTGACAATTTATTCATTGAAAACTACAAGGATCAGTGTGAACTGTAAAAAGCACTGCCCTTTAAATTGCGCCGAAAATACATGAAACTTTTGTTTTGATTCCGCCAAACATGAATATGAAATGAAATGTTCGGACTACTCTTATGGGTGCTTGGGTTAATTATATATATATATATTTATAAGTGACTACCCAGACACTATTATTTAACTTACATTTATTTATTTATCATTATTTATTTAACATAAGGCTTATCTCTGTCTCAGAATCAATGAAACTGCTTTTGAGGCCGACATTTTCATCATTTATCAATATTTCTAAACCATAATGCATTAAAACCACCACAATTAACACCTTGTAATCAGAAACCAAAGATTCATATCAACAGGAACATAAATCAACATAGATTTTTAAAGAAATAACATGTTAAAAATTTACCATACGTATAGTTTCTTGGAGGTTTTCGACCATTTATTTAAAAATGCACAGAAATAACCCATTGTTTCCCGATTGAACAAATTTCAGTCACCAACTGTAATTAAATACATCACAAAATGGAAACATTTTATATACCACCATTCATTTTTAAATACGTGGTTCCAGATGAGAAGGAGACCTATCTAAAATATATGAAGTTCCTCCAATATTTTCACTATCATTGGAGAAAGAAACGTTTGACGTTGTAGATTTGAATAACACTTGTTTTAAGTATATGTAACACCTTGAACAACATCATTAAAATGTAATCAATTCTAAAGAAAAGTTCAGTGTGTGTTCACACAAAATATAAATCGTAATTCAATTTTCAAATGTCACGATTGCGTATAAAGAAACCCCAAAAATATCTCTGGTACTTTGCTGTTCTTGAACATATATAGTAGGGTACAATTTATACAAAGATAGAAGTTAACTTGATTTTGTTTAAGAGCTTATCGATTTGAGAAATCAGTACATCCAGTTTTCAACATAAGATAGATTTGAACACTTTTTGTTTAAATTCATCCGATATAAAACATCAAGTACCTTTTAATAAAGTCGGAGCCAATATTTCCTTTGAGGAAGAAACGTAACTAAATATAAAATTCTATCGCTTTCCAATAGGTTGTAATGGAACAAATGCGCCATTTGCATGTATCAGATACGCAAGGAAACGTTCAACATCTGGCCAGAACAATAGAATTTACCAATTTAGACTTACGCCCACATCAATTCACCATTTTTTAAACATCACAGATATTTAAAAAGAGTTTCATTCCAATTGTATAATTAAGTTTTATTATGATATTGTATATTACTTTACAGCTCTGTATTTTTTTAAATAGTTCTTGAAAGTTGGTTGTAATGAAATATGGAAATGATTTTGCAATCATTGAGTGGAATTTTAATCTATCGGAGTATTTTTCAATTTTTCTGGTAATATTGTTGCAGAAGAATAGGTTTTACATATTTGTTTCCCATCTTAGCTCATTTGTAAACATCACAGAAAATTAGATTGTTGACAAGATATTACAAATGTTCTATGAAGACAGTTTAGATATTTTTTACAAAACCACCATGAATCAAAGCCAAAAGCGTAAAATTCACGTGTATGAAGCATAAGGATTTTCAGTCATACGAAATTTGACGAAGAGAATTGTTTTCTTATTAGAACTTCTTTCTCAACAGCAAGTATACTCAAATTCAAACGGGGCAAATTTCTCACAAAATGGATTTTTAACTATTGATAATATTATTCCATAAATTTCTATTCTAACTAAATGTTTGTAGATTGGCATCTTGATCTATAATGGAACATAATAATTTCATGTAACTCATTGTAATTTCCTTAATATTGTTAACACTAATTTGATATTTAGATAATCAAAGTGCAAATTAAAGGCTTCAATAATGACTGTGGACTAGAGCCTATTCCTAATCATCTTTGAAAATGTCAGACTTTTGATGACGTATAACTAATCTTGTTAAGAACATATAACATAGAACTTATATGTAAGTCTCAGTTGTTTACCCACTGATGTATGAAATTAGATTTCTGTGTTATATTATTGTACTATAGTGCTCAGAAATGTTCCTTGACTGATTTATTTTTCTATAAAAGCTCTGGATTAACGTTAATTGATAATCAGACTAAACAAGTTCCAAGCAAGCTGTGTTCCATGTTGTTCTAGCGCATTACAATCCATTCCTTTTGTTTTTATAAAGCTGGTTTCGTGATGTACCATAAGTCATAAAAATATTTTTCTCACAGAAATATCTCGTAATATTATAGGATGTTTTCCGACGTATGTTGGGTATACGCTAATGAGACACCAACCCAATGACACAAATAACCAAAAGACTTCTAGATGGCAACACACATATTAGTAGACTATTGTCTTTACAATATGTCGAGCATTAAATCGTCCGGAATGTAGGGTCGGGGGTCCTTCAATAGCTTGATGTGAAACCCAGTCCAATCGATAAGCTTTAAAAAAATGTTGTGCACAGTTTGTGTAGGTCATGCAAATAGAATTTACACTCTCCTTATATTACTTATATTACAGAATTTGAATTGTAGTACCAAATAATGAGTATGCTTATCAACAAAAATTGAATATTACCCTACGTGTAATCAATTTGTAAGTTGGAAAACTGTTGTCTCCGAATTCTATAATAACAATTTAATAACTGTGTTAATCTTTGTCCTTGGTTAGTACTGCTGTCTTTAACACAACGCCTTTCTTCCTCCCCTCGGTGGAGTTTGATTTCATGTTTTTCATAGGATCAGACAATAACTATTAAAGTGCTCAATCACATAAATTAATTTTTCATTAAACAAAGTCTGTCATGTTCATTAAAAGGTGCTATTCTATGTTCACATAATGTTTGTACAAATCATTATTGATTTTCTTCATTTAATTTGCCTGTACATTTTATTCTGTAAATAAGATATATTTAATTGTCATTTATCAGAATTGATTAGTTTCGTAAACTAACAACTTTTTTTGATTCTTTTTAAACCTTTTTTATATCGGGACATATAAGTTTATGATCTAAGAAATTCCAGAGTTGCTGTTTTCATCGTTACATTTGATCATAGGGGTAAAAGGCATTGCAATACCATTCAAAATTGAGAAATATTTTTTTAAAGGGGTGGGCATAAGGAAGATCAATAGCACATCCTATTACCGGCTATCTGTACTGCAGAAGCAACAAGTATCAAAATCTGCTGTAGATGATTTAAAAATCTATTTGGGAACACGGATCTATTGTATCTGCCGTCGTGATAGCCCTTAATAGGGGGTGAAAACGATCACACGGATCTATTGTATCTGCCGTAGTGATAGCCGTTAATAGGGTGTGAAAACGATCACACATATTTATCTTGATGGCTAGTTAGTCAAAAAATCGTATGTGGATTCATTTATATATTTTTTTTCAAAACGCGTTTTTAACACCATGATAAGCAATATTTCCGTCCTCTTTCTGTTTGATGTATATTTTGTATCAAAGTTGGGAAGACAAAAACTCGGGACCTTGCGTAAATCGGACTAAAGAACAGAGTATAAAAAAAAACAAGAATTAGTAAACCCGACAATCCACGAAAAGCATAAAGTGAGATCGTGATCACAAAACAGGCTATGGCCATGCCAAGAAAGGGACAACTCTTAAATGTAATTAAGCTCAAATCAAACAGGCTACAAGGTTAATATTTTGTATTATTTATTTTTTAATATCTTCTATTTCAACTTCCTAATACAATTCAATTTAGTATACATGTAACAGCTTGAAATTGTTGAAACATGGAAATGTATTTATTACAAGTTATTGATGTTTCTTTGAAAAACGAATTTAGCTTCCTTGTAATGATGTGGTGGAATGCCAACAATTGCTTCCAAAAATTTACAAAAGTACATTTCTTTTAATTATTTTTCTCTGCTTTTTTGTTTTGTTTCCACGAATGCTTATATTATAATATACATTGAAAAGCTTGTATGTTTAATTTGTTTTATAATTTATTGTATAATTTATAAATTGATCTGCAAGTTTTGTCTTAGTAATAAAGTATTTTTTAATGATTTAACAGGTTCAGATATACTTCATTGTTTAATTTACATGGCAGTAATTGGTTTTCGTACGAGATGTTTAAACTAAAGAAAAAACTATAATTGTTTTCTGTAATTTAGAATTTATTTTGTATATGTTATACTTGTTGAAATCATTCCATAGTTTAAGAATAAACATATATAATGTAATAAAATAATCAAAGCAATGCAGTGACTTGCGTATAAATTGCCTATTTCTAATAAAAATTGGGACAGGACAGACACATGAAAGACAGTATGAGGAATCTAAGCCAGTTAATTTAACGTTAATTAGATAATGTTTTCCCCTCTTGCGATGAGAGAAAATGCGGAAATATGAAATAAGTTGTAATAGAAAAGATAGATATGGGGTATCCATCCATGACGCAAAATCAATACATACACAGCAAAACACACAAAAAGCAAACGAACTGTTACAGCGGTTTTATTACTGTTCTTCATATCAAAGTGACCATTCCGAAGGAACTACAGAATAGTGCAAGTACATATTCTACTCTTTGGTCGGGTTGTTGTCTCTTTGACATATTCCCCGTTTCCATTCTCAATTTTATATATAATATCCACCAATGTAAACAACATACTAGTACTTAAATCTCCAAACAAAATGTAAGATCAATAATGAAAAGACATGAGTAATGCGGGAACTCCTACTTTTTATGCCGCTGGCATTGTGTTTTGAGATTTTAATACGGGTGTTGGTGGATATTATATATACTAGTGCATCGTAAACGAAAGTCTTTATAAGATATATTCACACGAGATAACCTGTCTGCCGGCTGATGTTTTACGCATATCATGACCACATATATATATAGGTAATATTATTATGAAAAAGAAGGTTTCATGTCATTCTGGTGCAAAAGTTGATTTTTTCACTTCCATCGATAATTTCGATTACACTGACAAAAACTTAATTTTGGCGGGCCAACGATTGCACTAAGTGAAAACCCTGTTTATAGAATGGAGATTTCGGGGAAACGTAGGTATCTATTATTACGTGTAACAATCTCCTCCTACAGTATCAACTCGGATCCCTAAAATTTCCCAGAACGATCACACATATATGGTAGTTGTGAACATGCTTTTATAGAATTGTTTGAGGATTTTTTCCCTAATTATTCCAGATTTGGGAAGTTCTTTTGCATAATAACAAAATACGATACGTTATTTGTGTCATGAATTCCTACAGTTTTCAATCGAACTCTTTGAAACTTCAAAGATAAATTACGCACATATTAAAGTTATGCACATCACTTTATGGAGACGTTTACAGATTCCCCCCTTTTTTACAAATAATATTTATACATATTGGACCTTTCTCCATTGTTTAATATACGTTCTGTGCAACTCAGCTATTTGAGTCTGCTCCATTTTCTTTCTCACTTTAACACATTTCTGGTGATCGCTGTCTCATAAAAAGGTAATGGTTCAGTTCCTAAAATTACACAAACCCACCACCTTTATTATTGCGTCTTCTCTTAATCAGTTTACAAATAATAAGGTGTAGGTATGTGTGTGAGAGAAAGAGATAGACTTTTAAGCCACCAAAAATATTCTGTGATGTCTGATTCTTTTTCACGAGAACCTGAATTGATTTAGGGACTGCTTATCAGCGTTTCGGAATTCTCACTCAGTATGTTCTTCTAATTGTTTTTAAAGCATCCACACTGTATTCCTCCTTACTCTACACCATATAATGAATAAAAGCAATGAAGTATCATATACCATGATAAAACAATAAAACTATACAAAATAACCACTATTCAAAGTTGTATTGTTCTATTAAAAGCATCACTTATAACAATGAATGGTATCGGACTAGACTCATTCCACTTTTTTGGATTTCAGATATAAAATCTGAATATAAAATCAATGATAACGTCTTAAGAATTACTATTTTTAACACAAGATAGATTCATACTTTGCTTGAAACAGGTGTCAATACTAAGTATTCTTTTTGCTATTCTGTCAGTTTTTATTTAAATATGTATACGTAATAATATTAAATACATTTCAAAAATTGAAAAAAGTAAACAATAAAAACTACAGGCTTCATTAAGACTCTGATTGATTGTTATTTGGTTAATGTCCAGTGGCAAATGTTACATTCATATTTTCCGGACGATTAAAGATTAACAAAAATCCAATATAGGTGTATCTTTAATAAAGTGGATCGACCGGGATCAAGGAATGGTCACCTTAACTTCTAACGCATAGTAGTAAAACACATGCCAAAGTGGGCGTTCGTTTGGCTGTGCTAAATTATAAAAACGCAGCCATGTCCGGTTGGATTGTGAACGTTAACTCCAATACATGTACATCGCAAGCCAAAATGTCTGCCACTATGCAACTTCCCTATTTTTCTGGTGACTTCGAGCTTTTCATCCCTGAGCGACCAACTTTGTAGAAGCTTTAGCTATTGGATTTATTGTAAGTTTATCATAAAGATATAAGAAGATGTAGTATGAGTGCCAATGAGACAACTCTCCATCCAAGTCACAATTTGTAAAAAAAAAAACATTATAGGTCAAAGTACGGCCTTCAACACGGAGCCTTGGCTCACACCGAACATCAAGCCCCAAAAATGACTAGTGTAAAACCATTCAAACAGGAAAACCAACGATCTAATCTATATAAAAAACGAAAAACGAGAAACACTTATGAACCACATCAACAAACGACAACCACTGAACAGCAGGTTAGTCCAGAAAAGGCTTGTAATAATTGTCAGTTGATTTTAAAAGCAAACAACAGAAAATCTTATTTTTTTTTTAAGGGTTTTCCTGTTTGAGATGTAAACTTTCCACGCCTTTCCTTTTAATTTACTGTTTTTGTAGAATTATAACTTTAGAGGCCATACATACACGGATTCTATAAACTGGACATGACATTGTCACCTGCCCTTTTCAAACTTAGGACAATCAAAGCTACAATTTTTTTTTCTTTTCATGATTTTTTTTTTATTATTTGAGTATGAGCAACAGTCTTACCTATTAAAACATTATTTTGCCACACTCGTTTTAAACAAATATACTGAAACTAAAATATATTTGAGTAATGAAGAAATTAAATCAATAAAAACATGTTTTACTAATAGCGTACTTGTTATGTGTAAAGTGTCTCAAAAGTCAATTGTTTGGCTGGGCATTGATTGCATTTTAAAGATATTACTTTTACAAATGTATTGTATCAATCAATGTGTGACACTGAAATAAAATAGATTTATTATTATTATATTATATAACTGTGAAACATAGTTTAGATCCTAGCTTATGATTTTTGAAAAGAACAATCCCTTTGATCTTACAATGGCGAATAAAATATTCAGTATTTCGATCCATCAATGCTGAAGGTACGGTACACCCAATTCACAACAAACACTTAGACATAAATCTGCAGTATCGAAGATTTCTTTACAATGACGAAAGAACTAAAACGATACCTTAAATAATAGCAAATTAATATAATATCTCAGATTCTAATGTTTATACAACCGGACTAAAACAACTTTTGAAATGTTACAAAAAGTTTATGCACTGTTGGGGATGTAAAAAAAAATCAGTTGTAACACGTTTATAAGAACTTTAAAAAAAATCACATGAAAATCAATACAATGTTTTAACCAACTTAAAACAAGACCAATATTCAGTATATTTCACTATACAGATCACTGATTTAATATTAATGAAACCGTGACAATTGTAATCGTAAATTCATATTCTCACATCAAATCGTGTTTTTTTTTTTTTTTTTTTTTTGTTAGAAAACAGTTTATTGGTATCAGCATAAAACATAAAAGAATAACATCAAGGCACCTTGTCGTACACATTAGTATTATGTCATGTGCAGTGGATTATTCTTAGTATTCAATAAAATGAATTAAGATAACATTCAAATGTAACACATGTACATGTAGACAATGTCTGTTTTTAAGGTTCAGATAACCTGTATGTACACTCATAATAATTATGTCATTCTTTCCTTAACGTTTGATTGATTGTTGCTTCTTCAACGCCCAGTAGCAATTATTTCATGCAGTTTTACTGCAGCTCTATATATGTCCACACTTCGGACAGAACAATTAATACAATAGGTATACTCTGCAAATAGGGGCGACCGGCCCGATGAAGGTTGGTAAATTTGAAATGCCCATGTAATAAAACAGGTTTGATAAGAACAGAAATTTTGCCTTGCCACCTGTTCGGACCCCTAAAAAATTGTTGCAAGGGGTTGTTTTATGTTCAGATAGGATGTCATTTTCCAGGTGATCATATTTCTATACCCCTTGCAAGCCTTGAGGTACAATTTGGTAATTTAATTATAACTCTGTCTATCAACCAGTATTTAACAAGATAAAAGCCAAACTTTAAGAAGAATATAAGAATATGTATAAACATAGTGGAAGCAAAATGTCCAATCAAAGAATGTCTTACTGATTTTGCTGCTTGCTGCGTTTAATGTGAATCTTTCTGCTTCATATTCATCAGGAGCAACCAGAGGTTAAAGTCAAACATGATTAATACGCTAAGATCTACATAGTTATACCAAATTAGGTCAAAATTATAGCCAAAATGACTAAATGAGATGTGAAAAAACTACACTACAACTTTTGAAGACCTCCTTGGACTAAGGGAATTAAGTTTAGAAGCTGTAAATTTTTCGATACATTATACTGAACCATTGACTGTTTGATACAGGATACAACCGGGAACTCACAATCTTCATGCTGAATAAAATTAACTACTAAACCATGCTTATTGCGACTATTTTATCAACTACGAAACATGTCTTTTATGATCTCAATACTTACGACTTAAAGTCAAATTCTAACCCCCTGAACACACCTGTGCAAATTGTTCCTCATTCAAATATTATACTAGCCACCTTTATAACTGGTGAATTTAATATTGTTAAAACACTTCTCTACGAATGTTATAGCCAAATCACCAAAATATAGTGATCCTAAACCCTTAAACAGGAACACAACTGTATTCAGTAGATGATTATGCCAGACGAAAGACAAACATGAAAAAGAAGACTTTAATTACTCTTTCCAAATGAGTTATGGCTGTGAGGTCGTTAATGCAAAATCCGAATTAAAACCTCAATGGGTCTATGAACACTCATGTACATCGACTAGTGTAAAACCATTCAAACAGGAAAACCAACGATCTAATCTATATAAAAACGAAAACGAGAAACACTTATGAACCACATCAACAAACGACAACCACTGAACATCAGGTTAGTCCAGAAAAGGCTTGTAATAATTGTCAGTTGATTTTAAAAGCAAACAACAGAAAATCTTATTTTTTTTTAAGGGTTTTCCTGTTTGAGATGTAAACTTTCCACGCCTTTCCTTTTAATTTACTGTTTTTGTAGAATTATAACTTTAGAGGCCATACATACACGGATTCTATAAACTGGACATGACATTGTCACCTGCCTTTTCAAACTTAGGACAATCAAAGCTACAATTTTTTTCTTTTCATGATTTTTTTTTATTATTTGAGTATGAGCAACAGTCTTACCTATTAAAACATTATTTTGCCACACTCGTTTTAAACAAATATACTGAAACTAAAATATATTTGAGTAATGAAGAAATTAAATCAATAAAAACATGTTTTACTAATAGCGTACTTGTTATGTGTAAAGTGTCTCAAAAGTCAATTGTTTGGCTGGGCATTGATTGCATTTTAAAGATATTACTTTTACAAATGTATTGTATCAATCAATGTGTGACACTGAAATAAAATAGAGTTATTATTATTATATTATATAACTGTGAAACATAGTTTAGATCCTAGCTTATGATTTTGAAAAGAACAATCCTTTGATCTTACAATGGCGAATAAAATATTCAGTATTTCGATCCATCAATGCTGAAGGTACGGTACACCCAATTCACAACAAACACTTAGACATAAGTCTGCAGTATCGAAGATTTCTTTACAATGACGAAAGAACTAAAACGATACCTTAAATAATAGCAAATTAATATAATATCTCAGATTCTAATGTTTATACAACCGGACTAAAACAAATTTTGAAATGTTACAAAAAGTTTATGCACTGTTGGGGATGTAAAAAAAAATCAGTTGTAACACGTTTATAAGAACTTTAAAAAAAATCACATGAAAATCAATACAATGTTTTAACCAACTTAAAACAAGACCAATATTCAGTATATTTCACTATACAGATCACTGATTTATTATTAATGAAACCGTGACAATTGTAATCGTAAATTCATATTCTCACATCAAATCGTGTTTTTTTTTTTTAGAAAACAGTTTATTGGTATCAGCATAAAACATAAAAGAATAACATCAAGGCACCTTGTCGTACACATTAGTATTATGTCATGTGCAGTGGATTATTCTTAGTATTCAATAAAATGAATTAAGATAACATTCAAATGTAACACATGTACATGTAGACAATGTCTGTTTTAAGGTTCAGATAACCGTATGTACACTCATATAATTATGTCATTCTTTCCTTAACGTTTGATTGATTGTTGCTTCTTCAACGCCCAGTAGCAATTATTTCATGCAGTTTTACTGCAGCTCTATATATGTCCACACTTCGGACAGAACAATTAATACAATAGGTATACTCTGCAAATAGGGGCGACCGGCCCGATGAAGGTTGGTAAATTTGAAATGCCCATGTAATAAAACAGGTTTGATAAGAACAGAAATTTTGCCTTGCCACCTGTTCGGACCCCTAAAAAATTATTGCAAGGGGTTGTTTTATGTTCAGATAGGATGTCATTTTCCAGGTGATCATATTTCTATACCCCAGTCAAGCCTTGAGGTACAATTTGGTAATTTAATTATAACTCTGTCTATCAACCAGTATTTAACAAGATAAAAGCCAAACTTTAAGAAGAATATAAGAATATGTATAAACATAGTGGAAGCAAAATGTCCAATCAAAGAATGTCTTACTGATTTTGCTGCTTGCTGCGTTTAATGTGAATCTTTCTGCTTCATATTCATCAGGAGCAACCAGAGGTTAAAGTCAAACATGATTAATACGCTAAGATCTACATAGTTATACCAAATTAGGTCAAAATTATAGCCAAAATGACTAAATGAGATGTGAAAAAACTACACTACAACTTTTGAAGACCTCCTTGGACTAAGGGAATTAAGTTTAGAAGCTGTAAATTTTTCGATACATTATACTGAACCATTGACTGTTTGATACAGGATACAACCGGGAACTCACAATCTTCATGCTGAATAAAATTAACTACTAAACCATGCTTATTGCGACTATTTTATCAAATACGAAACATGTCTTTTATGATCTCAATACTTACGACTTAAAGTCAAATTCAAACCCCTGAACACACCTGTGCAAATTGTTCTTCATTCAAATATTATACTAGCCACCTTTATAACTGGTGAATTTAATATTGTTAAAACACTTCTCTACGAATGTTATAGCCAAATCACCAAAATATAGTGATCCTAAACCCTTAAACAGGAACACAACTGTATTCAGTAGATGATTATGCCAGACGAAAGACAAACATGAAAAAGAAGACTTTAATTACTCTTTCCAAATGAGTTATGGCTGTGAGGTCGTTAATGCAAAATCCGAATTAAAACCTCAATGGGTCTATGAACACTCATGTACATCTACCTTCAAAAACAAAAATGTTGCTTAGTAAATGTCCTACTTCAATGCAAAGTATATTGTTGTCCCCGCAGACAAAGCCCAAAATAAGACCGCTTTGGTTTATCAATCACGTTATACAAAATGCACGACAAAAGAAATAGTTTTGACCATTCACTTGGAAACCCAACATATATTCCAACGACACTTACTAAAAAAGAAAATCATGAACAATCAATTAATACAAAATACCCAATGGTATTTAGTGTCTGTACGAAATAATATTGATCCAAATTTCGTCTTTAAGCCGTTTGTTAATAGTATAGTTTCCCAAGGTATTCGAGACCTGTTATGTTCATTAGACAGCACATAAATCTAGTCTGGCTGCACATCTTCTACAAAATCTATCGCATGCGGATCATTTTAAAGTACTGCTTTTCAGATATTGTATCGTCATCTGATTTATCCTAGTACCTCTAAGGAGTCGATGCTTATTGTCAGCACTTCTGTGTTGACATGAATTATCATTGATATCACCATATCTATAAATTAACCGTGAAAGTTTGAACTTTTCGAAATACTAAGCATTTTCTCATCTAGTAAGTGTTCTACTACCAATCTATCAGTGCTTCTAACTACCTCCCTTGCTACTATCAAAGAACTTGTTATTAACTTTTGTAATAAAGCTTATGAAAATAATGGTATTAATTATTTTTGGAGTGTTAAAAATTCTTTAGAGGTTTAAGATAAAATACATGCTTTTGATGGTCCTTTTAAATCTGTTGACAGTTATGATTTTTCTACTCTCTATACTACACTTCCACACAATCTTATCAAGAAAAAGTTTTCATATTTAATTAAATGGTCTTTTGAAAAATCTCATTACAAATTTATTTGCTGTAACTCGTTTAAAGCCTTTTTCTGTAACGAAAAAGGAAAGTATGCTAGATACACTTACCGGAAATGTGAAGATATGATTGAAGCTTTAAATTTTCTCCTGGACAACATATAAGTACGTTTCGACGATAAAATGTATCGACAAGTAGTAGGTATTCCTATGGGCACTAACTGCGCCCCTTTAATAGCAGATTTATTCCTGTATTGCTATGAATATCAATTTATGACCAAACTCAGTAAAGACACGTCATTGTTACATTTGGTTGATACATTCAACAATACCTTCCGTTATCTAGATGATATTTTTTCGTTAAATAATCCAGAGTTCTCTAAATATACTACCGAAATTTACCCAATAGAACCTACTTTAACGTAATCTAACATAAACAGCAGTAGTTGTCCTTTTCTGGATTTGGACATTTCAATCTCTAAAGGAAAACTCCATACGAAAATTTACGATAAAAGAGACGATTTTTCATTTCCTATTGTTAATTTTCCTTTTTAGACGGCGATGTTCCTTTGGCTCCATCATACGGTGTTTATAATTCCCAACTCGTTCGTTATGTCCGTGTGTGTAGTGGTGTCATAGATTTTAACGAACGTAATCACTGCATCACTGGTAAATTATTAAGTCAGGGATTTCGTTACCATAAATTACGTAAAACCTTTGCTAAGTTCTTTCATAGATACACAGATTTGATTAGTAAATTTGGCTGTACCTGTAGAAAACTGATTAAAAACGGTATTTCACATCCTAAATTTTACGGTAATAGTGTACTTAAAGCGCGGAAGTCACTATGTGATCCGTGTAAACTCATCGAACCTTTAAATAAACTTATTAGTAAAGGTTATCTTACCAATGTTGTAATTAGATCTTTGAATATAGTTTACATTGGCACAAATATCGTTTTTGTCATCAGCAAATTAAAACATAACTAAATTTGTATTCTTTTCAAACGGGATGTATAAAGACACACCCACGTTCATTTTGATCTATAAAGAGGTTAAACTCCTAACTATCCTACTGTCTGTCGATACATTTATTTTTGGCATTGCACAAGTCATGTCTTCCTTGACTGTCCATGACGTTAAAATACTAAATCCCTGGGATGTGTTTTAGTTGATTTTAGTCTCTGATGCATGATTTTTTATTATTAATTGTTTTGGCTTTTAACTAGCTGTCAGTAACTGCGAGTACTCACAAATCGTACTTTCTTGTTTATTTGACCTGTTGATACTAATTGTAATGCTTTTTTGTTATTTAATGTTATTCAGTATTATATCTGGTCTATATACCAACTTTGATATTAAGTGTTTGGTACTACTATATATTTTCACTTCGTACTATGAACATCAAAATTATTTATTTTGTAAAAATATTTCTTTTCTCTATTGGAACTGTACACGTATACCTAACAACAAAATTATTTTCATTTACCCGTGTTTAAAGTTATTGCAAATGGCTGATATTTTTGTTCGAGCATATTGTTTTTCTTAAATTGTTTAACATTTCATACCGATATAATATGCTACTTTTATTATTCTTCCTTAGTTTATTTATTTTGTATTTACATTGTATCATAGGTCTAATTTATTTGTTCAGTGTATGTTCACTGGTGTTGATATGTCCTTTGATTGAGTTAAGCTATTTCAGTTGATATTTTATAGTGTGTCTTTCTATGTTGTGATGCTACACTATTGTTTCAGAAAAAGGGTGAAGGTTTGGTACCATTAAAACGTTAAAACCCGCTGCATTTGTTTGCACCTGTCCTAAGTCAGGAATCTGATGTTCAGTAGTTGTCGTTTGTTGATGTGGTTCATAAGTGTTTCTCGTTTCTCGTTTTTATATAGATTAGACCGTTGGTTTTCCCGTTTGAATGGTTTTACACTAGTAATTTTTGGGGCCCTTTATAGCTTACTGTTTGATGTGAGCCAAGGCTCCGTGTTGAAGACCGTACTTTGACCTATAATGGTTTACTTTTATAAATTTTGACTTGGATGGAGAGTTGTCTCATTGGCACTCATATCACATCTTCTTATATCTATCTACACATGGAATAGATTACCTTAGCTGTATTTGGCAAAACATTTCGGATTTTGTGGTCCTACACGCTCTTCAACTTCGTACTTTATTTGGCCATTTAACGTTGTTTAAAATTTAAACGTCACTGATGAGTCTTTTATAGACGAAACGAACGTCTGGCGTACAAAATCATAAACCTGGAATCTTTTATGTATGGTGGCCGGTTAAGGCCATTTCGCGTTTTCGCGTTATCGCGTTTTCGCCTTCACATTCTATAGGTCGAAAACGCGAAAACGCGAAATCGCAAGTCGAAAACGCGAAAACGCGAAGTGAAAACGCGAAAACGCGAAAAGGCGAAGTCGAAAACGCGAAAACGCGAAGTCGAAAACGCGAAAACGCGAAATCGCGAAGTCGAAAACGCGAAATCGATTTCGCGTTTTCGACTTCGCGATTTCGCGATTTCGCCTTTCGCGTTTTCGCGTTTTCGCGTTTTCGCGATTTCGCGTTTCGCGTTTTCGCGATTTCGCGTTTCGTTTTCGCGTTTCGCGTTTCGCGTTTTCGCGATTTCGCGATTTCGCGTTTTCGCCTTTTCGCGTTTTCGCGATTTCGCGTTTTCGCCTTTTCGCGTTTTACAATATACATGTTATTGTAACATAACATTTTAAATATAATTGGAAGTTGATATAAATTTCATATCTGTGGTTTACTTTAAATATTTTCATAAATTAGACAATTCCTTTACATTCTTTGTTTCAAATACTCTAACAAGTCATTATCTTTTAAAAGTGTCAAATTTATAAGTTAAGCCACAATGTAAACTATAGGCGGTTTTTGTTGTTGTAATTATATTTTGTTTATATACATCTATTGTTTACATGTGTATATTAGTAGATTAATTATGTTTTAGTCATATAGTTGATATTGTATTTAGAGAGCCTTATTTAAAATTGGTTTAATCCAAATGAATTACTCTCTTTAAATAAAGATATTATCATTATTATTATTATTATTATTATTATTATTATTATTATTATTATTACTGAACAAATTTAAAACAGATGCATTTGTATAAAATGCCTTTGAGTATACAATTTGCTTGAAATCATATTTTGACATTTAAAAATATATTTGTTAGTTGACCAGATTCAGTTTCTCTATTTGTTTTGTTAATCTGGTTCTGACACGGGAGGATTGTTGTATTGTCTACCGCTTCAAGAGTATATCCCTTGTCCCTTGGTGTCTCCTGTAGATGAACAAATTTCCATCTTTGAAAATTTGAAATATTAATCAATGCGTTTAGTAATATATGGGAAACACAGTCTACATTTACATGACTTTTCCATAAATCCAGGTTACTTTTTGTTTAAATTAAAAGAACATGCGACAGGTTTAGGATATCTTTGCTAAGATCAACCTACGACAGTTTTGAGGCGAGGTCTTGATAGTCCTAAGAGGATCATAAGACATGTCATAAGATATTCTAGTATCTTATAACAGGTCTTAAGATAGCTTCATGAAACCGTCCCAAGTTTTATTTGACAAAGTCTTATCTCCACAATGTTTTAAATTTTAAACTTTTTCACACAAGCTAATTTAAATATTAAAATTTTAGATTCACAACAAGAGCATTAAATGAATGATTATGTATTTTAAGTAACCATGGCGATAATAATCATTAATTTCATTTATTTTAAAATGTCCAAACTATAACTTCCAGCAAATTGTATGTTCAAAGGCATTTTATACAAATGCATCTGTTTTAAATTTGTTCAGTAATTGTCAACAAAGAATGTGAAGAAATTGTCTAATGTATGAAAATATTTAAAATACGTCACAGATATGAAATTTATATGACAATCATTTGAATGACTTATACTTTGTAGTCTTGTCTCCAATTATATTTAAAATGTTATGTTATAATAACATGTATATCGTAAAACGCGAAAAGGCGAAAAGGCGAAATCGCGAAAACGCGAAAACGCGAAAACGCGAAAACGCGAAAACGATCTATAAAGAGGTTAAACTCCTAACTATCCTACTGTCTGTCGATACATTTATTTTTGGCATTGCACAAGTCATGTCTTCCTTGACTGTCCATGACGTTAAAATACTAAATCCCTGGGATGTGTTTTAGTTGATTTTAGTCTCTGATGCATGATTTTTTATTATTAATTGTTTTGGCTTTTAACTAGCTGTCAGTAACTGCGAGTACTCACAAATCGTACTTTCTTGTTTATTTGACCTGTTGATACTAATTGTAATGCTTTTTTGTTATTTAATGTTATTCAGTATTATATCTGGTCTATATACCAACTTTGATATTAAGTGTTTGGTACTACTATATTTTCACTTCGTACTATGAACATCAAAATTATTTATTTTGTAAAAATATTTCTTTTCTCTATTGGAACTGTACACGTATACCTAACAACAAAATTATTTTCATTTACCCGTGTTTAAAGTTATTGCAAATGGCTGATATTTTTGTTCGAGCATATTGTTTTTCTTAAATTGTTTAACATTTCATACCGATATAATATGCTACTTTTATTATTCTTCCCTTAGTTTATTTATTTTGTATTTACATTGTATCATAGGTCTAATTTATTTGTTCAGTGTATGTTCACTGGTGTTGATATGTCCTTTGATTGAGTTAAGCTATTTCAGTTGATATTTTATAGTGTGTCTTTCTATGTTGTGATGCTACACTATTGTTTCAGAAAAAGGGTGAAGGTTTGGTACCATTAAAACGTTAAAACCCGCTGCATTTGTTTGCACCTGTCCTAAGTCAGGAATCTGATGTTCAGTAGTTGTCGTTTGTTGATGTGGTTCATAAGTGTTTCTCGTTTCTCGTTTTTTATATAGATTAGACCGTTGGTTTTCCCGTTTGAATGGTTTTACACTAGTAATTTTGGGGCCCTTTATAGCTTACTGTTCGATGTGAGCCAAGGCTCCGTGTTGAAGACCGTACTTTGACCTATAATGGTTTACTTTTATAAATTTTGACTTGGATGGAGAGTTGTCTCATTGGCACTCATATCACATCTTCTTATATCTATCTACACATGGAATAGATTACCTTAGCTGTATTTGGCAAAACATTTCGGATTTTGTGGTCCTACACGCTCTTCAACTTCGTACTTTATTTGGCCATTTAACGTTGTTTAAAATTTAAACGTCACTGATGAGTCTTTTATAGACGAAACGAACGTCTGGCGTACAAAATCATAAACCTGGAATCTTTTATGAGTTATTTTGATATATATTTATTCATAAATTGATCAAGCGAATAGAACAACACAATATATTTACAAGGTATTAAAAATAAAAATAAGAAGATACCGAATTTAATTGGTAAAGGAAAATTCCAATCATAACAATGGGATAATATTCCAAGCATATCAATATTATTTATACAAAGATACAATGCATTGCATCAGAAATATTTATAGAATGTTGACCAGCAAATTATGCATCCCAAAGCTAATATAGTTCTAAAACATGTTGAGAGAACGATTAAAGGTCTTTGAAAATTTTTTATTCAACTTTAAGTGACCCTTAACGGTAACAAGAGTATACTGAATAATCCACTGACTCCAAAAAATAAAGGCTTTTCACATTCTTGAAAGAAAATATATTGATGGGAAAAGGCAAAAAGCCTAACCGGATCATATCGTAGCCTCTTTTACGTTGGTTCAAAAATATGTGGTTCTATGTACTTTTTCATTGAATAAAGGCGATGATTCGCTACTTATATTTCATGAAAAATTAACTTCATGATTAAAAAACATAGTTTCTTTTACACCGATTTAGAAATGTGTGGTTTCTAGATACTTTTCAATGAAATAAGGAAAAATAAGCTACTTTTGGTGAACACAAGCTTGCTGTCGGTAGCATTATATGGATATAGTTTCTAGGCTACATAAGTATGCAGTAAGTGCAAAAACGACTACCTTTCACACTTATTAATCTTCCAACTGTTTTGATTAGATCGCCACAATCGGCAATCCTCGGGTGAATCCGCTACTCTCAGATGAAGGTACGGAATCGGCCGAGTTATGACGAATGTAGATCGCCACTGACGAGTCTTATGTGGACAAAAAAACGCGTTTGGCGTACCAAAATATAACCCTGGTACCTCCTAACATAATGCAAAAGATCTCATGGCTTGCTCTACAACTTCGTATTTTATTCAAGGCATTTTAATTTTGATTCGAGCGTCACTGATGAGTCTTTTGTAGACGAAACGCGCGTCTGGCGTACAAAATTTTAATCCTGTATCTATGATGAGTTTATTACCAAATTCCAGTCGGACCTTCTGAATCAATAAATCATAATTTAAACCTTTCAAGGGCGTAACTTCTGAGGAAAGTTGCTGATACGAAACAATGCCATTTTTGTAATGGTATTATTTCAGATGTGTAGCCAATCTTCTTTTTTTTTACAACGAATGAGAAACTGTTAAAACATAGTATGGTTTTACAAACATATACATACGCTTGCTTTGACAAATGAAAAAAAACCAATTTAAATCATTGATTGACATATTGTATAGACAATTGTTTATTGTTGAAGACCGTATGCTGACCTCTTGATGGCCTTTGTTTGTGTGTTATTGAAGGAAAAAGTTTCATTGAAAAATATTTGTGTTTTACGTATATTTTCAGCTACAACACAATAAAAAATAAGATTATAGCTAAAGCCGACTTTCTTATTTACAGTGAAAATATCTATTATTGGGCGATGCCGATCAGATCTTGGTACTTAACAATTCAAAAGAATATGAAAGTACATCCTATCAAATTCAATTTTAATTTATAAAAAAAAGTTTGTCAAACGTAGATATTAATTATACTTTGTAAAAACATTCTGATTAGAACAAAAAGTTCTATTGTACTGATATCATATCATTAAGAATCTGAATTTTTTATAAGCAACTTAGTAGGAACGATTGGTGACCGTACATGTTTTCAGAAGATAACCAGCATTCCTACTTGAACCAACTGAGCTTCTCTGCTTAACGACTTGTTCCCTAGTTCATATAATGCAAGGTCATGCTTATCAAGAAATACGAAACGAAACTAGCATTATCCTTCAACGTCGCGTTCCGCAATATAAAAGATTTCCAAATAGTACCGCTTAAGTCGACGCTAGGGGCCGTCTTGACCTTGTTGTAGGGTATGAATGATTTGTTCATTGTTGAAGACCCTACATCAACTGTCAAGATGAAGAACAGGAATAAAATCCCTGTTCATTGATAATTTTCTATGTTTTCTATGTATTGTGTGCGATTTTGTCCAATGTACATTTACTCCATATCCTTTCATTTTCCAAAGTTGATTCAATTTTGAAAGTTTGGTGACTATGTTGATTAATTCTATCCCATTTAACTTGAAATAAAGGAGACACTGATACAGTTAGGTCTGCCGTATATATTGACTTACACGGATACATTTTCAGCTAGGATTAGTTTAGAACTTGACTTCCGTTCAACACATCAACATTCATTGCTTCTATTTCCGCATTAATTAGCATTTTAAAGTAGCAATATTATAGCTGCACCTTCTTATGGAGTATATATCTCCCAGTTTGTATGAAAAATACAATAAAAAAATCTCCCGATTTGAATTATCACCGAATTTGTATTTACCATAAGCAATACGATGAGTGCAACATGTGGAACAGGATCTGCTTACCCTTCCGGAACATTTGATATAACCCCCGTTTTTTGTTGGGTTTCTGTTGCTCAGTCATTGGTTTCCTATGTAATGTTTAGTAGACAGTTGTTCGCCTTTACGTCGTTTTTTGTTTTTCTCATGATTTTTTTGGTTTTGTTTCAACTTGTGAGTTTGATTTTCCCTTTTGTATATTGGACCTATTTTTACGATATGCAAGGGCTTGCGTATTAAATCATGGTTTGTTGTTTACAAGGACGTCATTGAACTAAGAGTTTTAAAAGCTGAATGAAACCTCTTTATGAAAGTTTTACAGACTCCATGATGGTTTGGTTTACCGTTATAGTTCATCAAATGTTAAATCAAAACGGTCATCCAACTTTCCAAAGTTAAATCTAGAGAGTGAACATTCTAGGCCATCACATGTAAAATCAAGAGAGTGATCTATTTAGTCCATCAAATGTTTAATTAGCACAGAGAGAATCATCTAATCAATCAAATTTTAATTCAAGAGAGAGAACTATTTAGTCCATCAAATGTTAAATCAAAAGAGTGAACCATCTAGTCTATCAAATGTTAAATCAAGAGAGTAAACCATCTAGTCAAACAAATGTTAAATCAAGAGAGTGAACCATCTAGTCAATCAAATGTAAAATCTAGAGAGTTAACCATCTAGTCAATCAAATGTTAAATCAAGAGAGTGAACCATCTAGTCTATCAAATGTTAAATCAAAAGAGTGAACCATCTAGTCTATCAAATGTTAAATCAAGAGAGCGAATTATCTAGTCTAGCAAATGTTAAATCAAGAGAGTGAACTATCTAGTCGATCAAATGTTAAATCAAAAGAGTGAACCATCTAGTCTATCAAATGTTAAACCAAGAGAGCGAATTATCTAGTCTAACAAATGTTGAATCAAGAGAGTGAACCATCTTGTTAATTAAATATTAAATCAAGAGAGTGAATTATCTAGTCTATCAAATGTTAAATTAGAAGAGTGTAGCATCCGGTCTATCAAAAAAAAAAATGAAAACAACACTGTAAAACTTTCATGCGTCCGAAGCGCTTTTCTGGATTTACCTTCATCAGGAACGCTCAAAGCCGAATATCTGAAAGCCAGGGATGTGTAAGAACCAAAACAGTTGAACAGCTATATAACCAAACAGGACACAAAAGAAATAGCCAAATCCATTTTAAATCAAATGTCAAATCAAGAGAGTAAATTATCTTGTCCATCAAATGTTAAATCAAGAGAGTGGACCATCTTGTCTATTAAATCTTTAATTCAAGAGAGTGAACCATCTAGTTCGTTCATAAAATATCAAACCAAGAGAGTGAACCATCTACTCTGTTCAATGTTAAATCAAGAGAGTGAACCTTCTAGTTTATAAAATATTAAATCAAGAGAGTGAACCATTTAGTCTATCAATTATTAAATCGAGAGAGTGGTCCATCTAGTTCATAAAATATTGAAGAGAGTGGACCATCTAGTCTAGCAAGTGTTATATTCAAGAGAGTGAACTATCTAATTCATAAAATATTAAATCAAGAGAGTGAACAATCTAGTCTATCAAATGTTAAATCCAGAAAGTGTACCATCATGTAAAACAATTCAAATAAGAAAACAATCTATTTCCTATGTCGTTCTATTTCCTGTTTTATATTTTCTTCATTAAAACAACACTCCCTGATTTATTCACAAAACATCATACGAAAAACCAATATGATATACAGATATACAGCAACAAACGACAACCCAGTAATTTACAGGCTCCAGCTGCCGTGAGACAGATACAAACAGAATTTGGCGGTGTTAAGCATGTTTGCGGGCGCCCAACTTGGGACAGTGGTGTAACAGCATAACTTTAGAACACACTAAAAAATCAAGTCAAAAGGGCTTGCCTTTTCAAATCGATATAAAGCACAAAAACACAAAAGACTTAAAGTACCGATCTAAGAGAACTCGCAGTTACTGAAAGATAGTTCCAAGCCAATAACAACAATAAAAAATCATGTATCAAGGACAATGCGCTTTTCTGTTTTTAAAGTGTTATTTCCACCAGTTTCATTTGGAGTTTTGTTTTCTTACTTTTCTTCAAAGTATAGCAAAGATTTGAAAACTTACACTACTACATAACGGAACATATATTTTAGCCGTTAGAATGATAGGAGCCTGGAATTTAAATTTAATCCAAAATGCCATTGATGTAATACATGTCATGTTTTATAGTCTACCATCTGGTCTTTTGTGTTATATATATCGAATTTCTTTATATTAAGAATTTCTATTGAATTTACGCAATACTCTGTTGAGAATATTGATTTAGATGTTTCCTGTCACAAAATTGATTTGTCAATCACTATTCTACACTCCAGAGGTCCCATTCGTGTTCTTATGTCTTGACGCAAAACAAATCATGTTGTTACCATCTGCATATTGAATTTCCAAATAAGTTCCTTGAAAAAAAGCTCACCGGAATTGTAAAAGATACGACAGGACCAATTTAAGTATTGTATCTCCGATCATGAAATATTCTAGTCGTGAAAGGGAGTGTTTCAATGAAGAGTGTTTGAAAATAGAACGACATAGGAAATAGAATTTTGTCGCAACCAACAAATAATGCATTTTGCAATCAAAGCTATATAATATAAAGGATATTGATGTCAATATTACCAGATAACATATGTAAATAAACCTCTCACAGGAAAAAATGAGTCTGCTAACAGTTGTACAAGTAATTACAGAAACCACTTTAATTTAAAATCATTAAAATGTGTATCATTAGATGGATATTGTTTAGTGATATAACCTTACATGGATTATAATGGAATAGATGGGTAATAAAGAATTTTACAAAACAAGAATTTACAAGTAGCCGATTTTACAGGTATTCGAATATGTAAATAAACATTTCCTAGATGCTAATTTTACGAAGACATGAACATGGATTTTTTTTTTATTGAAAGCACCAAAGCGCGAGCCTATTTACATTTTAATGTAAGGTTATCTTTAGTTTGCTTTTGTCTATGAGTCAAGTGTTGATGACCATATTTGTCTATGTAACTATAGTTTATGTTTATATACGAGCTGAAGAGCTGATGCGAGGTACATTTTATTTTTCATTGTTGTATGGAGTTTCGCTTGTTTGTACTGAAGATACGAAGAAAAATTAGATTTTCATCAGAGAGTCGCCTTGTCCTATTTTATGTTTACCATAATATTGCTGTAATAGCCGAATATGTTCGTCTTCCCTTGCGTATTTTATCTGTCCTTATCTCATGATACTAATTCAGTTTATACCTTCATTTTAATGAAGATTGTATAATGTTACTTACCTCTTTGTGTAAAAGTTAAGGATTTTTATGGTTGATTTGCCTTTTCATCGCTGTAAAAAAGTACTCAGTATTATTAGATATATGTGTATTTTGTTATGAGGAAACGAATTTGAACTTGATTTCAGTCACTATATATCGATCATTTGTTTCTTTGTCATTTTATCTGTTGTGTTGTGTGCTTAGTACCGATTTGACAAGTCAAGTTCTATTCAACTAGTCTTTACAGTTTGGTTTTTTGTTGTTGTTGTGGTGTTATAATACAGTCCAAGATAAAAGGGGGTTGAACGCTCACAAACATCTTAATAACATATTTGTCGAGTTTGTGGATTGATATTTGAACAAACAGTCTGTATTCTAATGGGTATACGTTGTGCATTCCTAATTGTTTTGTATTTGTATGAAGCTAAATTCATGAAGAACCTTCTCGAGTTGGTTGACCGTTATGGAATATCCGTTTCACAGATGATAGCGGATATGTTCCAATTGTCGTAACTACAACCCCCCCCTTTTCCTCGAGTGTAAACTACCGAATTAGACTCATTACCGGTTTTGTACTAACATGAGCAACACGACGGGTGCCACGTGTGGAGCAGGATCTGCTTACCCTTCCGGAGCACCTAAGATCACCCCCAGTTTTTGATGGGGTTCGTGTTGCTCAGTCTTTAGTTTTCTATGTTGTGTTTTGTATGCTGTTGTTTGTCTGTTGGTCTTTTTCTTTTTTAGCCATGGCTTTGTCAGTTTATTTTCGACTTGTGAGTTTGAATGTCCCTTTGGTATCTTTCGCCGCTCTTTTTCTTTCACGCATTTCATTTTATTTGTCTTTGTGCTCGCGCACCATTTGGGGTTCATGCGATTGCAAAATTTTAAAATCTTGATTTGTATAAAAAATGGATTTACGAGTTTTGAACATCGGTATAGTACTGTTGTCTTTTATTCAATCCCGCTACATTATATGTGTGCCTGTCCAAAGCCTTGAACACGTTATCCAGTGGTGGACTATGGTTGATGTCTGCCATAAGATATTTTCGTTTTATGTTAAAAACTAACATCAGGTCCGCCAATAAATAGTTTCATATTTTGTTTTCCCGGGGCCCATCATAGCTTACTATATGGTATAGTTCTTTTGTGGATTGTTGTCTCATAAGCAAACGTACCATATCTCATTTTATAATGTACACAAAAATCTTTAAAAAATCTATGAGAAACGAGCAATGTTCATTGAATTCGAGCAACTAGTGTGTTATAAGGAACCCTTAACCCGAACGAGAATTTTTGGCTGACTTTCTACTAATATGGTGCCTGTTGAACTGTTAAAAATATGCCGACAATGTTATGCGATTGCTCGTTCAGAATTTTTAACCTGAACTATTGAAAAGCGTGACAATATCCTATATATTCTATATTTTATTTTTCATTTTCCAGAGCGTTCAAGATTATCAATTTTTGTTGGTTGATCATGTTTTCAGAAATTGCAAACTTGCATAATTGATTTTTATTTTGAACCTCATATGTATTTATCTTTGATTTAAATCCCAGCATATATAAATGAATAAACGGTTCTCTTTAAAAGTGTTCCCTCACGTTTCAGGCGGTATATGTAAATGCATTATTAAATGTTCAAAATAGATTAATGCAAACACTTTTTTTAGATGAATACCAATGTTTAACAGTACATGGATTATCAAATTATGATGTTTGTATACTATGCGTGAGAACAGTTGTTTCATTTGTGATATGTGTAATATCATTTTCTATTTGACGGTCCATCAGTTTTGTGAGGGGTGATATATAAAAATAAAGAGATGTGTTATGATTGCCAATGAGACAACTATCCGCCCAAGTTCAAATGAATTGGAAGTAAGCATATATGCGTTGATATTTATGTTCAAATATCCTCCCCGATGTTATCATCAGCCAAGTAGTCAGCAGCTCTTCTTGTTGACATGAATTATCACTGATATGCGCATAATTACAAATTAAATGTTTACAAAACTTTGAATTTTTCGAAATACTAAGGATTTTCTACGCCAGGAATGGATTACCTTAACTGTATTCAACAAAACCCTTTTGTAATTTTGATCCACTTCAGTTCAACTTCATACTTTATTTGGCCTTATAACTTTTTCGATTCAAGCGTCACTGATAAGTCTTTTGTAGACGAATCGAGCGTCTGGTGTATAAAATTTTAATCCTGGTACCTATGGTGTGTTTATTTATGCAATCATATCTGCATGATTCATCTATAGTAGTTTTTAATTCATTATTAACAAACATTTTTATATTCGTGAAGTACATTCAATGCCTAAAGATTTAGAAAATTAGTTTAACCGTATTTTAACTTCAACGTGTACATATTATCTCTTTTTTAATTGTAGTAGTATTAGAACGAGATGCAGTCTCTCAAGAGGAAATCAATCAATGAAAAATTTGAAAAGAGTTCGTTAATACTGCAGCAGACTGTTCGTTAAATGTGAATTTCTTTAAAACTGATGAAATATCAAAAGGCAATCTCATTATACAAGAATTACTGAGATTATCTTGGAAAGTTGTATTCCTCAATGCAAAACTTGGGCTGTAAAATTGTTTTGTGCGTCGAAGTATCAGCTCATGAAATGAAAAGCGTGACCTAATTTTCTTACGAAACAACTTGCAAACCAAATAATCTCTCTATCTAGAGAATAAAAAACTAATGAATTTGCTCACAGATATCTAATTGAAAAAAAAATTAAATTAAAGAACATTTTTTTATTTGTAAAATTTACATCCGATTTAAAAGTTAATGCAATTTTTTTTTAAGCAATGCTAAAAATTGACAGAATATGCATTGCACTTATTTGTAGTTGCACATAACTTTTTTGTCTTGTAGTACATAAAATTTTTGTCTTGTAGTTGCACATAACATTTTTGTCTTGTAGTTGCACATAACACTTTTTTCAGAAGTATTTAGCTAAAAGATGTACAGAAATCTTTTATTAAACTGTGAAGGTAGTACATTTAAAAAAAATCTCTAATACCTTCAAAAAGTTAAAAATTAGGCATTCAAAATAAAATGTTTTCGCATATTACAAAGATGGATGTTCTATTTATCTCTATTGTGACATTATCGAATATGACTTATCACTTATCCTGTTTTAATATCAATGGGGGTCTTTAATGGATAAGGAACTGCTTACAAAAATCTTCTCAAAACTACTGGGCCAATTGGACACAACTTGGCCAAACTCATCACTTACGCATGTAGTTTAAAATGTGAGACCTGATCGCAACTAAGATGACAGACATGGCTAAAAATAGAACATAGGGATATGCAAGGTTAGTCTATTATCTTGAAAACTGCTATAGATAGGAAAAATCTGATAAATTAGAAATGTTCGGAATGATCATACTACATACTGTCCATTTACACCAAGACTTTTTATAGCAGTTATTGCTTTAAAATGACGAATGTTACCATTTTTTTTTTTTTTTTAATTTTGTCTATTATCTTGAAAACTATAATAGATAAAGAGAAACTGCAAATAGCATAACTGACCATGTATCTTGACAATATCTACATTGAGCAAATGCTGCTTAATTATTGGTTGACTCCCTATATGAGTTATTGCTCTTAAATGGCAACTTTTTCCGTTTATCATCTTTTATCTTGAAAATTATCATAGATAGAGAGAAACTTCAAATAGCGGAAATGATCTGCTAGACAATATCTGAAAATGAGTTAATGGCAGAAATCTTTAGTCGAATCCTTATATAAACAATTCCCTAGAATGACGATTTTACTAGTTTTTGCATATTATCTTGAAAACAATAACAGATAAATAGAAATTTCAATAATAAAAATAATCAGCAAGACACGATTCACAAATAAGTCAACACTGTCGAAACTGTCTGTCAACTCCTTATAGGAGTTTTTGCCCTTTAATGGCGATTTGTTTACACATTTTTGTTGTTTTTTTTTTTTTTTTTTTGGCCTATTATCATGAAAACTATAATAGATTGATATTCAAAAATAAACAGATCTACAAATATGACAAATAGCAAAAATTTTCGGTCGTCTTCAAACAGGAGTTATTGCCCTTTAATGGTGATTTTTAGTATTAAACTTTTGCATTTTTGGCGATAACTTTAATAGAAAAAGTAAAAGCTGTAATCAGCAAAAATGATCACTAAAACAAAATCTACAAATAGATCAACCTAGCGGAAATTATCGGTCGATCACTAAAAGGAGTAATTGCCCTTAAATAACGATTCTTACCCTTTTTACGTTTGGGCACCAGCAAGACATGATAAACAATAATGTCATCAAAGCCAAAATTGAAGTGCAATTCTTATTGGCGTTTTTTTCCTTGAATGACGATTTTTACTAATTTTTGTGTGTTTGGCAAAACCTATTGTAGATAGAGAGAAAATGTAAACTGTAAAAATGACCTGCAAGACATAATTATACACAAATAGGTCAAATAGCCGAAATTTGAAGTCCCGTTATTGTCTTGGAACGATGATGTTGACCCATTTTTGTGATTGAGGTAAAAACTAAGGTAGATAGAAACTGTAAACATGAAAAATTATCTGCAATACAAGATCATTAAAAAAGAGTTTTTTAATCGTGATTCATATTCTAGTTTACAATATAGGGGAGTTCCATTGTTGAAGATGCACATATATCCAGGTGCGCGACGCAGGCTCTTATGAGCCTATAGTTTTACCTTGCTTTCTACGTGTCAAAAGTGGAAATGAAACCTAAAAGAAACGTCGTCAGTTTTTTCTCCGTTGTTTTACTAGTTCAGGCAATTAGAAACGGGCTACGTTTGAATCTCAACCTTTGTTCGAGTTATCTCCGTTTCCCCTATCGTACTGATATGTTAGTTAAAAAAGCCCACGAACGATTGAAGTCTTATTAGTATCTTTAAATCCCGTCATTGCTATCACTTATTTTCATCAACTTGATATGAGCTAAGATTGAAAAATATAAGCTCCATGAAAGCCCTGAAACTTTGATCGTGTTATCTTCATTTTTCAAACCACTGATGTTCTTACAAATAGTTATTTGGTCGTTGTAGTCAGTTTTAGTCCTTCATTGCTGTTTTAATGTAAAACATATATTCATTCATATAAGAAAAGATTATTTCTCATGGCAATATCTATGATAGATTACGAGAGATTTAAGATTATGTCTTAAGTATTCAATAACACTTTTTTCAGAAGTATTTAGCTAAAAGATGTACAGAAATCTTTTATTAAACTGTGAAGGTAGTACATTTAAAAAAAATCTCTAATACCTTCAAAAAGTTAAAAATTAGGCATTCAAAATAAAATGTTTTCGCATATTACAAAGATGGATGTTCTATTTATCTCTATTGTGACATTATCGAATATGACTTATCACTTATCCTGTTTTAATATCAATGGGGGTCTTTAATGGATAAGGAACTGCTTACAAAAATCTTCTCAAAACTACTGGGCCAATTGGACACAAATTTGGCCAAACTCATCACTTACGCATGTAGTTTAAAATGTGAGACCTGATCGCAACTAAGATGACAGACATGGCTAAAAATAGAACATAGGGATATGCAAGGTTTGTCTATTATCTTGAAAACTGCTATAGATAGGAAAAATCTGATAAATTAGAAATGTTCGGAATGATCATACTACATACTGTCCATTTACACCAAGACTTTTTTATAGCAGTTATTGCTTTAAAAATGACGAATGTTACCATTTTTTTTTTTTTTTTTTTTTTAATTTTTGTCTATTATCTTGAAAACTATAATAGATAAAGAGAAACTGCAAATAGCATAACTGACCATGTATCTTGACAATATCTACATTGAGCAAATGCTGCTTAATTATTGGTTGACTCCCTATATGAGTTATTGCTCTTAAATGGCAACTTTTTCCGTTTATCATCTTTTATCTTGAAAATTATCATAGATAGAGAGAAACTTCAAATAGCGGAAATGATCTGCTAGACAATATCTGAAAATGAGTTAATGGTGGAAATCTTTAGTCGAATCCTTATATAAACAATTCCTAGAATGACGATTTTACTAGTTTTGCATATTATCTTGAAAACAATAACAGATAAATAGAAATTTCAATAATAAAATAATCAGCAAGACACGATTCACAAATAAGTCAACACTGTCGAAACTGTCTGTCAACTCCTTATAGGAGTTTTTGCCCTTTAATGGCGATTTGTTTACACATTTTTTGGGTTTTTTTTTTTTTTTTTGGCCTATTATCATGAAAACTATAATAGATTGATATTCAAAAATAAACAGATCTACAAATATGACAAATAGCAAAAATTTTCGGTCGTCTTCAAACAGGAGTTATTGTCCTTTAATGGTGATTTTAGTATTAAACTTTTGCATTTTGGCGATAACTTTAATAGAAAAAGTAAAAGCTGTAATCAGCAAAATGATCACTAAAACAAAATCTACAAATAGATCAACCTAGCGGAAATTATCGGTCGATCACTAAAAGGAGTAATTGCCCTTAAATAACGATTCTTACCCTTTTACGTTTGGGCACCAGCAAGACATGATAAACAATAATGTCATCAAAGCCAAAATTGAAGTGCAATTTTATTGGCGTTTTTTCCTTGAATGACGATTTTACTAATTTTTGTGTGTTTGGCAAAACCTATTGTAGATAGAGAGAAATGTAAACTGTAAAATGACCTGCAAGACATAATATACAAATAGGTCAAATAGCCGAAATTTGAAGTCCCGTTATTGTCTTGGAACGATGATGTTGACCCATTTTGTGATTGAGGTAAAAACTAAGGTAGATAGAAACTGTAAACATGAAAAATTATCTGCAATACAAGATCATTAAAAAAGAGTTTTTTAATCGTGATTCATATTCTAGTTTACAATATAGGGGAGTTCCATTGTTGAAGATGCACATATATCCAGGTGCGCGACGCAGGCTCTTATGAGCCTATAGTTTTACCTTGCTTTCTACGTGTCAAAAGTGGAAATGAAACCTAAAAGAAACGTCGTCAGTTTTTTCTCCGTTGTTTTACTAGTTCAGGCAATTAGAAACGGGCTACGTTTGAATCTCAACCTTTGTTCGAGTTATCTCCGTTTCCCCTATCGTACTGATATGTTAGTTAAAAAAGCCCACGAACGATTGAAGTCTTATTAGTATCTTTAAATCCCGTCATTGCTATCACTTATTTTCATCAACTTGATATGAGCTAAGATTGAAAAATATAAGCTCCATGAAAGCCCTGAAACTTTGATCGTGTTATCTTCATTTTTCAAACCACTGATGTTCTTACAAATAGTTATTTGGTCGTTGTAGTCAGTTTTAGTCCTTCATTGCTGTTTTAATGTAAAAACATATATTCATTCATATATAAAGAAAAGATTATTTCTCATGGCAATATCTATGATAGATTACGAGAGATTTAAGATTATGTCTTAAGTATTCAGTACCTTCTTCAAGTATAAGCTCAAAATATTGAGTAGTTTTTCTTCTATGTAAGATAAAGATTAAGAGCGATCGACATTTTTTGTTGTAAAAAATAATTGCTAAAACATGTTGCATTAAGAAAAGTCTAATATCGTTTGCATGCAATGTTGTTGGAAAGTTTTCTCAAGCATATCAAGTAAAATCAACGACACAGGCAGCATTGTGATATGCT
The DNA here is from genome assembly GCA_017311375.1 of Mytilus coruscus. NCBI lineage: Eukaryota > Metazoa > Mollusca > Bivalvia > Mytilida > Mytilidae > Mytilus > Mytilus coruscus. The sequence goes on from CM029602.1 coordinate 57,069,109, forward strand.
TACAGAGAAAACCTTGATGTGATTAGACATACGCAATAATAATATGTTAATTAATGTTGCAGGAACTCAATTTTTTACGACTTCAAATCTAATCCTCCTGGATGCATCTATATAAATTCCCTATGCATAAATAATCAGGGTGACCTTAACATGATCAACAATATTTCTCATGTAATATATTAGCCAAAGAGTCTTATTACTGTGGGCATCATACCTTATAATGGATATATTGCTTTAAAACACTAATGAATTACATCGGGCATTATGCCAGACAATGGGGAAAACGTTAACAGGAAGATAAAGAGATCAGAGTTAATAAACTTAATTGGTCTATTAGCACTCATGCTACATTCATCTACAAAAGACCCGAATATTGATAAACATCCGTCTTACCTTAATGAAAAATTCTTATTGTCCCTAGAGACAGCATCCCAAAAATATTATGTTTGTTTTAATCAAATTATATTTAGTGCTTTATAAGGGAGGGAATGGAGTATTCAAAATTTCGCTTGCAAACCCAGCATGTAATCCAACGCAATAGCTAAAACTTGAACGATCATTCGTTATGACTGTTGTGTTCCTTTGATGTTTTAACAAAAAAAAAAAGAAATAGATCTTCCTTCACTCTATTTGATACCCAAGTTACATATGTTGATATGTTTTCCTTAGAAACGACGCTATATTATTGGATCTGCAAAATGCTCAACTAAATATATATATTATCTGCAATGAAATATAAATTTTCGAATTATTGAGATACTGCCTAGATAATAAGATGAGGATAATAAAGTTTCGAAAGATCTGTTAGTATACATAATCCAAGTCCTTCGAGTTCATTGTATATAAAAAAAATCGTTTGACTTTTCTATTCTTAACAAAGTATTCTTCATTCTTAAATTATAGACCGATTATAAGAACCGGTATAAGTACGAAAAGATATCCTTCCAAGGAAGGGACAAATCATGACATTACCATTTTACTACACCTTCAGCTATGATTGTAAGTTTGGTGAAAATGCTTATCACATTTAAGTTGATTAAATTGACAGTATAAATCAGCTGAGAACTAACCTTACGACAAAAGAGACTATTCTAATTTTCCAATTTTGAATTTTCCTATTCTATGAAGTAACATTCAAGCATCACCAGCATCTAGCAGATGGTAAGATATTCTAAGGGGTTTGCGTTTTTCTATATTTCTATCATAATTTCTTTGCTTATAAGCAAGCCATTAAACCAAATGTTTTTAATGGTAACGTTGGAGTTATCCCTTGGAAATTTTACAGACGCCTTTACCATTAAGTTGATCATCTGTGTCGAATATATGCCATCACGGGTATTTTCCTCTGTAGTGTGACATCCCCCAATACGACATACTAAGTACTCGCTATAAATAACACGACAGGTGCCACCAGTGAAGTAGGAACTGCTTACCCTTCCAGGGCACCTCAGTTTACTGCCACATTATGTTGCTAGATCTTTAGTGTTCTGAGTAGTTTTTTGTGGAATGTTGACTGTTTGTCCTTTTTTTTTTTTTTTTTTTTGTGATGTTTTCGGTTTTTCTTCTACTTATTTTTTTTTTTTTTTTGTCCCTTGGTAATCTCCCTTTTAACTTTAATACATGGAGAAACTTCCTGACGTTATCAAGACAAACTAACATAACTTAAGTTGAACAAACTGTTTCAGACCTTTTAGTCCCGAAAAAATTGCAATATGATCGACAAATCAGATAAGAATTTTCAATAATTCAAATATAACATGATAGGTTGATAAAATAATCAATTTATTATTAAAATAATCATTGATCTGTATGTAACACTAGTATCACAGACGACAATTGATTATCTGTTGAATTAAATTAATTCAGTGGAAAATTGAAGTACATAAAACAACAGGTGCTCTCACGCCATTTAAAATATTTTTTGCTGACTCTTCATAAAACGTAAAATATAATTTTTATCATGCATCATTAAATTTGGGTATAGAAAGAATTGTAATTTAATAAGATATCTGTATTTTATTAAGTTTCTTATGTTTCTATTTCTAATACTATCCATGCAGAAAAGTTAAACGCTTCATTTCTTTCCATCATTGTAATATTTGTTGTATCGACAATCTCTCGATTTAAGCCGTTGTCACATTATGTTCTGGTGCAAATGAACCTTTTTCTCTTTTAGTTTCATTCAAAAAATGAAATTTAACTTTTATGAAAATTTATACATGTTTGCTATAAGTATGATTATGATGATTGGTGTTTGCTTTACGTCGCCTTAGAGTATAAGCTATATATCTCGACGAGAGCTTATTTGAATATTTTCACAAAAAATATTGTTTTAATTTAAAAAAAAGTCCTTTATTTAACTAAAACTTGCGTTTAATGACGAAATGACTTATATACAAATAAAATTTCAACACTAAGAATACGTGATAAGAAAGAAAAGCAATTTGTAATGTTTACAAATGTTTAGATTTTGGAATATAATTTTTTTTTTTTTTTTTTTTTTTTGAATGAAACAATTGTATGGCCTGTAGTACTATCTAATAAATCATACACATTATAAGAATGGTCTGTAACAGGTTGATAGTTGTTCCAGTGTCGGCGAAATGCAGTGACGTGCATGCATTTGAATTTCCATTGGTTTTAAAGATTACAACATATATTACAGTTAAAGGATGGAGATACGTTATCCACTCCTACGTATAGCTTGCCTAAGACGTATTTGGCTCAACATTTTGGAACTTTTGTTTTATTAAATGTTCTTCAACTTAGATTTGATTTGGCTGCCATAATGCTTTGATTCGAACGCAGCTAATGAGTCTTATGTAGACTAAACGCGCATCTAGCTTTCAAATTATCAGCCTTGTATCTTTGGTAAGTGTTTATCACCATATCAGCATCATCTAGTTTGGCTTTCCAGCAGATTTTTGGATTGCTGATATGAAATAATCAAGGATTGTGTTCTACTTGTTGTTTCAATTTTAACAGTGATCTTTGATATACTCGAATTCAGCGAATATACCGATGACAACAACATAGAAAACCAAAGACCGTGCAACACGAACCCCACCAAAAACTGGGGGTGATCTCAGGTGCTCCGGAAGGGTAAGCAGATCCTGCTCCACATGTAGCACCGGTAGTGTTGCTCATGTTAGTACAAACCTGGTAAATGTACATGCAGTGCTTTGCTTTTGAATGATTTCTTTTCTTCGTGAATAATTCTTAAAAGAAAAATATTTTGAAGTTGTAGTTTCTGTGGCTTCTTTCTTTACATTTAGATTTGGCGTACATATGTCTATTTGGTTTGTAGTACAGTAGCCTTTCCCCTTGAATAATTTACTGCTGCGAGTATAACTTACAGAAATTAAAATACTGGCATTATCATATAACATATGAATTGCAACAATGTATAAATCTTTACAGCAATAGTAATAACATTTTACAATACACTCATCCCAAAGAATTTCCTATAAAAATCAAACTATTGTAGTCTGTATAAGAAACAAATACGCTTGTTAAATCTGAAATAAGTAATTTTATTTATTACACGTCCTTTTCAATAAATCTTAAGAATTCTAAAGTAAATGAACTTAAAAGAAATAAAAGCATGTTGTAAGAAAGTCTTATTGATCATGTAATTTTGATATGTAGAAAATTCCGTTGTATAAAAGAATAATTACATATCAATATTTCATGTTAAACAACGATAAATGTCCCGACACGAACGAAATAACAACGTACTAGGAGTCTTATTACATGGTCCATACATTTATACAAAGTACAAAATAATCATTTAATTTTATCATCCTAATGGGAAAAGGTCGAACAATTTAAGCGAATATGTAGCTAAAATGGTTCTTTATTTCTCTACATGTACTCCTCTTCTTATGGCTATATATTATTTTGAAAAATTTTAAAGTAGAAAAGATGTAAACTGAAAAAGTTAAAAACAAAACATGGTACAAATAAATAATAAAAAACGAAGACAGATGTATGTACATGTATATAAACAAAGAACCTCGACAGAACATGTTTATATCATGTTGTTCACTATAGGGATATGTATATATATATATAATATCAATAGTTTATTTTACCTTTTTTTCTCCTATTGTCGATTTGACATTTTACTGAGTGTTGATTTGCATGGCGGGCGATGCGTACATAACAGAAGATGTTTATCCTGTCGATGCACCCGGTATCCTCCTCTTAGAGTTTATACTCTTCCCTCTGTTTTTGTTTGTAACCTTGACTTGTCTTCTCAATAGATTTATGAGATTTGAACATTGGTAAACTACTGTTGACTAGGTTCACCCTGTCGATTCAAGCAGTCTTGCACCTTATGGAGCTCGTGCGATTTCCTCGGTTTTTACTTTTTTATTTCCTTTTTGTATCGATGTATGAGATTTGAAAATTGGTAAACTACTGTTGCCTAAATTTACCCTGTCGATTCAAGCGGACTCGCGCCTTATGGAGCTCGTGCGATTTCCTAGGTTTTTCTATATTTTGGCTTTGCTTTTGCGCCAATTGGCATTTATGAGATTTGAACATCTGTAAACCACTGTTGCCAAAATTAACCCTGTCGATGAGTACGGTTGCGCTCCTCTTGGGGTTAATGCGAGTCCCTTAGTTTTTGTTTTTAACTTGACGTGTATCTTCTTAATGGATATATGAGATTTGAACATCAGTAATCTACTATTGTCTAAATTAAACCTGTCAAAGGACCCGAACTCGCTCATTTTGGAGTTCGTGCGATTCCCTCGGTTTTTGATTTTACCTCTTAATGGATCTATGAGATTTGGACATCGGTAAACTACTCATGACTAGATTTACCCTGTCGATTAAAAAGGACTCGCACATAATGGAGCTCGTGCGATTTCCTCGGTTTACTTTTTTATTTACTTTTTGTCTTTTTAATCGATGTATGAGATTTGAAAATTGGTAAACTACTGTTGCCTAAATTTACCCTGTCGATTCAAACGGACTCGCACATTATGGAGCTCGTGCGATTTCCTAGGTTTTTCTTTGTCTTTGCTTTTGCGCCAATTGGAGTTTCATTTGCGTCAAAATAATCTTTCATTTGCGCCACAAACCATATTTCATTTTCGCCAAAAAAGACAACATTTCATTAGCGCCAATAATACAGGTAAATAGTATAAAAAATAGTTTTATTCAAAAGAATCTTTTAATAATAACTTTAAAACACAGTTTTTGATTGCATAATAAAACATATTCCTCCGAAATCAGTCATCGTAACCATAATGAAAGCACAATACACTGATACGTTCTTAATAAGAGACTTTTCATATAATTTTAAAACACAGTTCTGTTATAAATTAACGAGATCATAAAACCTAAAAGAAAGCACTATACACTGGAGTAAAACAAAAAGTTTGTTCTGACACAAGACTTGTAAGCAACGACTCGGGTGTACTCATGAACACTGGATAACCTGTATGTGTTGTCATAAAAAATTACAGACTTATTTCCTCTATATAAAAATATAAAAATAAGGAGTAGTGTTTTGATTGTCAGTGAGACAACTATCCACCAAAGTTCAAATGAAGTGGATGAAAGCAATTATAGGCAACCGTTCGGCCTTCAAAAATGAGAAAAACCTACACCGTATAGTCGTCTATAAACAGCCCCGACATGAAAAATATGAAACAATCCAATTGAGAAAACTAACGACCTGTTGGTCTCAAAATTGACAATGTCCATCTTGACACCTAAAACATGTGAACACCATATAGTTTTAAACCTAAATGACTCTCACATTTATATTAGAAATGAGTATGAACTTACTTCGTTACCAAGGGGGAATACTCTTTAAAAAAATCTTATTCAAGATGTAGCAATGCAAATTTTAAACTTTTCCGTTATATGTTACCTGAAAAATAGCGCAAATGTAGTTTTTATTTTTTGGCGCAAATGAAGTATAACCTTGTGGCACAAATGAAAGATTGGAATTTGTAAAAATTGGCGCAAATGCAATGCGCCTCCTTTTTGTCTTCTTAATCGATTTATGCGATTTGAAAATTGATGAATTACTGTTGCTTAAACTAACCCTGTCGATGAACCTAGTTTCGCTCCTTTTTGGGTTCATGAGATTCCCTTTTTTTTTTTTACCGTGATTTGTATCTTCTTAATATATTTATGTGATTTGACATCGGTAAACTACTTATTTGAATATATGTACTCATATTTGTTTTTCGTAAATTGTTATGTTATAAAGTAGGTCGTTAATTTAGTTTTCTCTATTGTATTGTTTCATATTTTTCATGTCGGGGCCTTTTATTGCCGAATAAACGGTATGGGTTTTTCTCATTGCTGAAGGCCGTATGGTTGTCTATAATTGCTTACATTCACTTCTTTTCAACTTTGGTGGATAGTTGTCTCATTGGCAATCATACCACTTCTCCTTATTTTTATACTGTTGCTTAAATTTACCCTGTCGATGTACCCGGACTCGCACAATTTGGAGTTCATTCGACTCCCTCAGTTTTTTTATTACCCTTTTGTCTTCTTAATCGATTTATGCGACTTGAAAATTGGGGAACTACTGTTGCCTGAATTTACTTTGTCGATGCACTCGGTTTCGCTCCTTTTGTGGTTCATGAGATTCCCTAAGTTTTTGTTTTTAACCTTGATTTATATCTTATTTATAGATTTATGAGATTAAAACATCGGAAAACTGCAGTTGCCTCGAATTTATCCTATAAAACCATGATAGTTATATAAGATCTTATATAACCAGTAAACATAGGTAAGAAGAAATACAGTAAAAGATGAAAATGCATACATTGACTAAGATGGCACAATTGACAGTAATTGATTGTAAGTGGAAACTAGTAAGGTTAGCGTGTACTCTTTAATGTCACGAAAATATTTATAAGAACACGTGGAAAAAAAATAAAAATTGGGAATTTGGTGATTTAGCAAAATAAAAGATACAAGAATATCTTTGGTATTAATAGCTATTCGAGGAATTGAAAACATGTATTTGTCAGGTAAGCAAATAAGCAAACATCGATTACATTAATATATATATATATATATATATATATATATATATATATATATATATATATATATTTAAAGTCAAAAGTTCAAATAAAAAGAGGGAACGGATGGAGCCAAATGACCCTAGGGAACTTAAACAAATCAGCAAAGCCTTAGTTTTCCTGCACGGAAAAAACTAGTCCGAAATTACTCTGACGTCCAACGGCTGTTTTGCCAGACAAGCTGGGGCCGTGGGACGTCAGAGCTCGTCCCATATCAAAAAGTGGATATTTGCCCGTCCAAAATGGATGTGCTGCTTCGTTGCTTCTGGGACCGACTGACGACCTTGGATCAATATAAATCGGGCCTCAATTTGTTCATTTTTCATTTATCTCTTCATTTATGTAAGTTTCATCTACCTGCTACCCTTTATTTTCTCATATTTAGACAGTTTTCACAGTGACCCATCGATTCCGGCATTTTATCTTTCATTTTGAAAGATTGTCATGTGATCAACGAGAAAAAGTAAGGCACAATGAATTATGGGAGCTGATTTATGCAAATGACCCTAGGTCAATATGAATACATAATCTAACACCACGTTCATTTACGATGCAAGTAAGGTAAATGTCCGAGTGCGTCCGACTGTTATCATGGTTGGCTACTAAATGTTCGATACCGATCTCCTATAAAGGAGGCGAAGAAATATATAGAATACCGAAATTAGCATAAATGTTTGCAATAGGCCGCGAAGTCTCTCTAACTTGACGTCCATTTGAAAATAAAAGTTAAATTGCCGGAATCGATGGGTCACTGTGAAAACTGTCTAAATATGAGAAAATAAAGGGTGATAGGTAGATGAAACTTACATAAATGAAGAGATAAATGAAAAATGAACAAATTGAGGCCCGATTTATATTGATCCAAGGTCGCCAGTCGGTCCCAGAAGCAACGAAGCAGCGCATCCATTTTGGACGGGCAAATATCCACTTTTTGATATGGGACGAGCTCTGACGTCCCACGGCCCCAGCTTGTCTGGCAAAACAGCCGTTGGACGTCAGAGTAATCTCGGACTAGGAAAAAAACCAATGTTACATGAAAATGTCACGTGCTGTTAGATAATATAAGTTTTAGTTCAGACACGTGTACAGGTCATGGATATTTACCAAAAAAAATTATTTTGTTTTATGGCTAGCTATTTATCAAATTAGAACCAGGAAAATATGTTCAATGAATATATTGAAAATAATTTACATATCCTAGTTTGTATGAATTAGATTTATTCAACAAAACTCCGAAAAAAGTCTATCTAAGTATTTGTAGAAAATCACACGTTTTCTACAATTTTAAGGCATTTTTTGTAGAGGTTGAAAGAACAGCACCACACTTGCAACATTTTATAGTAGATAAGGTAAAAGAAAACATGGGGAAGATACTGGTCAACGGACAATCAAAATTTATAATTCGAAGAGAAACCGACAAAACAATGGAAAAAACACGGAAAACGACAAAAGAAAGTTTACAAAACACTACACAGAAAACTGAAGACAGAGCAACATGAACCCCACCTAAAACTGGGGACTATCTCGTGTGCTCCGGAACAGTAAAGCAGATCCTACATCTGTTATGACTACATGTATGTTTACTAGTTTAAGTATATAATAGATTATAGTTTGTAAACACAAAATACATGGGTGAGCGATTGACCTTCGTCTAGTACCCGACAGACCATGTTGCCATGTTAACCAGTAGTCCGCGCTTGCTAATGAACTGCGCTAGACACGAATCTAACGGAGTAGGAACCGAATAATGTAAATTTCGTCCAACTAAATTGACATTTATCTAATGTTGAAGACAGATATCTTAAATGTCTTTTGATTTTTTTTCGTATAATTGCCGTCTCATTGACGTCTACCTTACATCCATCCCTTTTATTCTACCCTTTTTATGCCCGTGATTTCAGTTTTTACGTTAAAAGTTGCCTAGGAAACTGTTGTAAAAATATCCCGTCTGTAATAAGTGTAAAAAATGTCAGCTAAGAAGAATAGTTATTTAGTTGAGTATGTTATCAAATAAAGTTTTCGTAAATCGGTTAGGACCGGTTTGCTTTATAGGCTATATGATTTGTTTTAAAATTTTATCGTGACAATGTATTCTTACTATTTTATATATTAATCTGTGATAAAATCAAAAGGTTAAAAGATATCTTTACTTTAAGTCAGGGTTAATATATCGCTAATATTGTATTGTCTCAAAGAGCGTACACATCGATTACATTACATAAATCTTTTAATTTTCCCATAATCTTTTCATAAAAAAGACTCAATTCTTAAAAAAAAGAAAGGGAAGTCTTTTTGAATAAGGAACTGTAAGATTTTCCAAACAGTTCTTTATTCTTTTTTTTTTTTTTTTTTTTTATTTAGATTTAATGTTATACTTTCTTTCATACAGGCTTCGTACTTAAAAAGAAAAAAGGAGTTATGTTTGTACTGTGGCTATTGTCGTTGCCCATCTGTGGACACATGTATTCCACACGGTTATCTTGATCTAGTTGACATTAACCTCTAAAGGTCATAATTGTGTTTTGGATTTGAATTGTATTTTATTAGTTGAGTTCTTTTTGTCAAATCTCTAAAACATGCATTCATAAAACTTCCAAAAACTGCGTGTTAGTTTTTATTGATTTATGAGAATTAATGTAATTAGGAATAAATGTGTATTTTATATCAGAAAAAAGATTTATTTTGATACATCATCATTAGTTATATCTTTAACTGTAAACTAAGTCAAGTTTATTCATTTTCACCACTCCTCTTCTACATATTTATAGAGGTACAGTGATTTATTAGATATATTTTTACACTTTTAAAGTTGATAAATTAGGTTATTTCTAATTAAACCGAGGGTTAGCTATCTCAAACATAACAATTTGTTTTTATATTTGCTTTCGCCAATGACAAAGTGAATTATCATATACACTAAAGGAGAATATATGTAATAGCCGGGTTTTTTCCCCTTGGCCCCTTGAATTCGAAAAAAACAAAGTACCATAAATCTATAAAGTAGCAATCTTCCATTATAATTCTGTAAGCCTTTAATTCATTGGTTGTCGTTGATTGCTGTCTGTCTTATTGAGTTTTCATTTGTAGTTTTAGCAGAAGCCAGTCGTTAGATTTATCTTTTGAATTATATCACGTATTTTCATGCCGGTGCATTTTATATTCCCCATTCTAAACTAAAAGACAAATTGAAGGAATTGGTATTGCTTTGTTTCATAAAAAAGAATGGCCAACGTAAATACAAATATCTTGTCTTAGGGAGGGATAAATCCTACTTTGTAAAGAATCACTCTGATTCAAACAAAAAATTCTCTGAAACTGACATTATCAAGATGCTTGATTTCTTGATTGACAACATATTTGTTACGTTTGGAGGACGTGTTTTTCAACAGACTCTCGGCGGCATTCCCATGGGAACCAATTGTGCCCCTCTTCTTGCCGACTTGTTCCTTTATTATTATGAGGCTGACTTCATACAGGAACTTCTTAGGAAGAAAGATAAGAAGTTAGCAATATCCTTTAACTTTATTTTCCGCTATATAGATTATGTTCTCTCACTAAATAATTCAAAATTTGGTGACTATGTTGAACGCATCTATCCCATCGAACTAGAGATAAAGGATACAACATATACAGTTAAGTCTGCCTCATATCTTGACTTACATCTAGAAATTGACAATGAGGGTCGGTTGAAAACAAAACTTTACGACAAAAGAGATGATTTCAGCTTCCCAATTGTGAACTTTCCATTTCTATGTAGCAACATTCCAGCAGCGCCTGCATACGGAGTATATATCTCCCAATTGATACGATATTTCCAGGCTTGTATTTCCTATCATGATTTTCTTGATAGAGGGTTGCTGCTTACAAGGAAGCTATTAAACTAAGGGTTCCAAATGGTGAAGTTGAAATCATCCCTTCGTAAATTTAACGGACGCCATCACGAGTTGGTTGACCGTTATGGAATATCCGTTTCACAGATGATATCGGATATGTTCCTTATGTCGTAACTACTATCCCGTTTCCTTTTCACGAATGTGACCTACCGAATTAGACTATTTACCGGATTTGTAATAACATGAGCAACACGACGGGTGCCACATGTGGAGCAGGATCTGCTTACCCTTCCGGAGCACCTGAGATTACCCCCAGTTTTTGGTGGGGTTCGTGTTGCTTTGTCTTTAGTTTTTTATGTTGTGTCTTGTGTATGTTTATTTGTCTGTTTGTTTTTTTTTCTTTTTTAGCCATGGCTTTGTCAGTTTATTTTCGATTTATGAATTTGACTGTCCTTCTGGTATCTTTCGCACCTCTTTTATAGCTTACTATATACGGTATGGGTTTTGTGTATTTTAAAGGCCGTATTATTCCCTATAGTTATTACGTCTTTGGTGGATAGTTGTCTCGTTGGCAATCATTCCCAATCTTCTTATCTTAATATTCATATATTCACAAGAAGTTTGAAGGTCATCAGTAGTAAACACATTTGATTTGTTGTCTTACATGTAGACCTTCAAACTTATTGGATTAATGAAAAGCTGCAAAAACTTCCATATTTGCCTCTTTTTAATGATATTCTAAATTATATTTTAAAGATGAACAATGCTGTTGATCATATCTAAATGTATCACAACTGTATGTAAAATGGTAATTTATGCTCAAATATGTCAATTATGACATCACAGTCACATCAAAGTTGACTTTTCTGCACTGACGTAACCAGAATCGAGTCTTTTGGCAACCCCATGGCCAGTTAAGTAACGATTTTGTATCCTAGGTCGGCAGTCCTGATTCTTTCTGCAAAATTTTATTGAAAAGCGAGTTGCATATATAAAGCGAGTTGCATATATTCATTTTTTTTTTTTTTTTTTTTTTTAATGACAATAAAGATTATTATTGAATCTGTTAAGCAGGTCATCTCACAAAAACCAAAACGGTATGATCATTATCTACCGATAAATCTCTTACACTTTTCTGCAATCAATTGCATCTTAGCTACAACGGACCAAAATATATTGCATTCATAATACTGCGTAATATCATTAAACAATTTGTTTAGGGTGGAAATATCAAATTATATTAGATAATAAATGATTACTAGTTCGAAAATGTTGTGATAATCAGAAGGAGGGTTTACTTGAATTATATTGTTTTGTAGCACCAAATTAACGGGTGTGTAAAAATGGGAATGGCCCAAAACGAAGTAATAGACTATTTTAACTCAAATTTGTTCGTTGGCATGAAAACATACACGCCTTAGAGTGGGATTTCGACAGCTTTTCAGACTATTAAGGGTAATCGATATTATGTTTTATGAAAGAATTAATAAAAGAGAGGGTGTATATCTCATGAAATATAGGAATAAGAATATTAGTGTTTTATTGGTATGTATATCTGGTTGTTTATAATCCATTGTCAAAATGAGAAATAAATCCATTTCAAGGGGAAGCGAGTGCTCATTGCGACTTGATATGAAAAATAAGCAAATAATTTTAGTGATGGCTTTCATTCGCATAATGTTTGCAATCGCAATAATTAGATTTCGCACTTTTACTAGTAATCATTGATTCGCAATAATTAACGTACGTATTAATTTCTGAATTTACAGCATATGGTTTCAATCATCTTAACCGTTTTTGAGATTACCGACGGTTACGTATATATATGTTGTTTTTTTTTTGTCGCTTTTTGCAGTCTCATTGGCATATTCCCTTGCAGAAAGGCATTCAAACTTTATTCGCTACACACACTCTGAGTCTGGCAACACTATAAATCACTACTAAGTACCATCAATGTCAAAGCAGTCAACGGTTCTGAGCCGGACAAGACTTTAAAAGACATACATGTGCTACTATGTTGTTGAATGGATATAAAAGCACGTGTATCCATGAGTATATGTATGCTGAACATGATACATTATCTCGTTTTACAATGGTTTGCGAATTTAAAGGATGTAGAAGGTCGGTCAAACACCCGTTATGGGACAAATGACATCTTTGCGATGTTCCAGGTATATATTGGTGACTACGGTATAGGTTTTTCTCATTGTTAAAGGCCGCACGGTAGCCTTTAATTGCTTACTACTACTTCATTTTAACTCTGGTTGATAGTTGTCTCCTTGACAATAATACCATATCTTTTCATTTTTATATTTAAGTTTTTTTTTTTCATTTCAAAAATCAAGAAAACCGAAAGCAATATTCTAAAACAATTTATTTGTTGTACGTTTAACTTTGCATTACTACCACTGATTGAAGACTGTTCGTCATCTGTATAAATTTTCTTTGTGGTTAAAGGTAAATCTTAAGGCATTTACTCTGATATACTACATACGTGTGAATTAATTCTCAGACACTACTGCTCCGGTTGATGTTAAACGACATTGACTACACATGAGGGTACTGCATGGTCGCTGGTTCATAAAAACTATTTTGGCAATATGTTAGGCCGGTTTTCTTGTGTATAGCCCTCACGAATCTATACAGCTACCCTAATATTTAGTTTTATTCTGTTAAATCTTATCATACCAATTACAGCGCACACGACATGTGTATGGTACTATCATTCTAAAGAAAAGAGCACATACATGGACCAACTTTTTCTAATATGATAAAACTGACATAGTCATACAAGTTTTCATGAACCCTAAAAGCATGTACCTTTATATTATTCATAACCATACCAATTCATTCATTTATCTTTTAACTGAAACATTTGCATTTATTTTTTACGATCATTTTGAAAATTAAAAATACTCATAACCATCGATTATTTCTTGCATGTTTTTTTTTTTAAATTTAACATCAAAATGACGAATTATTAAGATACATATCTAGTACTACATAATCTGTTTTTGTCAAATTTGTCATTACGTTGTGGTAGAAACGTTTATTCATAACATATATACAGTTCAAATGGTTTTTTTCATAAAGGATATTCATTTTTGAAGATAACAAAAAAGTATATGACGAGCTTAAAAACTAACTTGTAAAATTTATGACTCCTTTTCAAGGACAAGAATTACAACTGAACAGAAAAAAAATTCAAACAATAAATCATCTGACAAATTATTCAACAATTTTAACAGAAAGTAGTTCTACATCTAGACAAACGGGAAGAAGGAGAGTATGTGCAATATTGATTGATTGATTATTGATTGCTTTACGTCCAGAAGCAAATATTTCAATTCAAGATGAGATAAAAATAAAAATAATACAAGTAAAAAACTGGCTGTGTCAACTGATGCTCCCCGAAATTCACATTTATGGAGAGAAAACTATTTTATTTCAAGGGTTCAAAAACTAATACGGATGAAAGGACCAATAAACATGTGTGCTATTACTGCTATATTTCATATATTTCAGCTATATAAAAATGTTACAATTCGTAATGAGATACGACCCCGGAACCAACGTAAAATATTTCTATTTGTAACAGTGACATCGATCTGTGACCTACTATCAAAGCAAAGGCTTTTCCTCCTCCCCTTTTTCAACCTGTGATAGTTTTATAACAATTAAGCAAGGGAAATTCATGCTACCATCCGGAAAGCATTTTTCATTTATCTAAATTTTGAGTATTTGAGACATTTGGCTATTGACTCCAAAATCAATAGGCTTTTTCCCTTCAATATATTTTCTATTGGTATTAGTTTCATTCCAATTAAACAAGAAAGACTTAAGTTCATCAAGAAACCATTTGTAACAGTTTTGGACACACGAAAGGAAAAAGCGATGACTAAATGCCTTAAAAAAATGTCGGGAAGCATACAAATCGAAAAAGGTAAAATGACAAGGGTGAAAGGAGGGAAATGTGTACTGTCACTGGAAATTAGGGCAAGAGAAAACACCTTCACGACGGATGTATGGTTTTGATAGAAAGGGGATATTCGGTAATAAAAACAAGCACAAGAAGAAACAATTGTTTATCAATTAACACAAGAATTGAGTATTTGTGTTTTAGCCGGATTTTTGGAGTATAAATAATAATAAAATCTCAAAGATGACAATTAATTATCCGATATTAAACAAAAAATAACTAAATCATTCTTTCAAAACGTGTTGGTCGCTTCGTTTACCTACATTATTGGGTGCATTCTAGTAATTTTCACCAATGTTAATTCCTAAATGAAAGTCCTCTTTGAATTTCTTAACCATACCTTTGAACATTGATTTGACTCTTCCATTATCTAACATGGTGATAACCCTTGTGCAAGTTTTGACAAAATAAGAAACAAATAATCTTCTGGAATTTCCTTCAAATACTATTTGTTTACCAAACACAAGGATATATCGCTATCTACGCTGACCTATGATATATTTTATTGTAAGTTATTGCATCCAGCAACAGCTGAGAAAAAAAATCACATGATACTGGCGCCTTTTCCTTTCATTTCTGATATAAACTAGTTATGCTTCTTGAGTTCTCATTTATTGTTAGTATTTTAAAGTTCCCATTTTGTCATGTCATTTCATAAATAATATATCCTTGATATTTGTAATTAAAAAAAATATATATAAAAATGCACAAGAACAAAAAAAAAGTAAAATAACAAAAATATCGAACTCCAAGGGAAATTCAAAACGAAAAGTTCTTTATAAAATGGCAAAATCAAAAGATCATACACATCTAACGAATGGAAAAAAACTGTCATATTCCTGACTTGGTACAGGCATTTCCTTATGTAGAAAATGGTTGATTAAACCTGGTTTTATAGCTCTCTAAACGTCATACTTGTATGACAGTCGCATTGAATTCCATTATATTGACAACAATGTGTGAGCAAAACAAACAGACATAATAAGTAAAAACATCAAAAATTGGGGTACAACAGTCAACATTGTAATATAATCTTTATCACTATTAAAAAAATAACTGTTTCAACAAAGAAACACAAAATGGCATATAGACAAAGTACATCAGCAAAAACTATACATTCTAAAATAATGTTAAAGAATCATTACTGAAGGGTCCAAAACTTTTACGATTTCAGTTCGATATAGATCATAATGATAAAATATACGCATAAATTTAAACGTAGCAAGTACATGCATATACAAAATATAATTTACAATATAAAACTTAATTCTCAAGTTGTAGTTTATACTTAAAACATCTTGATAACAAACTTCTGGCTTTGAAATTTACATGATAAAAATAATGTCATTACCAAGCCGGTCATGAAGAATTTTTTTCAGCTGTGAATTGAGTTGTTGACCTATATTTCAATAACCTTTGTGCACCACTATCCAATATGTAACAGGAGTTGATACACATGATGAACGATCAAGACTCAATAATGATAATCGCATTTATTGCACAATAATATGTCCATGCATTTTATAGAGACCTACAAAGGTCGCTTTAATAAAAGACGGTTATTAAATATGTATACACAAATATATATATATATATATATATATTTAACAGTCTATAGAAAACAACAAAACAGCAATCCAAACAGCAATTTCAACATCGGATAGTCTGACGACGATTCACCACAAGCAAACAAAATTACAAACGATTGTGCAGCACAATGAGATCGTATTAATAGATATTTCGGCACAACACATAGCCATCATCAGTGTCAATTACTTTTTAAAAAGTGATAAAACAATGAGTTATTTGTGTTAAAAGAACTTATCCAGTCATACAGATATTCTTGTATTTTATTCAATTAAAAAAAAAACAATATTAAGAAGGCGTGGTTGTGTATGATTATTAAGAAGACGTGAACGGGTATATTTGACATCGAAATAATGGCTAAGAATCACTGTGAGAGAAAGTATAGTTTCTCGTCTGAGTTTTCTGTTAACTGTATTTTATTTTCCATCGATCCTTATTCTATGTCTAAGCTGCTGAATTTATGGCATAATTTTAGCTTTCCACAGAAAGACAGAGAAGACATCAAAGGACAATTTTAAAATCATTAGTCCAGTAAAAACAGAAAACACAATAACAAAAAAGAAACAGTAAACTAAGGATTGAGCACCACGAAACCACCCTTACCCCCACAAAAAGACCAACTCGGGTTCTCCGGATTGGTCAAAAGTTTTGTCTACACCATTGACACCCTTCATGTAACTCATTGCAAGTAAACGTGCCGTAATAAGTCGAATTCGGTAATATCACAATCGAGGAAAAAAGGACTGGCTTAAGGTTCCGACAGTGGAACATATCTGTAGTATTCTGTGACACAGATATTTTATATCGGTCAATCAAATCATGATAGCGCCCGTAAAAATTTAAGCTTGTTTATAATAATCATTTTGTATGTACCAATAAGAACGCAGTACGAAATTAGATTGTATCGTTTAATGTAATAATTCCTAATGACTCTACAAGTTTAAATCATCTATTCAATATTATGTTCAAGGTCACAATCATAAATGACGCAATGTATAGAATGTCGATAATTTGTGTATAGCAATCTTTTTTAAGTTAAAATAGTCGGTAATAAATGAAACATTTATGAATATCATTTTATGTACCAATATTCATGTTCAATTTATATTGCCGTGATTAATATATATAATTTGGTGCCACGATATCTCAGTAGCATGAGTTCGAATCCCGGCCAGGGAAGACCAAAAAACTTGTTTCCGCAAATTTACAGATCTAACATTGTTGGGCTGTTATTTAGACGAATTATGTATACAGAATGTGTTTTCAGCCTGTAAATATAAAATATTACCCTGTGAATTATCATTTTAGGAAAATGACAGTTGTTATCCATTCGTTTGATGTGTTTGAGCTTTTGATTTTGCCATTTGATCAGGGACTTTCCTTTTTGAATTTTCCTCGGAGTTCAGTATTTTTTGCGATTTTACTTTTTTCTGACATAAAAATCATGCATGACTCTAAATAAATAATTTTCTAATTGAATACAATGATAATGTCTTTTAAAGGAAATATATTGGTACATTAATGTTGTTACAAGGTTGTATCTCCTTCATGACTTTTATTTTTCTTTACTTTTGATTGCACTCGGAAATCAAAATTATTGAAAACTGAATCATAAATAAGAAAATGACAGTCAAATAGTTTACTTGCGAGTTGAATAATATATCAAAACATAATCGTCAATGCGGATAACCTGATCTTATTGTGAGATTAAGTCTGAAAAAGATAAAAGTTATAGAAAACCTTGTACAGAATTTTACCATCAATTTGGAACTGTGGAAGTTAAAAGTTCGGCATTTATTTCCCTCTAAATTTTAAACTATGTTAAATCAGGGACTGGTTCACTGAGCGGATGGTGAGAAATCACCATATTGTCTCTGTTGTAGCTTATAGTAGCCTGAGAAATGTCGTCCGACTTATCTAATCTGTGTTGTCTCTGTGAACTTCAATCCTCCAAATAAGATTTTTAAATGCGCCTTTGCTGCGTTCCTATTGTACAGCTCTTGATTGGAATAACTTCCTACTTACACCATATACTCCATTACAACATGCACCATCAACCTCTTACACAATTCGTACCATTAAAAAAAAAACTTAAATGGCATTGCAATATATTTTTTCTCTAAAACAAACTTAAATTTGTTCTTCCCTGACCGGGATTCGAACTCATGCTACTGAGATATCGTGGCACCAAATCGCCTTGCACTATGCCCGACGCGCTAGACCACTCGACCACCTAGGCTCGACAAAAATCAAGCTTTCGGTGGCCAGGTGTTACCTTTCCTCGTCAGTTTTTATCTAGCGTCGTAATACAGTACATGATATATAAGGCATGAAGATGGAATATTACAGATCAGCTGAATTATCTATCGTAGAAGATCTTACAAATTAATGTAGGATGCAGTCACAGAAATAATTATATTATAAGAACGTCTAAACCAGTGACAACCATACGACAGATTTTATCCATCGGATCACCAGTGATGGTGATACAAGGCTGAAAACACATTCTGTATACATAATTCGTCTAAATAACAGCCCAACAATGTTAGATCTGTAAATTTGCGGAAACAAGTTTTTGTTCTTCCTGGCCGGGATTCGAACTCATGCTACTGAGATATCGTGGACCAAATTATATATATTAATGCAATATAAATTGAACATGAATTATCAATCATTAATGCAGTCAAGATATATATAAAACAATATTAAACTGCTTCTGTCCTCAGTTCTAATGACCGTTTGAAAAAAATAGCCGATTAGTTTCACATGTTCTGTAGATATAGGGTTTAATAGTTTAATATTTTTTTGGTCTTTTGGAAGTGACATAAATTTGTCTTCCCATTTTAATTTTTTAAACAGATCCAATCTTAATTTATTATTTATACTACACTCCAAGAGGAAATTTTCTTCGTTTTCAAGAACGTTGCATAGTTTGCAAAGTCTATCTTCTCGAGGGATTTTTAAATATCTACCCTTTTCAATTTCAAGATTGTGGTCACTTATGCGGAGTTTGGTGAAACACTTTCTTATAATAAAATCGTTGTACCATAAGTAAAATTCTTTATCTTGACCAAGTTTAATGCTTTTGTATAAAAATAATTTACTTTTTTCATCATAAATATTAAATTTATTTTTAATTAAAATTTTATATTTGTCTTCTATTTCTTTCTTGATAAGAATCTTGAGAGGTTTAACTTCTTTCAAATTTTAACAATATTCTAATTTATGAACGATATCGCTACCAGGTACAATATTCTTGACATATGTATACCAAGAATATGTACCGTTGTTGTCAAGTGATTTTGACAACACAAAATCCTCTTTTAGAAGGGGGTTTATGTTTTCAGTGTAAAGTCTTGCTAGATAAACCAAAGAATGATTTGAAATGAAATGTTCTACTGGCAATCTTCCCAATTCAGATCGTGCCCCGACATTTGAAGCAGACTTTTTTATTCCCAATATAAATTTACAAAAGTTTAAATGAACTTTTTCAGAGGGAGTTTTGGAGTTAATGGATCCAAACTTTCCCCACTTTTTTCAGTCCGAATTTTAGCTCTATGATAGGTCAAATAACTATCCATAAATGAAATTTCTGAGTTGTAAGTCAACACTGGGCGTACTAATTTAAAAAAATTTTTTTAATATTAAGAGTGAGCTTCCAGTTATCACAAAAACACTCGGGTTATTTACACTGTTTTGAAGACCTTCTTTACTCTTAGAGTATAATTAAATCATCAGCAAATAAAAGGGATCCAACGTTTAAATCAACTAATTTAGGTGGCTTGGATTCTTCATTTGGAGTGACTTGCGCGAAATCATTTACAAAAATATTGAAAAGAGTGGGACTGATATCGTCCCCTGTTTTACTCCCCTGAATGTTTCATAGGAGCTTGAACAAAGATTATTCAGTTTCAGAGCTGTTTGAGTTTTAGAAAATTGATTTTTTATTATATTAAACAAATTTTTCCCAACTCCAATTTTTGCCAATTTAAAAAGCAATCTATTTCTCCATACAGAATCAAATGCTTTTTGTAAATCTATAAAACATATAAAAAGTTTTCTTTTATTCTGATGTATATATTTATTAATGATAGTTTTCAAAATAAATAAACTGTCTGAGGTTCTGTGATCTTTTCTGAATCCAAACTGAGTGTTTGAATATTTATCTTTCATTAATAAATAAGAAATAAGCCTCTCAATTAGGACAGCACTAAATATTTTTGAAATACAATTCACAAGTGATATTCCTCTATAATTAGGTGGGTCAGACTTACTCCCATATTTATGAAGAAGAGTTAAATAAGATTTATTCCACTGTGCTGGATAAATTCCAGTTTTCAATATCAAGTTAAATAAGTTTTGAAATAGAAGTCAATGTAACAGGACTACTGTGTTTAATTATTTCATTTACGATGCCATCTGGTCCACTAGTTTTCCCTTTCTTTAATTTATTCAATTCCTTTATTGTTATAGGTTTATCTGTCTCAGAATTGTATGAGAGACTTTTTCCAAGTTTTGTAAACTATCATTTATAGTATTTTCAAAATTTTATTTTCATCAACACAAATTCCTTGATCTTGGACATATTTAATAGTTTTATCAATATCTTTAAGTAATTCTTTTATACCGTGCTCTTTTAATGAAAGTGATAAAGTGAAATAATAATTCGCTTTTGGCAGCCAATTTGGTTCAATTTTGTCAAAATAAGCTAAGAAACATCGCTGATGAATTGTTTACTTGCAAGTGAATAATTCGACCTCATTGCATCCGTATTCATGTGACCTTTAATTTAACCCCTTAGGTGTATATGTATTCAGCTATTAAAAGAAAAGAATGCCAACATTGAAATTGAAACAAGGATGAACCATTTGGTTAACTAAATCGATCCACAAAAAAATCATTCTTATACAGGTAAAATCGATGATAAACATATTTTTAAACTACAATATGAAATCAAACTGACCTAGAAAAATCAATTGCACGTGGTCACTATCTGTTTATATTTATGTTTATATCGGGTTAAATGACCATCGACAGCCTTCGGAGGTCATCTCGATGGTTAATTAGACGACGTCTAGACAAAAGTTCACACGAAATGTTGAAACATATTATCAAGTCCATGCGTTGTTAATTGTTTATTTTAGACTTTTTGTAATTTGGATATACGTTTTAGTATGTTATAAATCAGATATGAGAATTTGAGTCAAATTGGTGATCATGAATTTGACAGCTAATGCCCCTTAAACAAAATTTAAAATTATACTACTATACTGTAAAGTGTGTGTCCTATACAAAATTCCAATATATTTCTTTATTTTTTAATTTCTTGTTTTATTCAAAAGATATTTTTGAAATTTCTTTTCCTTTTCTTATATGATAATATATTTGTATATTTTGTGTGTTTATCAAAGACATGTACATTAACTGTTTCATATTGGACAATACATGGTCTGATATTTTTTTAACAAATGTCTATTCTTTTAAGTGTGTTTTTCCTCGATATTTGTTGAATGGTAATTTTTTAACTTTTTTGCAGTAATTGTTCCCTTTGGACATGCTTTCTTGAGATATTCGTCTGATTCTGTAGCAGGAACACAGGCACTTGTCCCAGAAAAAAATTTTCCTATATACCTTAATACAGTGTTATATTAAGGTATATAGGAAAAAAATCTGAGACAAGTGCCTGTGAGCAGGAACCAGCCCTAAAACCACTTCATACAAACATATTAGGTTTTGGCTTAAGCGTCTTGTCTGGAGTTCTTGAAGTTTAAATTTGGCAAGCAAAATAGAGACACCTCTGTCTTCTCTGATATGTAGTCTCCTGTTATGATTCTTGCTGCCTGTTGCTATATACTTTCTAACTTGATGATGTTTGTAGTTGTGTAGAAGTCAAACATTTTTGTTCCATACTCTATGATAGATATGACTAGCGACATACATGACCTTCTCCTGTATTTCTGTGGGAACTATCTCAGATTCCTTCTCAGGAAGCCTTATAAAGGGAAAAAACGAGGAAGATACCAAGAGGACATTTAAAACTAATAAGTCGAGAGAAACTGACAATGTCATGGCAAAAACCGAAAGACGACGAAAATACAAACAAGTTCAGAAAACATTACATAGAAAACTAGACTGCGCAAATCGAATTCCGCCTAAATCTGGGAATGATTCAGGTGCTTTGGAAGGATAAACAGGTCCTGCTCCAAAAGTAGCACCATTCGTATTACTCATGGTAAGTATTAATTTGGTGATGAGTTTCATTCGGTGATGTCACAATGGAGGAAAAGAGGACGGAATTGTGACTATAACAGTTGGAGCATATCTGTGACAGATATTCCATAACGGAATATATGAGTGATCCATTTAAGATCTTCTGAGATTTGTAGGCCTAATTATACTAGTAGGTTATTTTGGACTTGTAGAAAGTGTTCGTTTAAACTATAGAACTTCTGATTTTTGTTTTCTATGCTTAGAATTATCATGATTTTGCATTGAACTTCATTCCCCAGTTGTTTATGAGCAACTGTCTAATTAGCTTGCACGAATACCAAAAACACATAAACAATGATCATTTTAAGATTCAAAAAACAAAAAAAAATAATTCTTTTATCCGAGAACCATCACATATTGGAACTTCTAATTAAATTCAAATACATTTGTCAGTATTTTGAATTCAATCATGGCTGCTGACTACGCAAAACTACTTTATTACGCTTTTTCCCTCACCTAGTTCGGTATCTGTATGAGTACATTACTGATACTGACTTTAATACAACGTTCCAGAAGTGCCGTCGATTTTTTTTACTGTGTTTCTTCTTCTGGTTTTTCTCCCTCTACTACCACTCTAATTTTCCTGTTTTTCAAGAACACAAAGAAAAAGTTAAGCGCCACTGATATATTTTATTATAGCATGTTACCACGAATTTCAATTTAAATGCAGTTATTGATTTTAACAAGACCATTGTTCCATTAAAAAGATGTGGTCATACAGGCGTGACTGGTAATTAAGATATTGAGGTAACATGCACGTGAACCATGCCTTCCATGTAATATCCGAAATTCAGTATGTCTACTTTTCAAATTTGGGTATTAGAGTCCGGTGTTTTGAAAAATTTGTTTATTCTCTGTGAACATGGAGGCTCAAAGGAGGCAAAATATCGGTACGCGGTCAACAGGGATATCCTTCAATTCTATTAAACGCCAGGTGGGTTATCACTTCATAGAGTCAGCCGGCTTGTGAGAAAAGTTAAACACATCCAAACAACTCCTTGAAAGACTTGCCAATATACAGTAGACATTGCAGCGTGAAGACAGGGTACTGCATCGCCTGGTTCGACGAATGCCATTTACAACTAGCCATGTTCTTAAAAGACAATGTTTACCTAATAGACGTCTATCAACCAGAACAGTGAGGAACCGGTTGAAATCAGCAGGGCTGAAGTCAAGGAGAGTAATTAGACGTCCCAGGTTATCTGATCGATTGATCAACGATTGCGTTTGGCATGGTGTTTAGGGCGACGTGGTTGGAACTTAAGGACCTAGCGCAGGATCCATTGGTCGGACGAGAGCTGGTTTCTGCTGGCTATAACAGATGGGACAATGATAATTTGGAGACAGAAAAATACGGCACACACCGCCAAGGAACATCCAACCAACTGTCCCTTACGGTGGAGGCTCTGTAATAATATCGGTTGCATCTCTCATGATTGCAACTTTGACTTGGTGACCACACGAGGAAACCTAACAAGTGATTAATACATCAGAGAAGTTCTTCAACTAGTTGTTGTCCCCCATTTTGATAACCATCCGCTAGCATAGCAGCAAGACCTGTGTTTTTTATGACAACACCAGGCCGCATCGTTCAATTGCCATAACCGCCTACCTTCAAGGTGAAGCCGTGACTTCTCTTCCGTGACCAGCTATGAGCCCGAATTGGAATCCGATAGAATATATTTGGGACATGTTCAGCCGTTGTCTTCAGGCAGTCGAACCTCCTCTACAAAACTTACCTCAGTTGGAAGCAGCATTGCTCCGGGAATAGTGACAGCTACTATAGCAGGAAATCCGACGACTGACTGGAGGGATGAGATACAGGGTTGATATCGTCATCCAAGAACGTGGTAGTTTCACCAGATATTGAACTTTGAACCATAGATGTTGTCAAGTGACTTAAAACTGACGTTTTCCAAGTGAAATGACAATCTTATCGGGAATTATGCGCTCACAAGGTAAATACTTAATATTGTTGAACGAATCTATCCCATCGATCTAGAGATAAAGGATACTACAGATACAGTTAAGTCTGCCTCATATCTTGACTTACATCTAGAAATTGACAATGAGGGTCGGTTGAAAACAAAACTTTATGACAAAGAGATGATTTCAGCTTCCCAATTGTGAACTTTCCATTTCTATGTAGCAACATTCCAGCAGCGCCTGCATACGGAGTATATATCTCCCAATTGATACGATATTCCTGGCTTGTGTTTCCTATCATGATTTCCTTGATAGAGGATTGCTGCTCACAAGGAAGCTATTAAACCAAGAGTTCCAAATGGTGAAGTTGAAGTCATCCTTCGTAAATTTTACGGACGCCATCACGAGTTGGTTGACTGTTATGGAATAACCGTTTCACAGATGATATCAGATATGTTCCTTATGTCGTAACTGCAATACCCTCCTTTTCACGAATGTAACTTACCGAATTAGACTATTTACCGGATTTTAATAACATGAGCAACACGACGGGTGCCACATGTGGAGCAGGATCTGCTTACCCTTCCGGAGCACCTGAGATCACCCCAGTTTTTGGTGGGGTTCGTGTTGCTTAGTCTTTGGTTTTCTATGTTGTGTCATCTGTACTATTATTTGTCTGTTTGTCTTTTATTTTTGGCCATGGCGTTGTCAGTTTGTTTTCGATCTATGAGTTTGACTGTCCCTCTGGTATCTTTCGTCCCTCTTTAAAATGGATATGTTTTAGTGTAATAACTGAGCTTGTGATTTAGTGACAATCTTTTCATTAAATTATCATTTCTGTTCATATTTGTTGTGTTTCCTTAAGCTAATGTTATGTCCTAACAGGCCATGTTTGAATGTTTGCAATATGCATGAAATATTTGCCACTGGACGTTAAGCAACCAACAATCAATTTGAATGTTTGCAATTATTTGGTCTATAGTCTCATGACACTAATCGTATCATTTGTTATTTCAAAAAATTTGTGGTGCTTAACTTTTTTCTTTGTGTATATAAAGCCAGTGATTAATTAGTCCTCGAATTGGATTGTTGACATGTAAAAACAACTATACAATTAGATTGTTCGCACTCAGCCTCGTTTTTGGGTGATTCCCTCAGTTTGTTTAACCTTGATTTGTACGTGATTTTATGAGATTTGAAGTATGTGCTTACTTGGACCATAAACATACTGGCATATACAAATACGCACATATACACATAATTATTAATACACATAAGGCAAACAAACATCTGACAATGTTTGTTCTTATTCTGAAATGCATTGATGCGTTCATGTCAGTATCAGGTAGTAAGCTTGTTGAAGATGGTCGTTCTGTGGTACAATAGGATGAAATCAGATGTCCGATTGCGTTCGGTTTAATAGTATATTACAAGTTACATGACGATTATTAATTATGATTATTTTTATTAAATTAAAAGGGCACTAGCTGTCAAATTCATGTTCACCGATTTGACTCAAATTCTCATATTTGATTTATAACAATGTAAAACATTTATCCAAATTTTAAAAAGTCTAAAATAAACAGTATACCGGGCATGGGCTCGATAATATGTAGCTTCGTTTCGTGTGTATTTTATTCTAGACGCCATCTAATTAACTGTCAAATTGACCCCCGAAGACCTCCGATTGCCATATAAGCGATATAAACATAAATAAAGATATAAATAGATAGCGGACTCGTGCATTTGGATTTTCTAGGTCTGTTTTATTCCATATTATAGATTAAAAATATATGTTAATCATCGTTTTTACCTGTATAAGAATGATTTTTTGTGGATCGAATCAGTCAATCAAATGATTTACCTTTGTTTCACTTTCAATGTTGACATTCTTTTCATTTTAATAATTGAACACGCACAATGCATGCGGTATCCATCTCTAGACAAAGGGTTAAATTGAAGTTCACGTGAATACGGATTCAATGAGGTCGAATTATTCACTTGCAAGTGAATAATTCATCATGAATGTTTCTTAGCTTATTTTGACAAAATTAAACCATACTGGCTGCTAAAAGCGATATATTATTTCACTATTTCACTTGCATTAATAATTAAACAAAAAAAATCTTATTTTATATTTTTTATATATCTCGTAGCTAGTGCCCCTTTAATGCATGAGAACCGATCATGCGAAATTTATCTCGATGTTTCTATAACTTGATGCGATTTAGATACAGTGATAATAGTTTTCAGATGTTTTCATAACACAGAAATAAAATCGTGTGTCCATTAAAACATGTTTCAGTGTACCAAGTGATTGCTTTCTTTTGTATATCTATCAATATTTATACTTTCCTTCAATTGTTCAATAGCAGCTGTATCTGTCGTTGTTCTTATAATTGTATTTATTAGACATGGAATTGTGAAAAGTTTTGTTATTTTGGTATTTATAATTTGTACAACTGTTGTCCGGCCATTTGTTTCTTTAACGTCTGTTTATTCTTTTGTTTAACGGTGTAGTGTGTAAAACTATTTATAGTTTATTTACAGGCATAGTGTATATACCCATTTATGTTTTGTTTAACGACATTATTGTGTATATTTTAATATCGTTTTCATAGCGTATAATCAAGGCGAAGTAGTTTACCGATGTTCAAATCTCGTAAATCGATTAGGAATAGACAAATCAAGGTAACAAACAGAAACTGAGGGAATGTCATTAACTCGTAAAAGAGCGAGACCTTGTGCGTCTACAGGGTAAGCGCCTCCTGATATGCATGCATCACCCCCCATGCTAATTCACACTCAGTAGAAAATGTCACAATCGGGATTAGGACACAATCGGAAAATTTACAGATCAGACGATTATTCGGTATTTAAAGATCAAAGACCGCTAAAACATGCGCTAGTAAGTTGAGACACCGACACATCGTATCGGTCAACCAATTCGTCATGGTGACCGTGAAACTTATGCAATGTCGATTTCAATTGTTCTTCTCCCTTACTCTGTTTGGGCAGTTTTGTGTAAGGAGCACAATCATGTGTTACACCTTCTTATCGTTTGTATAACGACATAGTGCTTATACCTATTAATTGTTTGATTTATTGCATAATGTGTATACCATTTGCCTTTCGTTTTATGTTTTAAGACATAATGTATATACCTATTTATCGTTTGTCTAAATATATAATGAGGATATATATTTATAGTTTGTTTAACGGCATAATTTTCATCTTTATTAAGGGCATAGTGTGGATATCTTTTAACCTTTGTCTAACGGCATATTGTGTATATCTATTTCTCTAATTCTTCGTCAATTTATCCCTTTCTGCACCCATTGTATAAAAAGATTTATTACATTGGTTGCAATGAATTACATTGATTTCCCAGTGAAATAAAAACCGATAATTTCACATGTGAAATAAACGTGGTTATTTCACTCCTCTGACGTCATACAACAATAGGCGTTGTCAAGACGTCGATAACGTCGGATCAAAACAAATTGTGAATGCGTAGAAAACGATATAGTTCCTTACATTTTCTACTTTAATTTCACAAAAAAGCCATTTGCCAATGTAATAAAAAGAATAACTAATCAAAGAATTCAAATATCGAAAAATATTCAACTCGTGACCGAACAACACTGATAGTTAACTCATGCGCTACGCGCATTCGTGAATTAATGTGTTGTTCGGTCACTCGTTGAATATTTTTCTCTATTTGAATTCTTCGATTAGTTATTCTATAATTAATCAACGTGTGGTCCGTTTGATCTCAGTTCTTCATTGGTTAAAA
The DNA here is from genome assembly GCA_017311375.1 of Mytilus coruscus. Taxonomy (NCBI): domain Eukaryota; kingdom Metazoa; phylum Mollusca; class Bivalvia; order Mytilida; family Mytilidae; genus Mytilus; species Mytilus coruscus. Next base: position 57,097,561 of record CM029602.1, read on the forward strand.
TCCGATTATGTCGTCGAATTTTCTTGCTTTCCTCTGAATTTCTTATTGTGACGGCATGAAGAAAGGCGACCATGCCTGATGACGTCACATAGAAAGAACACATCATTTTTGCAGATCAGTCGAAAAAAAAAAAGAATAAGTTTGCCTGCATATTGTTTGAAAACCATTAGAGAAACAGATTCCACCACCAAATCTCGTGTAATACGATATTTATCCACTCTCGACAGTTTAATTTTCAATATTTAAAATGCTCGGCGAGCCTCGCGTTTTAAATTTGGAAATTTAACTGTCTCGAGTGGCTAAATATCATATTACACTCGATGCAGTGGTACAATCTATATTATCATATACTTAAAGTAAATGGTACATCACAACTTTCTGTATCGTCCATCAGTGATGATGCCGATAAATAAAGGCAACAGTAGTATACCGCTGTTCGAAACTCATAAATCGATAGAGATAAAAACAAATCCGGGTTACAAACTAAAACTGAGGGAAACGCATCAAATATAAAAGGAGAACGACACAACAAAACATAACATTAAAATGTAACACACACAGAAACGAACTATAATATAACAATGGCCATTTTCCTGACTTGGTACAGGACATTTTAAGAAAAAAATGGTGGGTTGAACCTGGTTTTGTGGCATGCCAAACCTCCCGTTTTTATGGTAATGTTAAATATAACATTAAAATGACAACATTACATGACAGGACTACAATACAAGTAAATGGGAGAACATATAGGACAAAGAAACACACGAATAATAGCTAACAAAAGGTACTAGGTTTAAAATTTAATACGCCAGACGTGCGTCTCGTCAACACAAGACTAACCAGTGACGCTCAGATGAAAAAAGTTTGAAAGCCAAAACAAGTACAAAGCTGAAGAGCACCGAGGACCAAAACTATAGATGTCAGTCACGGTTATACAGGCTTTATTAAACCCCAAAATGTAACATCTGATTTAAGGAGATAATAAAATGTATATGATATGGTTTTTTTTAATATCACAAACATTATCAACCCTCAACTAAAATATTCCAGAGCTCTTTGGATAATATTGGTGTCTCAGATTGATTGATTAGGTCATACAATATTCTATATGTATCGTTTGTTTGACGGCATAGTGTGTATAGTAACTATTTACCGTTTGTTTAACGATATAGTGTTTATATATATAGATTCTACCAATGCATTGAGTGTGATACGATATTTTTCACTCGATACAGATAAATTTTCATATTTGAAACGCACGGCTTACTAAGCTTTTTTTAAATATTCAAAATTTAATTGTAGAGAGTGAAGAGAAATATCGTATTATACGAGATTCGGCGATAGAATGTTTCTATGATGATTTTTAGACTATATGTAGACATACGTTTTTTTTTTGTTGAACGAGCTGCAAAAAAATGTGTTCTTTATGTGTGACGTCATCATTCATGGTCAGCTTTTTTCGTGACGTCACAATAGAAGACGAAGAAGTACGCAAGAAATTTGACGTCATATTTGAATTTCGACCAATGAAATACTGAACTGAAATCGAACGAATGCTAACATTGAGAATGCTACATTATTTTACATATTTCTCTGATGATGTCATCACGTTGAACTGCTTAATGCTAACATTGAGAATGCTACATTATTTTACAAGTTATTCTCGTTTAGACTATCAGTCTTTGAAAATTCATCTGAATTAGTGTTTTCTCTACAAATAGTCTTAAATTTTGTTATATTAACAACATTTTCGATTTTATTCAATGAATGAATTGCCTGCCGTAGTGATTTTTCACGTTGCTTTCTACTTTCTATTAATATTACCAAACAAGATCAGTTAGCTATGCGATAAAATTAATGGATATGAATTAATTCCAAAGCTAAATGTTCGAATCTAAAGGACAAACCACTAACTGTCAGCTTAAATGTCTTTTTTGAGATCAATTTAATTTTCTGTGCAACATTTTATAAAAATTATACGACTTTGTGACCTTTACCTTTATTTGTTCGTTTTCTTTTGGTTTTTATTTCTAAATTAGCTTTCATAGAAATAATTTCAAGAGGTTATTGTATTTAATTGAAGATTGCCCTGTTGTTTAGTAATGGTTCGTCGATTAGGATTAATTTTCAAGTTATCAATTAAAGCCATATTGACATTGATTTCTGGTTCCTCTGACTTTAAATTCAGTAATACAATTGCCTAAATCAAATAACTTATGTTGGACATCCATCTTCTTGATGAATTCTTCCTTTATTATGAATTGTAAAGATGGTAGAAAAACAGATTTATCAAAAGGATGTTTGTGAGGGATGTCAGTTCATGTGGGTGTCATACTCTAGGTCTGGAAAATAATTTCAAACCAGATACGAGATTATGGTAATTTCAGTGCTAACAGTGAACAAATTATCTAAATAAAAAAATAGTTGTTTTTAAATTTTTATATTTAATCTTGGGAGCAAATGGAGAAATACAAAATCAGGCAACCTTTTAGTTGTAAGATATAAGGATTAGTTTTATGACTTCAACTGTGTAAGCTATTGGCAGTCAATGAAACATTGCTGTATCTGATTCGTAGACTGTCATATACATGTAATTATCGAATAACTAACGTGTCGCGAGCAAAGAAATCGGTACTGTATCATGTTTTTTTCTCTATTGTTTATGACGTCTTTACACTAAATCCGTTGGACGTGTACAGATTGATATTTCAGTCTATTGGAAACAGGATTTATTCATTAGATGTATTTGGTTTGAACTTCCTGTCAGTTAGACTCCTAGATCGGTACTTTGCTTTTTGCTCTCTTTTTCTTTTGAATCGTGTTATGCTCTTACACTACTGTCCCAGCTTATGGGATGATTGAATGCTGAAAACACGCTTAACCTCACAACATTCTGTATGTGCCTGTCCAAAGTAAGGAGTCTGTATGTTTGTTTTTCGTTTATTGCATATAAAATCAGGCTGTTGGTTTTCTCGTTTGAATTGTTTCACTTTTGTCTTGAGGGACCTTTTTATAAATTTCTATACAGTATATCTTTTGGAAAGTGAAGTATAACTGTAACAGGCAATCTGAAGAATACAGAATGCAGATGTGTTGTTAAAATAAAGAAAGAGATTAGGTGGTTCATTTTTATTAATTGCAGAAGAGGCTGTAGCTTTCATTCGATATTTCAGACAATAAAATGTGGGAGGTATCAGAGTTCACCTACATTGTTTATCATGTTCGCCTTCCTAACATAGCCTTTTGTGAACTAAGTTTTTTTTTCCTTCGTTTTGTCTTCTTTCGGCATAATTTTGTCTGTAATTTTTTCGTCATTTGCCTTTTATTGTCATCTTGTTATTCTTAAATCTTCACAGCAAAGTGTAAGAAGAAGATATCTTCAAATGATATCTCTCAAATAATTCATAGTGGGATTTTGACGTAATATCTGCCATTAAACCCAATCCTTGTTTATAGTCTGGATTATTTTTGGAATGTCTTGCAGCTGCTGTTATGTCATTGCGTTGTGTATTTTTTGTATGGTAGAGTATTATATTTGTCAATAATTATAGAGTATGGTAATGAACAAAGCACTTTGTAAAAGTCTCGAGAGAAAATTATTCTGGATCTATAATCTAGTAAAATACATTAAAATTTTGCATTTGTTTCAATAAATTGCCTGGAGATTATCATGTAAATTGGAAAAGATTGGAAGTTGTGGTTCCTACACAAACAAGATATTACAATTAGGTCGAGATTGATAAATGTGCACTTCATAACAAGTAGGTCGAGATAAAGGTGCTTATATTTGTTGCTGTGTCGGCGCTAACTTATTCTGTTAATTGAAAATAATAAATTTAACAAAACTTTGCCCTTTGTTTTATATTTCTTTTGATCAGCATTTGAACCAACCTTCAATGAAAATACGATCAGATTACTACAATACGTTGTCCTTGTGAGTTAGTCAATACAAAGTTCTATTAAAGGCCTTATAAATACTACAGGATCACGGAAAAGACATAAGAAACCAATATTCATGTGGTTAATCTATTTTCGCAATTAGCGAGTCAAGAATGTGTCTATCAAAATTTATCATTAATGATGAATGAATAAAGGTCGAGCATCAAAATATTATCTGACAGAAAATGAAAGTTGAAATACGATTCTTGTCCTTACAGACAGGCAGTAGAGGTTTTATTCTAGGAAATTTGTCTCAATCCCACGGTTTATCATTGAACAGAAAATCAATACGGACATTATTTACGACGATAGTAAATCCATTGATACAATGATGAACAACCATATATGGTAGTATATCGCCTACAGATATCTCCATTACAGGAGTGTAGTAAAAACAGCCTTTATCGTTTCTAATTGTAATCTGTAATCAGATTATATGCTTATATTACGTTTTATTTAGCCTTTTATATTCACACATCTTCTGATCACTTTTCTGTTGTTTTTCTATTCTTCTAGTCTGAGATGCCTAACGTGTAACATTAGTACTATCTTATCGTGATTAAGTCTTCTCTCGTCAATATATCATATTAAGAAGACTAGACTTATTTAGTTGAAAGGAATATTAATTTTATTCACAATCAGATTAGTTTACGGACATGCAGTTATCAATTTATTTTAAAGCAAACTGCTTTTGTTTGGTCAATAACTAGTTCTACATTTCATCTCATACAATTTATGGTATTAGGTTAAAAATCAAGTGTTTGCAATTTGTTAATAGAAATATCGGTCTTTCAAGGTTCTAGAGAAGTATTATAATAAACTGTGTATTGATAGATATTTGATATGAGATAGATGGCGACGACAAGACCATACAACATCACAAAAACAAACAAACAAACAAACAAATAATCCAAAGTAAATGCATAGTTTTATGTTGATATTTATAGACTTCCATGACATGTTTAAAATTGTTTCCTCAACATAAGTATAATCTAATACCAATTCAAACACCAAACTTTTGTCCTTTCTGTTTTAACTGAGATATGACAACTTACCATCACCATTGGGTACTTTCGTCTGTGATTGTTTTGAAACTGATAACGACAACTTCTTAGTAGAAGTTTAATCTATAGCATCTAGCTAAAAGAAAAGCTAAAGTTTCGAACTTCAAAAAAGCTGAAGAACTTCTGTGGTTCACCAATGAAAGCGCTGTTTCTTTGCTTTCTGTTTGTTTTTTTTTTTTGTTTTTGTTTTTTTTTTTTGGGGTTGTTGGTTTTATTTTATTTTTTTTTTTTTTTGCTGTACCCCATATCCATTCTTTTCCATTGTCTTTTCGGGACCTTTTCTACTTTCAATCAAAGGTTAACATACTAGAATAACACAAGGAATCTCACTGCCTGGATTTGTATCGAAACGTACGTTATCATTCAATATGACTACTCGGGGATTTATAATTATTAATTTTTTTTTTAAACACAATCATATAATTTTCAAGATTATTATTGTTGTTCAACTGTGTTCTAATGTCCCCCGCCGATACACATACTTTATCTGTCCAAGGACAATAACTCAATTATATTTTTTTGTTCTTATAAATTTTTTCATAAATATCATACAGGAAATGTAGGCGTGAAATCGTTTACTATGCCATTTTCCATAAAATTTCTATTTCTAAGGGGCATTATAACTCCTCTACAAATATTTGATTGGAGATGATTATCGAACTCGTCCAAGACTTTGCTGAAATAAACCTTTGATGAACATTGCATTAAAATAAATGTAGGCTATAGAGTGCTTACAATGCAATTTCATTTCATTTAAATATCCAAAGGCATTTAATTTTTCCTTCAAAAGAAGAGCGCTTATAAGACCGGAGTAATGGACGAACGGAATGTCCGTATTGCGGTGGTTGACAATCCTGACTTTATTTCCTTTCCTTGATGGTGATAATTCGTTTGCTCCTTCTTATGAAGTATTTATTGCTCAGTTGGCTTGATGTGCGAGTGCTTTTAGTAACTGTGGGGTTTCATAAAATGGCCAAAACGGAAACTTCATGTTATCACACAAAATGAAATTTATTGAGGAAGTATGATTTCATCTACAGGAATAACAAAAAAAACAAGTGTTATTAAGCATCCAGATTTGTTTAGAAATATTGTTTATATCTCCATAGATAAAACGTTTAGGAATTGTTCTTTAAATATTTCCCTTTGGCTTAATAGAGTTGTTGATGTTATAATTATACTGTTGTTTAAGTACTGTGTCTGGTTGGTTTTTTTTTTTTCAGAATAAACTTCAGTACGCTAATGTATAGATTGAAACAATAACAAATAACAAATATAACAAAATAACAAGTAACAATAACAAAATTATCTCCTCATTTGATTTAGTAGTGAAAGTTTGTGAGTTCTTAAAGCGTTTATCCTCACATCGTTTGGAACGACTCCCGCCGGTACAACAGACCTAAGCAGTTCATTCTTTAGGCTTTTCTGCTTCCCAATAACTAAGATAGGCGGTCTTGGAATGATTCTAAATATCCTTCTCATATCCCGCTTCTTCAAGATAAGTTCTGAAAACAAAATGCATGGCACGTCAGCATAAAAGGCACTCTCTGATTTTCTTTTTATTTATTTGTATTTCAGAAGTTAAATAATGGTGTTGTTATTGCCTCTTTTAGTACTGTTCGAAATACTTATGATTTTCCACCCCAGGAATAGATTATCATACCTGTATTTGACAAAACCTTTCGGAATTTTGAGTGTTCAATGCTTTTCAACGTCGTGCTTTATATGATCTTTTAACTTTATTGATTCGAGCTTCATTGATGAGTCTTTTTGTTTACAAAACGTGGCGTACAAAATTAGAAGCCTAGTGTCTTTGATGAGTTTTTCCCCCATTAATGACCGCTAATTATGGCACCCTCAACGGAGATGGGGTGACATATTGTTATTCTACGTTTCTTTTTGATGGCACCCTCAACGGAGTTGGGATGACATACTGTTATTGTTCCTTTCTTTTTTTATGGCACCCTCAACGGAGTTGGGGTGACACATTGTTATTGTTCCGTTCTTTTTCTTATTTTTATGTCACCTGATCGACAATGTCGGGTGACATATTGCTTTTCCTCCGTTTCTTTTTATGTCACCCGATCGACAATGTCGGGTGACATATTGCTTTTCCTCCGTTTCTTTTTTATTATTATTATTATTATTAAGTCGCCAAAACGGAGTTTTGGAGACTTATTGTTTTGTCCTGTTTCTTATTAAGTCGCCAAAACGGAGTTTTGGAGACTTATTGTTTTGTCCCGTTTCTTATTATTATTATTATTATTATTATTATTCTTATTCTTCTTTTCTAAACCCTTAAACTGTCCTACCATTTTCTTGGAAGCAGTAGAGGATGGAAACTTTATATTTTTCTGGGTATGGGTCTGCATTATGGGGGTTGCAGAACCCAATGTCCATGATACCAGGGTGTCATCTTGGCATAATTAGGGGGGCTCAAAGATGGGTGGGGTCAAATTTATTTTACATTTCTTAAATTTGCTACTGTATATAGAGTAGATGGAATTATGATTACTTTTATGAATATTAAGGACACATGTCTGCTTCAACATGGAACTTTTTATTTCATTAGGGGTCTCCTTGGCATAATTTAAGGGGGGTGAATTTTCATGGAACATTCTAGAACATCAGTGTTGAATTAATTCTAGAGACATAACATGTTATATGATGGTATATTATAATGGGTAGCACCATATGCAACAGCATTTTGACTTTGGAATTTTTAAAATGGCCGCGGTTACCATGGAAACAGCAAAAATGTGAAAAATATCAAAATGCTTCAAACTTAATGAAACTTAACACAAATGTTGATTAGCATATATAGATGTGTCATTTGACTATAGAATTTCCAAAATGACCGCCGTTACCATGGAAACTGCAAAAATGTGAAAATTTTTTAAATGCTTCAAACTTAATAAAACTTTACACAAATGTTAACTGGCATATGTAGAAGTGGTATTTGACTCTGAAATTTCCAAAATGGCCGCCGTTACCATGGAAACTGCAAAAAATGTGATTTTTTTTAAATGCTTCAAACTGAATGAATATCAACACAAATGTTAACTGGCATATGATGATGTGCTATTTAACTTCTGAATTTGCAAAATGGTTGTCGTTACCATGGATACCGCAGAAAAATGATTGGGTGTCCGTTTTGGCGACTTTTGTGTTAGCATCCTAACACAGGATTACTAGTTATTATTATTATTAAGTCGCCAAAACGGAGTTTTGGAGACTTATTGTTTTGTCCCGTTTCTTATTATTATTATTATTATTATTATTATTCTTATTCTTCTTTTCTAAACCCTTAAACTGTCCTACCATTTTCTTGGAAGCTATAGAGGATGGAAACTTTATATTTTTTCTGGGTATGGGTCTGCATCATGGGGGTTGCAGAACCCAATGTTCATGATACCAGGGTGTCATCTTGGCATAATTAGGGGGGCTCAAAGATGGGTGGGGTCAAATTTATTTTACATTTCTTGAATTTGCTACTGTATGTAGAGTAGATGGAATTATGATTACTTTTATGAATATTAAGAGACACATGTCTGCTTCAACATGGAACTTTTTTTATTTCAGTAGGGGGTCTCCTTGGCATAATTTGAGGGGGTGAATTTTCATGGAACATTCTAGAACAATAGTCATGTGATTAGTCATGTGATAGTGTTGAATTATTCCTATGTACTTTTTATGTTATATAATGATAGATTATTACAGGTAGCACCATATGTAGCTGTAATTCGTCTTTGGAATTTTTAAAATGGCCGCCGTTACCATGGAAACTGCAAAATGTGAAAATTTTTAAAATGCTTCAAATTTAATGAAATTTTATAGATATGTTAACGAGTGTATGTAGATTTGGAATTTGACTTTGGAATTTCCAAAATGGCCGCCGTTGCCATGGAAACAACAAAATGCGAAAAATCTAGATTTGGTCCAATCTTTATGAAAGTTGACAGTAATGTTACCTGTCATGTGTAGATGTGCCATCCGACTTTGGAATTTTCAAAATGGCTGCCGTTACCATGGAAACTGCAAAATGTCAAAAATTCAAAATGCTTCAAACTTAATGAAACTTTACACAAATGTTGACTGTCTTATGTAGATGTGGCATTTGACTTTGGAATTTCAAAATGGCCACCGTAACCATGGAAACACGAATGCCTAAATTTGAAAATTGGTCCAATTTTATGAAACTTGTAAGTAATGTGACCTGTCATGTGTAGATGTGCTATCCGACTATGAAATTTCAAAATGGCTGCCGTTACCATGGAAACAGCAGAACAATGGTTGGGGCCGTTTGGCGACTTTTGTGTTAGCATCCTAACACAGGATTACTTGTTATTATTATTCTTATTCTTCTTTTCTAAACCCTTAAACTGTCCTACCATTTTCTTGGAAGCTATAGAGGATGGAAACTTTATATTTTTCTGGGTATGGGTCTGCATCATGGGGTTGCAGAACCCAATGTTCATGATACCAGGGTGTCATCTTGGCATAATTAGGGGCTCAAAGATGGGTGGGGTCAAATTTATTTTACATTTCTTAAATTTGCTACTGTATGTAGAGTAGATGGAATTATGATTACTTTTATGAATATTAAGAGACACATGTCTGCTTCAACATGGAACTTTTTATTTCAGTAGGGGTCTCCTTGGCATAATTTGAGGGGGTGAATTTTCATGGAACATTCTAGAACAATAGTCATGTGATTAGTCATGTGATAGTGTTGAATTATTCCTATGTACTTTTATGTTATATAATGATAGATTATTACAGGTAGCACCATATGTAGCTGTAATTCGACTTTGGAATTTTTAAAATGGCCGCCGTTACCATGGAAACTGCAAAATGTGAAAATTTTTAAAATGCTTCAAATTTAATGAAATTTTACAGATATGTTAACGAGTGTATGTAGATTTGGAATTTGACTTTGAATTTCCAAAATGGCCGCCGTTGCCATGGAAACAACAAAATGCGAAAATCTAGATTTGGTCCAATCTTTATGAAAGTTGACAGTAATGTTACCTGTCATGTGTAGATGTGCCATCCGACTTTGGAATTTTCAAAATGGCTGCCGTTACCATGGAAACTGCAAAATGTCAAAAATTCAAAATGCTCCAAACTTAATGAAACTTTACACAAATGTTGACTGTCTTATGTAGATGTGGCATTTGACTTTAGAATTTCCAAAATGGCCACTGTAACCATGGAAACACGAATGCCTAAATTTGAAAATTGGTCCAATTTTTATGAAACTTGTAAGTATTGTGACCTGTCATATGTAGATGTGCTATCCGACTATGAAATTTCAAAATGGCTGCCGTTACCATGGAAACAGCAGAACAATGGTTGGGGGCCGTTTTGGCGACTTTTGTGTTAGCATCCTAACACAGGATTACTTATTATTATTATTATTATTATTATTATTATTCCACCTAATTTTGTCCCGCAGTTTTTTTGGAGCCAATGGAACCAATGTTAATGATAGTTAAGTATAATGAGGAACACAAAATTTCGGGTTGCAGTAGGTCTTAAGAGCATAAAAAATGGCTGCCGTTACCATGGAAACGGAACAAATGTGAAAAAATCCAGTTTTGGTTTTAATGAATTATTTGGATATGCTTAAACTCAGAATCATTATATTTTGGTACAATGTAGGTGCCAGCCATATACTGGTTTTGGATGATTTTGGCAATCATTGGAATTACTATGTTGCCATGGAAACTACACCAAAATTTCAAAAATATTAAAATGCTCAAAATTTTTGAAACTTCACAGTAACGATGAGCAACATTGGTTGATGTGGAATTTGGCGTTGGAATTTCAAAATGTCTGCCGTTACCATGGAAACAATGCAAAACAAGTCAAAATGCTCCAAAAACTTCAGTTTTGGTGAATAATTTTGGTATGCTTTAACTTAGAATCATCAAATTTTCATACAATATAGTTGTACACTTTATACAGGTTTTCAATGATTTTGACAATCATTGGAACTACTATGTTACCATGGATACAGCAGCAAAAATTTCAAAAAAATTCAAAATGCCTCAAACTTAATGAAACTTCATAATAATGTTGACTGTCATGTGTGGAAACAACAATTGGCGTTGAAATTTCCAAAATGGCTGCCGTTGCCATGGAAACATAAACAATTTCAAAATTTCAAAATGCTTCAAATGTTCTGAAAATTTGTAGAAAGATGAATTGCCATGCATATACGTGCAATTACTGTTTAAAATTTTGAAATGGCTGCCACTTAGTGGCAATGGGGAAGGTGACATCCGCTATTGCTTGCAATGGCAAATCTAGTTTATTATTATTATTATTATTATTATTCCACCTAATTTTGTCCGGCAGTTTTTTTGGAGCCAATGGAACCAATCTTAATGATAGTTAACTATAATGAGGAACACAAAATTTCGGGTTGCAGTAGGTCTTAAGAACATTAAAAATGGATGCCGTTACCATGGAAACGGAACAAATGTGAAAAAATCCAGTTTTTGGTTTTGGTGAATTATTTGGAGATGTTTAAACTTAGAATCATTATATTTTGCTACCATGAAGGTGCCGACTATGTACTGGTTTTAGATGATTTTGGCACTCATTGGAACTACTATGTTGCCATGGAAACAACACCAAAAATTTCAAAAATATCAAAATGCTCAAATTTTTTTGAAACTTCACAGTAACGATGAGCAACATTGGTAGATGTGGAATTTGGCGTTGGAATTTCAAAATGTCTGCCGTTACCATGGAAACAATGCAAAACAAGTCAAAATGCTCCAAAAACCTAAAAGTAGCATTAACTTTCTTAAAATGGTAGGTCAAATCCTTTGAAACTTTGATGGTATGTTCCCTCCCATGTACCAATGTGGCACCTGTCATTAAAATTTGGAAACGGTCTCTGTTACCATAGGAACCATCACAAATGTCAAAATTTTCAAAATTTCAAAATGCTTTAAAATTGATGAAACTTCATAGGATTGTTGACTGGCAAGTCTGGATGAGACTTTGAAGTTGGAATTTCCAAATGGCCACCGTTGCCATGGAAACTGCAAAATGTCAAATATTTTCAAAATGCTACAAACTTAATGAAACATGATATTATTGTTAACCGGATATTATAGATGAGTCTTTTGACTTTAAAATTTTCAAAATGGCTGCCGTTGCCATGGAAACGGCAAAATGTGAAAATGTTGTAAATGCTCTGAATGAACTGAAAGTTTGCAGAAAGATGTATAGCCATGCATATACATGATATATGTGCATTCACTGTTAATTTTTTTAAATGGGTGCCGCTTAGTGTCAATGTGGGAAGGGTGACATCCGCTATTGCTTGCAATGGCAAATCTAGTTATTTTTATTCTTCCACATTTTTGTCCACGCTATTTCTCGGAATTGGATGGAACAATCTTGATGGAACTATGCTATAATGTTGACCATCATGTGAAGTTGTGCAGTGGACATTGGAATGATTCAAAATGGCCGCCGTTACCATGGAAACTGCAAAAATGTAAAAAAAAATCAAAATTCTAAATCTTTCGTTATAAGAGGCAACCTCTTGAAAGTTTATGTAAATGTTGGCAGTGGTGCCCTGAGGTACCAACAGTACTTGGAATTTTCAAAATGGCTGCCATTGCCATGGAAACTGGTGAAAAGTTGAACATTGATCCTATGGGAAAAAACATCAATTCAGCATTTTCTTAAGAAATATAAGATCAAACTGAAATAAATTTCAGGGATATATAACATTGCATAAGTCAATGTTGAAACTGTTGTTGGAATTTTCGAAATGGACACCGTTACCATGGAAACAGCAAAAATGTCCAAAAATCTCAAAATGCTTCAAACTTAATGAAACTCATTATGAATGGTAAATGGTAAGTACAGATAAGAATTTGGACTACGGAATTTCCAAAATGGCCGCTGTTGTCATGGAAACTACAAAAATTGAAAAAATTGAAAAATGCTCAAAACTTTCTGAAAATTTACAAACAAATATGTTGTGATGTATTTATGTGTAAATACTGTGTCAAATTTTAAAAATGGCTGCAGTTTTAGTGGCAATGTGGGAAGGGTGCCATCCGCTATTGCTTGCAATGGCAAATCTAGTTAAGTCGCCAAAACGGAGTTTTGGAGACTTTATATTTTGTCCCGTTTCTTATTATTATTATTATTATTATTATTATTATTATTATTATTATTATTATTTATTATTAAGTCGCCAAAACGGAGTTTTGGAGACTTTATGTTTTGTCCCGTTTCTTATTATTATTATTATTATTATTATTATTATTCTTCTTAACCCTAATTTGTCCGACCATTTTCTTCCAAGCCTTAAATGATGGAAACTTTATATTTGGTATGATGTTGGGGTAGTATCCTAGGGTGCATTCGCTATTTTTATTTCAAATGGGGTCAACTTGGCACTTTTGGGGCCGGAACATGGGTGGGGTCATTTTCAACTATTGATTCGTTATTGGTAGAACCTTTAAGTTTTGTGTAATACAAGAGACCGATGTCTAGGTGTCCATTCCACATTTTTTATTTCAGCCCGGGGTCATCTTGGCATTATTTTAGGGGGTCAATTTTCATGGAACATTCTAGAACAATAGTCATGTGATTAGTCATGTGATAGAGTTGAATTATTCCTATGTACTTTTTATGTTATATAATGATAGATTATTACAGGTAGCACCATATGTAGCTGTAATTCGACTTTGGAATTTTTAAAATGGCCGCCGTTACCATGGAAACTGCAAAATGTGAAATCTTTTAAAATGCTTCAAATTTAACGAAATTTTACAGAGATGTTGACGAGTGTATGTAGATTTGAAATTGACCTTGAATTTCCAAAATGGCCGCCGTTGCCATGGAAACAACAAAATGCGAAAAATCTAGATTTGGTCCAATCTTTATGAAACTTGACAGTAATGTGGCCTGTCATGTGTAGATGTGCCATCCGACTTTGGAATTTTCAAAATGGCTGCCGTTACCATGGAAACTGCAAAATGTCAAAAATTCAAAATGCTTCAAACTTAATGAAACTTTACACAAATGTTGACTGTCTTATGTAGATGTGCCATTTAACTTGGAATTTCCAAAATGGCCACCGTAACCATGGAAACACGAATGCCTAAATTTGAAAATTGGTGCAATTTTATGAAACTTGTAAGTAATGTGACGTGTCATGTGTAGATGTGCTATCCGACTATGAAATTTAAAAATGGCTGCCGTTACCATGGAAACAGCAGAACAACGGTTGGGGCCGTTTTGGCGACTTTTGTGTTAGCATCCTAACACAGGATTACTTGTTATTATTATTATTATTATTATTATTCTTAACCCTAATTTGTCCGACCATTTTCTTCCAAGCCTTAAATGATGGAAACTTTATATTTGGTATGATGTTGGGGTAGTATCCCTAGGGTGCATTCACTATTTTTATTTCAAATGGGGATCATCTTGGCACTATTTGGGGCCGGAACATGGGTGGGGTCATTTTCGACTATTGATTCGCTACTGGTAGAACCTTTAAGTTTTGTGTAATACAAGAGACCGATGTCCAGGTGTCCATTCCACATTTTTATTTCAGCCGGGGTCATCTTGGCATTATTTTAGGGGTCAATTTTCATGGAACATTCTAGAACAATAGTCATGTGATTAGTCATGTGATAGTGTTGAATTATTCCTATGTACTTTTTATGTTATATAATGATAGATTATTACAGGTAGCACCATATGTAGCTGTAATTCGACTTTGGAATTTTAAAATGGCCGCCGTTACCATGGAAACTGCAAAATGTGAAATTTTTAAAATGCTTCAAATTTAATGAAATTTTACAGAGATGTTAACGAGTGTATGTAGATTTGGAATTTGACTTTGGAATTTCCAAAATGGCCGCCGTTGCCATGGTAACAACAAAATGCGAAAAATCTAGATTTGATCCAATCTTTATGAAACTTGACAGTAATGTGACCTGTCATGTGTAGATGTGCCATCCGACTTTGGAATTATCAAAATGGCTGCCGCTGCCATGGAAACTGCAAAAATGTAAAAACATTCAAAATGCTTTAAACTTAATGAAACTTTACACAAATGTTGACTGTCTTATGTAGATGTGGCATTTGACTTTGGAATTTCCAAAATGGCCGCCGTAGCCATGGAAACACGAATGCCTAAATTTTTAAAAATTGGTCCAATTTTTATGAAACTTGTAAGTAATGTGACCTGTCATGTGTAGATGTGCTATCCGACTTTGAAATTTCAAAATGGCTGCCATTACCATGGAAACAACAGAACAATGGTTGGGGCCGTTTTGGCGACTTTTGTGTTAGCATCCTAACACAGGATTACTTGTTTCTTATTATTTTTCTTCCACTTTTTTGTTCAGCTTATATCTTAGAATTCTATGAACCAATGTTTATGGAACTATACCATAATGTCAAGCAGCATGTGCAGATTTGCAATCGGGTATGGCATTTTCAAGATGGCCGCCGTTACCATGGAAACAGCAAAAATGTCCAAAAAATCAATATTCTCCAAAGTTAATGAAACTTCACACAAATATTGACTGGCATATGCAGATGTCCCTTTTGACTTTGGAATTTCCAAAATGGCCGCCGTTACCATGGAAACAGCAAAAATGTCCAAAAAATTTATATTCTCCAAAGTTAATGAAACTTCACACAAATATTGACTGGCATATGCAGATGTCCCTTTTGACTTTGGAATTTCCAAAATAGCTGCCGTTACCATGGAAACCGCAAAAAATTTCAAAAATTTTAAAATGCTCCAAACTGAATGAAACTTTACAATAATGTTAATTGGCATGTGTAGATGCCCTCTTTGACTTTGGAAATTCAAAATTGCTGCCTTTACCCTGGTAATGGGCGAATGAGGGTGCCATCCGTTATTGCTAGCAATTACAAATCTACTTCCATTTACTTTTTGAAAATCTTTATTATGCTACTGTTGATTTAGTCTCTTTTTCTTACAATGACCGCTCATTTCACCAAGCCAACTGTTTTGTCATTTCATAGTTAGGGTAGATTCGTTTAATGCTTAACCTTGGTTGTAGGAATGCTTTTAGTTTAGTGAATAGTATGACGGGTTTCCGGGGACAAATACTGGTGTATATATTGATAGGAACATTAATAAATCGGCTTCAAACGTTTAGACGTCTAGACGGCGATGCCCTATAATAGTGTTTTTTTTAGTTATTTCGAGACACTCGATACATTCTCCAACATTTTTGAGACGTGATACTGAAGTCTTTCAAATCATAGACGTAATAAATTTTATATTAGAGTACGGTTCCAAATATTCTACTGAAGGGACCATGCAAATTTTCTTCAGGCTTTGCATTTATAAAAGTTTGTGCCGAAGATTGGCTACAACATAACATGCACAACACCTCTGATTAGATTAGAAAAACATATACTTCCATGGTGTAACGAAAGAAATCATTGCTCTAGATTTAATTACCAATTTAAATTATTTTGTTTCTCTTAATAGATATAGGAAGATGTGGTGTGAGTGCCAATGAGACAACTCTCCATCCAAATAACAATTTATAAAAGTAAACCATTATAGGTCAATGTACGGCCTTCAACACGGAGCTTTGGCTCACACCGAACAACAACCTATAAAGGGCCCCAAAATTACTAGTGTAAAACCATTCAAACGGGAAAACCAACGGTCTAGTCTATATAAAAAACGAGAAACGAGAAACGAGAAACACGTATAAATTACATAAACAAACGACAACTACTGTACATCAGATTCCTGACTTAGGACAGGTGCAAACATTTGCAGCGGGATTAAACGTTTTAATGGTACCAAACCTTCTCCCTTTTTCTGAAACAATAGTATAACATCACAACATAGAAAAACACACAATGCTTTTTCATAAAACACTAAAACACTGATGCATGGCTGTAAACTCTTAATTTCGAGTCTCATCACACACAAAGTTAAAGACTTGAATCTTACTCGACCGATTCAAATTCAAGGAAGGCAACGAGTAAGATCTCCGTTTCAAAATATAACTAGATATAAACCATCTTCTCTTAATTAAAAAACTAGTCCATGTTACCTTCTTACGCATATATTGTAGGATCTCAAGGTGAGACATCCTTCAGATGTGAAGAATAACCCGACTCATAGACGATATAGGTAATGCAAATTGAAAAATAAAATCAGTCAAATAGAACAGCATTAAATGTCCTTATCCGAATGATTTAATAGTTGTAGCGGTTATGACTCGGATTTCTATTGTCTCAGACAAGATATGAATAATAGCTAGAGGAAAATTACTACAAATTACTCCGTTCTGAAAAGTCTGTCCCTTAAAACAAATATGTTCTTTCATGAAGTAGTATGATATTTTACGACTGAAATGTTTATATTGCACAAGATTTTTGTAAATTAACATCTGCATCTTATATCAGTAAAGCCATTACTTTGTTTATCTAGACAAAACGTTCAAGGAAATCATAATTTACCTCGGAAGCATCACGTATTCTAATCGGAGCAGCTTTCCCGGATTTTCCGGATTCATGTTGTTTGGAGACAGGTATTATAATTGCTATTGTTTTAAATAAAGGTGACATTGAGAAATAAAAATTATATAGAAGTCATGAAAATTGTCACACAAGCATTTCATGTTTTCTTGATAGATAGGTGTATTTCCATTGGTAAATCTATCAAAAACACAATTCTGTAAAGGAAGCATACTTCTATCCAGTGAAGACTTAAATTGCAGAATTTAACATTCCTTGAAAAGTCATTTTGATTGTATTTTTTCTTGCAGTAAGGAGATCAGACGTACAGATTTCTGTATCTTAAAATTTGATCAAAGTGTCTCTCAAATGGCAAACGGGGAAACTTGATGAATATAAAAGTGTATCACGAATCAAGTAATTAAAAATCATCAACGATAAGAATTCAAGTCTTGATCAAATGGAGCGGTGTGTTTACTTTCGGACAAAAAAAGTTAGTTTTTGATATTCGAATTTTTTTATGATAAACTGACTGTTACCTCCATATCTTTCAGACAGTCGGAAGTATCTCACAATCACGGACAAAAAATGTGACATGATGCGCTTGATGTTTCACATGACAGAATGCAAATTGTCAGTTCATGTTAAATTCAAAATTCTATTAATCGTCAAAAACAATAAAAAAAAAAAGAGAGGGAAATAACGGTGCAATATCCGCTTCTGGTTCCTTTCGAGCAATAACGTTAACTGTTAGAATCTTCCAACGTAACGGACGCCATTCACAGACTTTCGAGTGGATACAAATAAATATTGGCATGTTATGTATATATAGTCATTAACACGAATAAAGTGTTTTAATTTTGATAAAAACATTGAAAAACGTTTTTCCGGCTTGAAACACGTCTAAATAATGTGGAAAATCTTTGTACGTGACTGTCCGTCATGTCGGAAAGCAGTTCTTTTTTATTTAGTTTTTCACGGGGAAACTTGTACAGAAACTATATACAAATGATTAAAACTGTCAAAATATTCAAAAGATCGTTCAAGTATTTATGCTACGGGTTTTCAATTTCATGCAAAGCCAACATTTGAAGCTTGCTCTATTTTTAGCTAAATTGAATGTCGATAGTAAACAATGTACTAGTGAAAGTGTATCACGTGTGTTGTAACACATTTGTTAAGATCTGTTACATGAGCTACACGACGGGTGCCACATGTGGAGCAGGATCTTCTTACCTTTCCGGAGCACCTGAGATCACCCCCGGTTTTTGATGGGGTTCGTGTTGCTCAGTCTTTATTTTTCTATGTTGTGTTTTGTATACTGTTGTTTGTCTTTTGGTCTTTTTCTTTTTTTGTCATGGCGTTGTCAGTTTGTTTTCGACTATGAGTTTGAATGTCCCTTTAATTGGTATCTTTCGCCTCTCTTGTAGTACTTATCGTCAAACCGACATGAATTTGCACGAATGTTTTGACAGTGTCGTGAAAAGCTCAAATAGCAAACAAGTTGTGTCCAGTAAGACTTCAAATCTTGTATGAAATACGTCTTTTCGAATAAACAAAGAATCAGCAATTAACCAAACCAGCAAGCAAACAATTTTAAAGTGCAAAGAAAGCATTAACTTTTTATATTCTAAGTGGATGTCATTCGTCGTTTTAAGGAATTGATCATTGCCTCTGGTAATTAGGAAAAGCCTTGACAGAGGTATTTTATTAGTCAGGAAGACTGTCTATCTACTTGATAGTTGAGAGCATTAAGCTTTATCATTGATACCGTTTACTTCATTAGTAATTGAATTTCAATCGAATATTGATGGTATCATTATTGTCAGACAATTTGTTACCAGACTCCTCTTCGTGCCATTCTCTAATGAAAAGGCGGATGTCCGAAGTTTCCAATGTCAACAATTTGATATTTAAAAGATTGCTTAATTGGTCACGGCTGCTATAAAAGGCAAAGCACAAGCATGTTATTTTAGTACTGTTAATGGATACAAAATGTAAAACCAATAATACAGTTTTTGAGGAAAGTAAATAAAACTAATTACATTATCAGTTGTTCACTGGTTTTGTCTTTTCTTACCGAAGCTGTGTTCATGGTGTTATCATATTATGTTACAATTATATAGTTATTCTTAATATTCCATTTTTCTCATTTGTGTTATCGACAAATAATATTCATCGTTAAAAGAAGATTTCAATTTTGATATAAATGTGAAACGTGTATTTGTTATTTACACCCTTTATTTCTGGTAGACTTTTACAATATAACTCCTTGTTATAATTTCTGAGATCAAGTTGGTTTGGCCATTAAAAGGCATATTCGAAACACCATATGCGAAACACCTTAAATAGGAATTTTTAAAAACTTCTAGAAAATGAAAAATTATTGCACTAGTTAAATGTGCCTGCTCGTATTATTTCTGTTACACTGGACTCTTCTTGTATCTCTTACAATGTGACGGGAATTTTTTTTTAAAGAAAGGAAAAATTTTTAAGAGTGTTTTCTTTCTATACCAAGACATAAATGTCTTTCTTTTAATGTAACCTTGATTACAAATGAATCTTTTATGTTAACCACGTATTAGTAATTCTATCAGTTGCAAAAAAATCTAGGCGGCTTCATTTGTTTGGTTGTTCATTTTAGGTTCATACACGGATTTTACGCTCAGCAAATTGGTAAAACTTTACCTCTGGCAGAGTAAAATTGGTAATATTTACCTCGACCGAGTAAAACTGGTAATATTTACCTCAGGCCGACTAAAATTGGTAATATTTACCTCTGGCCGAGTAGAATTGGTAATATTTACCTCTGGCCGTGTAAAATTTAGGACATATATAAGAGGTACATATTTCTTACACTTTAATTCAAGTGGCTGTTTGAACCTAAAAACGTTAATACAAAATAACTATAATACATATTTACGTGAATATAAGTTTAATTGCATGGATGTGTTCGTTTCAAATCATCCCAACTAAAAGTTTTGTTATTGGATACCCAGGATTTAATTGTTTTGCAATTCATCCATATTTGTATATCAATTGCATAATTAGGCATCAGGATTTAAAGTTTGTTGATGAATTGGTGGAAAGGAGTCCGTATTTTTTCATCGTTCCAGAAAGTTTTTTTCTTTGTTTAAGTTCAAAAACCAGACAAGCTTCATGCCAGTGGTAGAAAGACAAAAAAATAACTAAAAACTAAAGAATATGAAATACAAATGAATACAATATTCTTTTATGTAATTTTTTGTTAGTCCAAAGGGAAAGTTTGAGATCTAATACAATTAGTAGGTACATTGTATTCCCACCTCACATATTGTGTGCCTGTCAAAGGTCAGGAACATCGTTAGTAGTTGCCTTATGGTATATCTTGATGTTTTTGTGTTATTTAGTAAATTTAATGTTGCTGTCACATCTTTGATAATTTCCACAGCATTTCTTTTAACTTGGTGATGATTTGGAGCTTGACATTTTGTATATATATAGACACCTGTCTATTGTTGAATAGAATTGAGAATGGAAACGCGGAATGTGCCAAAGAGACAACAATCCGACCAAAGAGCAGAAAACGGATCAAGGCGACCAATGGGTCTTTAACGAAGCTAGAAATCCCGCACCCGGAGGCGGGCTCCAGCTGGCCCCTAAACAATAATAAATACTAGTTCAGCGAAATGGACGCAACACTAAACTCCGAAACATATAAATAACCAAAATATAAAAAAAAACACACAAGACTAACAAAGACTAGAGGTTCCTGACCTGGGACAGGTGCAAAAATGCGGCGGAGTTAAACATGTTTTGTGAGATCTCAACCCTCCTCTATACCTTTAGCCAATGTGGAATAAACAAACACACAGCAATACGAACAGTAAAACACAGTTTAAAAAAAGTCTGAGTCCGATGTTAGAATAGGTAACAGAAGAAACTAAGCAAAATGACAATAATCAACATGAATTAACAAAGGACTACAAGACTGTTGACACATAGTTTTCGTTCCGTTGTTTGATATAGTCGAGCGTTTGCTTTTGACAGGTTTTACGGAATTCCTCTTTCCTTTTTTAATTTACCTTGGAGTTCGGTATTCTTCTTAATATTTTTTTTATAGTACCCGACAGATACGTAGGATGAACTGCTATTGTCGTTCATTTTTACTTTGAGCGCTCTCTTCGTTTTACCATTTCGTTAAGAAAAAAGGCAGGTGGAGACTCTTCCGAATGGCCTATTGATTTTCTGAGATATGATTTGTAACACTTTTACTGATTTTACTGTGTAAATACACTGACGTTATCGAGTGCAAAATAGCAATCTTTATCTCTTCATATATATATTTTATTGTATAGAAATCAAGATTGCTTTAGTTTAATACCCAGAATAGTTTGATCTGATTCATTTTATATCGTGCTCATATTGATGAAGGATATCTGTTATCCGAAATATTTATAGTTACATTTGTTCGTTTATTGTCATTTTTTGGTGATGTTGTACCCTTTTAGACTGGTTATATATTATATTTTGTAGTGTACTGTATCATATTTATATGATCCATCGCCCCGTAAGATTTATCGTTGACTATTATTCAGTCATTTAATATATATATATCAATCTTCTTAACAATAAATAGCCATGAACACATTTTTTGTATTTTAACATGAAAAATATAATAATAAAAGCGTACGAATTCATGATTTAATGACGTATACTAGCTTCAGCAGTCAAAGGTTAAAGGATTATAAGTCATATTTTCTATGCAGCAAGGAATGGATTACTAATCAATGATTGATGATGACGTTGACGTCGACGATGACGATGGCGATGACGATGGCGATTGCGATGACGACGACGACGATGATGATGACGTTGATGGTGGTGTTTAGCGTCCTACACAGGGACTTAATTCTCAAAATTTAACGGAATAAATTGATGAGAAGATAGTCACAACTATTGAGAAAATAATCATAATCATAAAAAAAAAGGAAGTCATAATGCTTGCTGATGTTATTATATACATGGCAATTATCTTTCGATCAAATATCACTTATAAGGGCTTGTGATATTTACATTAAACTCTCATATTGATACATTGTGATCAACAATTTTTTTTTTAATTATACATGAATCCATTTATTTTCTACAAACGTCGCTAGATTGAATAGTGTGTTCATTAATTAATATTTGTGTATGCATCCATATTTTTTCAATTATAGGCCTTAATGGTTTTTTTTCCATTTAAACCAAGTTTTCAAGAGTTTTTATAAAAAAGAAGATGTGGTATGATTGCCAATGAGACAACTGTCCACAAGAGACCAAAATGACACAGAAATTAACAACTATAGGTCACCGTACGGCCTTCAACAATGAGCAAAGCCCATACTGCATAGTCAGCTATAAAAGGCCCCGAAATGACAATGTAAAACAATTCAAACGAGAAAACTAACGGCCTTATTTATGTACAAAAAATGAACGAAAAACAAATATGTAACACATAAACAAACGACAACCACTGAATTACAGGCTCCTGACTTGGGACAGGCACATACATACATAATGTGGCGGGGTTAAACATGTTAGCGGGATCCCAACCCTCCCCCTAACCTGGGACAGTGTATATTTCATGACGGAAAATAACATTTGTGCACACTTATGATATTTATATATATAGATAAAAACCATGATTGCATTCTATATTAATATATATTTGTCAATTTCTTCTAAATTATGAAGTAGCTATCTTGAGACATGTTGTATATTACGACTTAATGTTTCTTTCTGTCAAAAGTGTCTCAGGTCGGGCATGTATGCACTTTTTTCAATTTTGGAAGACCTGCAAGTCGAGATTTGTTTCCTATAGACACTGAATTTTTGATATCGCAATTAGGCAATAGAGGTATATGCTTGATAATTTATTGTGTTGTGAGCCTCTGACTTTTGCTCAATATATGTATTTTTATATCTATCAAATTGTGTTATCAAGACATTAGGAATAGAGAAAAAAATTCAGAAACTTAAGGTATGATGCAAAAAATAAATGCCCATCATACTAGCAACAAAAATGAATAATAAGTTTTAAAAGTTTATTTCTACTATTAAGGAAAATGTAATGTTAAAAGGGTTGGGTTTGCAAGTTCCAATGCCTATTAGTTGTTATGAAATCGTGTAAAAGGTAGTATAATATAACTTGAGCTTAACCCCTTCTCTCCCTTCCTCTCCCCGCTTTCACATGTAACCACACCCTTCTAGAATAGCTCATAGAATTTATACGGATTAAGCTTAGCGAAATAAAATAGCTTCTTGAATTACCTTTTCCGTTAAAAATTTATACAGACCACTTTAACAATTATGTATATTGTATAGAAAATACAGCAATTTATGATAGATCATGCCCAGATTAAATATAGGGCCGATGTATTAATACCAACTATGAATTCATCAACCAACCATAGAACACAGTGTTGAAAATAAAAAGGTTTACGCTGTTGATTTTTTTATGGAAACGGACAACTATCGCATACTGTATACACAAGCAATGGTCACATAAGTATAGAATAACATTGAGAATGGAAATGGGGAATGTGTCAAAGAGACAACAACCCGACCTAAGAGCAGAATACAGCCGAAGGTCACCAATGGGTCTTCAACACAGAGAGAAAATCCCGCACCCGGAGGCGTGCTTCAGCTGGCCCCTAAACAAAAATGTGCACTAGTTCAGTGATAATGGACGTCATACTAAACTCCAAAACATATAAATGAACTAAAATTAAAAATCATACAAGATTAACAAAGACCAGAGGCTCCTGACTTGGGACAGGCGCAAAAATGCGGCGGGGTTAAACATGTTTTGTGAGATCTCAACCCTCCACCTATACCTCTAGCCAATGTAGACAAAATAAATGATTGTCACATAGACTGTTTGACAGTTTTTCTATCAATAATCACGTCCGATCGGAAATTTATTGAATGCATTATCCAGCGTTCAGACAGTGCCTAGCACATCTCATTTATTCTAAGTTGTCCCTTTAAACCCCCTATGTCCTCAGAACCTAACAATTGATTGACTGTTACATAAATACCATCGTCCTAATTGTGGCTGAAATATTTGACACAGGACGTAAGAAAACAACTGCAAGTTCTTTTAGCAGTCTACAGGGATATATAATTCTGTATATATGATTTATTCGCCAGCCATCAGATCTTTGGTCATCCGAGTTAACAGTACTTCAGTTCTTTGATTAGATAAGTAGCAAAAACTAAAAACACCAGACATTCTCATAAATCAAATCCAATTTAGCAAGAGTTTGTGCATCAAAGTGATGCATATAAAACAACACATTTCTTTAGAAAATATGAGTGGCACCACAGCAGTTACTATTCATAAAAACACTAAAAACTTAAACGACCTTTAATTCTGGACTGATCGTTTTAAAGATTTTAACGGAGTTTTTATAATTCGAATAATTCAATCCCTCTCCGTGTCCGATTTTCTTCCACGCGTTAATATAGCCATCGTAGATCAGCGGAATATAACGACTGAATTATTCGGGTTAGAGTCTTTATAGACTTAAGCAAGGGTTGTCAAAACATAGACCGGAAATTTGCTACTGTCTAGTGCAACGGTCAATACTTGTATACGTCAATGAAACAAACAAAGCATTCCTAATTTTATGAGCTGTTGGATATTTATCAATAAGACAGCAACCCAACAACATACCAGCATAAGACATCAAGAGTCTATTATTTTACTTTTGTATTCCTTTTCATTTCGATTTCCTTTTAATA
This sequence comes from Mytilus coruscus, assembly GCA_017311375.1. Lineage (NCBI taxonomy): Eukaryota > Metazoa > Mollusca > Bivalvia > Mytilida > Mytilidae > Mytilus > Mytilus coruscus. The sequence continues at coordinate 57,122,844 of CM029602.1, forward strand.
AATAAGGTATTTGTGACAGGATTGTAATACACAGTGCTCTTATGTACTTTTAAAACAAGAGAAAACGACAAACTTTAACTACAATAGCTCCAATTTCAAAAGGCATCCAATATAAATTTGATTTCCTTCTGATAAATAATGGCATAAATCATTTTCACTGAAGGCGTTTGATATCAAACAAAGATAATACAATTGGATTTATCCGAATACTTGAAATGTACGGAAAAGAGCATCAGCTTCGTTCTAAGTAAACTGCAAGCAATATCTCCATGGGAAGAAGGCACCGAAGTTCTACTGAACATCCTGTTTACTGCTCACTTGCCGCTGGGATGCAATTATAATCAACAATATTCTAAGGATTCATTCCCTATGACTGATAATCAAAATAGCTAACATTGAATTAATATAAAGGTTTTGTTGCTATAAGAGTCTTGAGAAAGCTGCATACTATCATCTTCAGATCGTATTTATACATCGTTGCTATTATAAAGGTCTGACACAAATTAAAAATTGATTTCTGATACAGATAACATAAGGAACGGCAGTCTACGTGAGGACATTACCATCAACAGATGCCGGATTTATTTCCGAGTAATTAAAACTACATTTGCTGTCCTAAAATGCACGACATCTTTCAACTAAATGCTTAATGAAGACTAGATAATATTTGTTGACACGTTATTACAGCAGTGTGGAAGACACGTATGGAACGCCGTACGTTCCATTCATTATGAATGAGAACTGCATGCTGCTTTTATGCCTGGAACAAAACGATAGCCTCCTACATGTTGGCATTTTATACTTTATAATCTTGCCATCAAATTAGGTGCGATATCTTTAAAAGATTGAATGCACAACCTTATCTTGTAGTGTTTTCCTGCAACTAGGAAAAGTTTTAATTAAAATAAATAATTATTTTAGTTTTTCATCGTGTAGAATTCGATTGTCTCTAAATTATTCCATTTTTTTATTCAGTCAAAGAAATTGTGAACTCAGTTAATCGTTTACATTTTCTTAAATACCCGCTGGATTTAAAGTAGTAGTTTGTTCGATATCAAGCGTTCATTAGCTTCAAATCAAAGTGCTTGTAACATTTAAACTGACAAGCGAAATACATTACTATTCATGAACATGCTATAACGCCGAAGTCTTTGACACTTGAGTGTACGAATCGGGTAATTACGTAATGTAAGGGCATGGTAGGAAAGTCAAAATTTGTCTTCTTTGATATTTTAACAACGAGGTTATAAGGCAGGTTCTATCAATTTTTCAAACACACACACAATGACGATTTACATCTCGGGTCATTTCTCTTTTCATTGCTTATAGTACGATACATAATTAACTAAACTAGTTGCTTGGATTGCCTGGCAACCTGGTCTTGAACCAACAGTTGACGAACGTGGTATTATAATGCTAACTTATAAACAAAATAAAGAAATAATAATATATTTTTGATTGTATTAAAAGAACAATGTTTCTATTATAATGCGATTTATCTACAAAAGAGAGGCGAAAGATACTAATTGGATATTCAAAGATACCCATTGGATATTTCAAAGATACCAATTGGATATTCAAAGATACCCATTGGATATTCAAAGATACCAACTGGATATTCAAAGATACCAATTGGATATTCAAAGATACCAACTGGATATTCAAAGATACCAATTGGATATTCAAACTTAAAACTCGACGAAAACTGACAACGCCTAGGTAAAAATGAAAAACGACGAAAGACAAACAGTCTACAAAACACAACATGGAAAACTGAAGACTAGGCAACACGCACGAACCCCACTAAAAAACCGGGCAAGATCATAGGTGCTCATAGAGTAGGTACCCTCAAAATAACTCTAAAGCCAGACTTTGCTTGCTGATAAAATTGATGTTAGCAGTTGTGAAAGAATATTTGTTGATTACTAAGCAGACCTAACGTGTTGTCTCATTGGCACTCATACCACATCTTCTTATATCTACTAACGATATAACGTTGTTTGTAAGGACAAATATAAGTCAAATCCTTTCAGAATTTTGGTTCCTCAATGCTATTCAACTTCGTACTTGATTTGGCGTTTAACTTTTGTTTTATTCCGGCGTGAGTGATTAGTCCTTTGTAGACGATACGTGCATATGGTGTACAAAATATAAGCTTAGTTTCTTGGATGAGTTATTTTATGTATTTAACCTATGGTTCAAATTACAAAGGAACATAGAAATGACCTATGATTATTCAGGATTTCCTTTTTGGTAAGTATCTTGAGTTTCCAAGTCAATTGGTAATACCTAATTCCTTTAACAAACAATGTATGTAATGTGATTTACCGATGTTTTTGGGGCTTTAACTGAGGGGACAACATAAATCTTGAATGGAGGTTAGCAACATTTTGATCTTTGAGACCAGTCGATGCAACATCAGTGGTCAAAAATCCATTATTTTGTTTAATTTTAATTTGCATGAAATTGAGGTTTACAGCCTAAACCCATTCTTAAAGAGTATCTACGTCTTCTTTTTCTTGTTTAGCCTATTGCCTGGCATAATCCTCTGCTGAATCCATCTGTATTTTAAAGTTGTGTTTCCAATTGATGGATTTAGGCTTACGGTATTTCAAGAGTGAGCTCTTTATACAATAACTGCGGCAATAGAGTTATGAGGAAGAACGACTGAAATCGATACTGATATCGACATTACATAAGTTTTACGGTCACCATCACTCATTGGTTGATCGATACGATATGTCGGTGTCTCAACGCAATAGCAACATGTTTTCGCTGTCTTATATCTTTAGATACCAATATAGGAGTTTAGTCTGTAATTTTACCGATTGGAAAATCAATGATATTCATGGTTGTCGTTTGTTGCTGTATATCATTTTTGTTTTTCGTTCATTTTTTGTACATAAATCAGGCCGTCAGTTTTCTCGTTTAAATTGTTTTACATTAGTCATTTCTGGGCCTTTTATAACTGACTATGCGGTATGGGTTTTGCTCATTGTTGAAGGCCGTACAGTGACCTATAGTTGTTAACTTCAATGTCATTTGGTCTCTGGGTGAAAAGTTGTCTCGTTGGCAATCCTACCACATCTTCTTATTTTTATAACACAGGAGTCTTTACTATTGAGTGGTGATACCATCTGGGACGAAACGTCAACCAGCAGTTAAATCGGGGCAATGGTTGTAAAAACTTATCAAAAATACAAGTCTTTCCTTTACAGTTGTAACCCCATATTACTTGCTCGAATTTAGAATTGCGGCGCACAATGGAAATTTAAGCAGATATCCTTGGCATAAAAGTTTAACGGTACTCGACATATGTTTTTGTACAGAAATGATAAAGAGTAATAATAAATAAAAAAATAATAGGAATCCCCCAAAATAATGGACAGTGCAACAGACCATATCAACTTGCAAAACTCAACTACTTAAAAGACAGACGTACAAAAATGACAAACAACAACGAAAAAATGGCGGCGAAAGTAGTTTACGTTTTTAAAAGTATCATACTGCATTATAACCTTTTTCAACACGAGCATCTCAGTCTACAGTTATACTGAAAATAATGCGTACAATAATGACGTCATGATATTTGTCATTACAATAAGGCCTTCAAATTGTTTAGATAATACGTTTCCTGTGGTCATAATTATACCAGTAAATTTCAGTAAATGGTTTCTGAATTGATAAATATTTCATTAGGGATCAAAACATATGCAGTGCCTTTAAAATTGGTCTTTGCTGCTTCTCCGTAAAAATATGCATATATAAAGGCACAGCTTGATCGCCTTGAAATTATTTAGATAGAGTGATATGTCTGTCTGTGAACTGTTACTCTACAATAGCCTTAAAATGCTAACTTAGTTTCTAGGTACAATGCAGGGTTAACATTCATAACGCTTTACCAAGTTCTTGTCTTTGAATATGGAAAACAAATTACCCGCTGGGTGTTACACATTCACCCATCCTTAGCATAGTTGGGCAATACAGTTTCTACTATATAAAATCGAAAATCAATACAAATTCATCAATATAAAAATACATTTGATGAAGGTTGAAATAAATGTCAAAAGGTTACGACTCTATTTAAATCCGTTATTACCGAATCAACTTTCTAATAATCACAACAGTTTTTCATTGATTCTTCCAAGGTTTTTCAGGATATTGTCCGTACCTGGTCAACGGGGAACAAATTTGTCGACATTTGTGTAAATAATATAAACAGATCATTTGAACTCGTAGCATTTCATCTTTAGAAAATATCTATTGCTATTCTGTTTAAGCCGTGTTACGTTCAGTCAGTTGGCTTATTTAATTAGTTTAGCATAACGTGCTCCGGCCATTTACTGTGAACAAAAGAAGTATTCCCTTTTGACTGCCAGTGTAACAAATGATTATAGTTCAATGCTAGTCTTAGATTTGAGTAGATGTAGTAATTCCTAGAAGGCCTGACATTTACAAGACAATCCATCAATTGACGACGGTCTGAAATTTCACTAATAGTCTATGGTAGTTAACCTACTAAATACTGCAAAGGAACAAATTAAAATCACATCAAACAAATAAAGATTTTTCCCATTGGTACTAAATGACAAAAATGAAAAGTGACATCTAAAAAAGTGAAAAGATTGACTTTTTGTTTGTTGAAAAATTTGTGTCTCATTATTTTTTAAAGTGTGCATGTTGTAACTTATAATAATATATACGTTAGATTATAACTGTCATGGAAACAATGTAATAGTCCCAGTTTTGGGAAACTACAGCATAAATTGTGCTGATGTGTTTAAAAGTGATTTCGCCCGACAAGGAAGTATTACACGTAATCCATTTTTTAATACATTAAACGGGAGTTCAAGGACATGGGTGGTCATTAGTGGACTAAACAAGCCAAATTAAAGTAGTTAAATGTTATTATAATGGTATGTTTAAACCTAATTTAGATATGTATGTGATATGGTTTGTCAGATACATCCACAAAACACTGGATATCGCACAGAAACGAAAAATGATGACCTAAATATGTGTTCATAGATTGAATCATTTCATATTTTGTCATGTCGGGGCCTTCTATAGCTGACTATACGGTATTTGTTTTGCTCATGGTTAAAGACCGTGACCTGCAGTTGCTTAAATCCGCTTCGTTTTGAATTCTGTTGAATGGTTGTCTCAATGACAATCATACAACATCTTCTTATTTTAAATTGATTGCATGGTTTGTTGCTCGTGCTGTTTAAAAGCAGTAGAATTTGTCCCCATGCTTGTGGGATATGCCCTTATTTTTTTATAAGTTACGTTGTGTTGCTTGTGGTGAGCTGTCTACCTTTAAGGAATCTGTAATGCAGTGGTTTTCGTTGGTTGCTGTTTGCCATATTTATTTTCTTTTATTGTTTTGTACATACATTTTTCAAAATCGCTAATGAATAATAGTTCAAACTTGGTTTAAGTAGACAATTTGGTAATCAAAACTTTTCTGAAAGCATGTTGCTTCTCAAATGCCCGCTATGTTTCCTCAAAAACAGTATGCATGGAACACTGTAAATGAATAGCGTAATTCATCGTGTTTGCACCATGAAAGTATGCATGATATGATGTCATAACAGTAAATTATATATACATGTATATATATATATGTCTGATTATTATTTACTCAAGTCGTATACATATTTCAATGCGATGTGTTTTAGACTATTTGAAAAAAAACATTTATACTTTTCAGTTCTCCTCCAAGACGCTTTTGGTTAAAATTAGCATGAAAACGTTCTTGTAAAAGGTATTATGAAAAAAAAAAAAAAAAAAAAAAAACCGAAAACAGAATTATTAAATAATGCAATCAATTCTCCTGTAAATATAGCAATAAAAGATAGGATTTTTTTTTTTTGTAAAATCAATTTGATATGCTTTTATTCAAACAAACTGCTAACGTAAAAACGTCAATTTATTTTTTCTTATAGCTGTATTATATTTCATCGGAACACACAAAAACACCGTGTATGTACGAGACTAGAATAGGGAAGTTAAAGATAACTGAATATAAAGAAATTCGAATGAGATGATGAAAAGATTTACATTTTTCAGTTAATATCATTATGGAAAATTCAACAGAACCTTATTCGGACATACACGAATGCAAATAAATCGATTAAACCACACATATATGTGCAAAAATAACGACCTGTAAGCTGATAAATATTCCCCAAAAAATTAAGAACAGTTAACTGATATTATAATTAAATCCTTATTTTCACACAGAGAAAATATTTGTCCGTGCTGCTCAAAACTTAAATGTTGAAAATTGGCATAATATATGATGGTAAATTGTATCATGTCTATGACTTTCAAGAACACTGAAAATTGGCGAATTATATCAAGCTTCATAGACTCTGTATGTTTATTGTTTTATCAATATGCAGACTAGCTATTACATTTTCAAAGATCAGCGTAAAATGAAATTTTGCAATTGTCTAAAAAGTAATGAAAGTAAGACAATATAGATTTGCATGCATATTTCAAATAACTTAGTTTAAGAGAAAATGTAGGGAAAAACATACTCTTATCATGGTTTCGAAATAACTTTTAATCTACGTAATTAAGGAAGTTAGTAAACTATTGGCTATTTTACCTCAATCGTCTAAAGAGTTTTTTTCCTATTGTTCTCGTTTCACCAGTTATGCCTCAGATTTTGACACAAAGTAGACCTGAATATGTAAACTTATTTAAAGGGATATGATCTACCATGTAAAATTAGATTTGTTTGGTTCCAATACATCTTACCATGAAAAAAACCAAGCTCAAATAATGATTGTTTAAAGTCGTTTTTGAATGATTTTTTTTAATGACGTAATTATCATCCAACTCGTCACATGCTGTAATAATTTCAGTACTTGAGGAACCTTCAGAGAGATAAGTTGGGTGCCCTTCCCACCCCATGCCGAAAATTATCCCCAAACCGTAAAAGTTTTGTGAAGGCATGAAAGTTTAACTTGGACATTTCCCCTCAGAAAAAAAAGAAAAATCTCCATGATATAAATATGTGTTCGACGATACATTTGGAGGAAAACAAAATACCACCGATTTGTATACTAGTACATTTATTGACGTTACTTATTGTTACAAGAACAGCAGAATTGTTATTATTGCCGTTGAGACAATTACCATTTATTGACGAGTGAACCTGTACATACATATTTCAAGGATTGGAATCCCAATTGGGAATAACTGTTCCCTCCTATTGCAGATTAGATACGTTGTTGTTATAAATCACAGTTCATTGCAAAACCTTGTAAACACTCAACTAAATACCACTTGACAAATATAGATCTATGATTTCGTTATACTTCGACGCAAGTTACGGTAGATCGATATTTTATTTTGATTGGCCACTTGATAGTTCAATAATACTTGCAAATTTAAATACAGGCGGTATATTCTTTGTATTAACAATGCAGATTTGTCTTAATACTAGTATACAAATGAAATGTTATCTACCTCAAATCGCTCTTACTCAATGAAACATAAACAGTGACCGGTGTCCTTTTTAGATATTCATATTATTTTTTTCTCGTTATTTTCATGACAAAAATTTATGATAAATGACCTGACTTTACCATTCTTTTTGTTCATTTTCCTTTCCTTGATAGAGATTTTTGTTGGTTCCTCCTTATAAAGTGTACATTTCTCAGTCGGTTCGATATTTACGTGCTGCATTGATGTCTTGGATTTCAATAACTGAAAATTTTTACATAAGGGATATATAATATCATAAATATAAGCTGGTCAAAACTTTTACTATATTCTATAACAGATAGAGATTTATTGTTGAAGTTTGATTCCACTTGCAGAAATTAGATTAAAAAAATGGTAGTGCACATCAAGCCTTTTTATGGGAGGATTATTTTAATGTTAACAAGTTTAGGAATTGTCCTTCAAATCTTTTTCCCGGCCAAATAGACTTATTGATAAAGTTTTTAATTAAACTGTTGTTGGTTTGATCCAAGGATTTATAAAGTAAGACTATATAAATCCTTGGTTAATCAATGTGTCTTGTAATTTTATTTTTGTTAAATTATCAGTCGCTGATTTACACTTTGAAACAAAACTAACTATTCTATTTCTTTTCTGCACTGAAATTCTGTAGTTTGGTCTAGGCATTGCAATAAGCAAAAAAAACCAATATATTTCTGTACTGTTAATAACGTTTATGTATGAAATCGTCTATGAAGTACAGCAGCCGATACGAGAGTGTAGGACGGCATGATTTCATATCAGTAGGTTAAAAACTGTAAGCTTGCTCTAAGGTAACTGTGAACATTATTTGACACGGTATGAAATAGATTTTTATAGTTTTATTGGTAATTTTCTGTTTTGTTCTTTGTAATGCCATGATCTTTGAATTAAATGCTTTTCCTGAACCCTTTTTTATTGTTTGTTATTTTACAGTCCTAACTGATCTAGATTAAAGAGGGAAGTATCGAAATATCAAAAACTAATTTAACCTAGCCATATATTTATGTGTCTGTCCCAAAACAGGAACATCGTCAGCTGTTGACTAATCTTAATTGATTATTTTTGCTTAATGTTTGTTTTTTATTTTTATTTTTTCAGAATTTGATGTTCATGGAATTTCTTTGTAAATTATTGCGTGAGCTTAAACTTTTCAAGTCCAATATCTACTTAATTTTACAAAAAGGAAGATAATTGATTTCCAAATTTTCGCAGTGCTTTGTTTCTTAAATAAATCAAGAAATCTTAATTCCACGAACATAACTAATCTTAATGGAATCGTAACAAATTAAGGATATGGTATTTTGACTTTTATATGTGCGCCATATGTTTGACTCTCTCTCTCTCTCTCTCTCCTCTCTCTCTCTCTCTCTGTATGATTATAGTTGTAATGTATTGCCTCATGCAGATCAGATAAAATGTGTGCTACATTTCAAATAAAAAAAAGTGTTAAATTATGAAAGAAAAAAATCTGTCGTTTCGTACCCATGGGAATCTTTTTAAAATCCTCCATAACAAAAGCCGATTTTTTTTGCTGACCAATATGATTATGATTACATGAAAGTTCCACATAAATATCTATGCATATATATTTTTTTATATTTACATGACGAACTCTCATTTATTGTACAACCATTTGTGGCACAACCACTGCATATCAGGAATTCAAATAGAAATAGAAACAAGTGCAATTCAAATTACAATTAAAATTTAATTATAGAATTAATTACTTCAATTGGCATACAAACATCATTTTAATGGAATACATTTACTTTAATGGTTCCTCAAAATACCTAGTTGTTTCCAAAATTAACGCAATAAAGATATCGTTTTACAAATGGATGAAACAAAAACGAGTGATAAAAAACGTAATATTTACTACAAGAGTTCTAATTTCTTAGTTTCCATTGTATAACAACTAGACAAAAATTTAAAAAAGGGCAAAGGCTTTCCGTAAGGAATCATGTCCTAAAAATATTTCCTATTCAAAGAAATATCATACTCAGGAAAAAATAAGGCAAACAAAGGCTTAAGTGCAACAAAAGAATAGCAAAACAGTAAAACCTGAACGGTTCCAATTAAACTGCACCAGTTTAAAAGGTTAATATATTGAGATAAACAGATGCCTCGTTTTTTACATGTTAACGAGGACAAACTGGACCATTGAAGACAGGCACTCGACATGTTTGGTGAGCATTTATAATTTCACAGTTAAATCAAAGCTACATTAATTTGTCAAAAGAAGGGGTGTGTAGAGCAAACGTCAATGATACAGTAACCAAACGACACAATAAAATCAAAAGAATTCAAGAGGTTAACATGATTGGCTGACTGTTGCTTAATGTCCAGTGGCAAATATACATCGTTTTTCCATCATAAGTAGCTATGCCATATGTCAAGCTCTGCTTCCAGTGTTCATTACCTAATGAAAGAAATAATCGTATCTCCTCTAAAGAAAACGTCGACTCTGTTACATTTTAATTCTTTTGGTTGGGTATTTACATTATATAGTATATGCACAGTCACGAATGTTAAACTAAGCCTATTTTCTTTTATGGAATATTCCACAGGAATCACTAAGAACGAAAAAACTATTAAGGAAACAAATCAGACAAGTATCAATAATAACGATTCGAAAATAGAACGATTTAATCCAAGAATATAACAAAGAAGCATCGCAGAAAATGCTGAACGAAACCAAAGAAAGAAAGTGGGAGAAAAAATAAAGTGATTTAACTGCTGGCACATTTTGTGAATGGTTTATTCAATTAAATTATGTCAGTGTCTTTAATCAAGATCATTCGTCACGCAGTATCCTGTTATTTCACAGTTGTCTAGGTTAGTTGATGGTGTCCTCTATAAAATGTTACTTCGTCTAGTTGCTGTCACAATGTGTGAGTGATGTCCTAGGCCTCTGTGAATTGCTACATCTTCAAGTTGTTTATTGATATTTCCCTTAAATGACCATTTGTGCGAAGGGAAACATCAAAGCAAAATAGTCTTAATTTACGGTTTGCCAACCGTAAGTACGTAGCATGGGTGTTTTACACCAACTTGAATATTCTTTTTAATATAGTGTAGAATTTATATTTACATCTGATATGTATCGAAACTTACCATTTTTGGAACAATTTAGCTATCTTTATGGTGGTCCGATCTGCTGCTAAATAAAGTCAACATTTTATTACCTCTATGGTACATTATACTCTTTTAAGCTCACCTGGCCGAAAGGCCAAGTGGGCTTTTCTCATCACTTCGCGTCCGTCGTCGTCGCCGTCGTCGTTAACTTTTACAAAAATCTTCTCCTCTGAAACTACTGGGCCAAATTTAACCAAACTTAGCCACACTCATTATTGGGGTATCTAGTTTTAAAAATGTGTCAGATGACCCCGCCTACCAACCAACATGGCCGACATAGTTAAGATTAGAATATAGGGGTAAAATGCAAGTTTTGTCTATTATTTTGAAAACCGTTGTAAATAGAGAAACTCTGACATGAGCACAAATGTTCAGAATGTTGAGCTCTACCAATTGTCCATATACGTCAAAACTGTCAGACGACTTCTTATATCTGATAGGAGTTATTGCCATTAAGGTGGTATCAACCACTTTGACTACAATTAATTCGGCTCGTTTGATTTTCATAAAATTATGACAAAATATTTACTTTGACCCTTTGACAAAAATATAAACATTTCAAAAAACTTAGACCACACACTTTATCGGAAAAATTTCATCGGATATATAGCAGTTTGACAAACACTAATTTTGATCATTGTAAAGCTTTATATTTCCTTAACTATAGAACGTGATTAAAACGTTCAGCTGATTTTTACAGAGTTATCTCCCTGTAGTGTTATGTGCCACCTTAAATGACAAATTTTACCATTTTTCTTTCATTTTTGCCTATTATTCTGAAAACTATAATAGATAGAGAAAAACTTTAAATTGCTAAAATGATCAGCAAGACAAGTTCTACAAATAAGTCTCATAGTAGAAATCGTCAGTCGACTCCTTATTAGACTATTTTTACAAATTTTTTGGACATACGATACAGTTACAGGGGAGATAATGCCGTTGCTAACGTAAAATGTTATTTTTCACGACGTCAAACTGTGAAAAATCGGGAAAAGATGCATTTTTGACTGATTTTTATCAATCGGACTGATTTAACTTGAAAACGAGTTCATGGACCCCTCTTTTTAAAAATTACATTTAGCCTGATTATGTATGAAGATTATTTGTGCCAAATTTTATGAACAAATCACCGATGAAATTTTTTTAAATTAGATAAATATACAGCAAAAAAACGCCGTTCTTTGACTAAAATCATGAAAATGTGATAAAAATGAATAATTTCCAAAGAATTGTTTTACAAATTCAAAGCACACTCATATAGAGAAGATATTCTAGATGCTTTTGCAAAAGTCCGCTTGCGTTTATCTTTTAAAACAAAAAAGTTAGTTATGTCTTTCTAAAGGATAGAAATGTCTAAGAAACCGAAATTTCCAGTAAATGTTTAAAATTTAGACCCCATTTATCTCTAAAGGTAGCACATGAAGATATATTTTTTATAACATATCTGAATTGATTAGGTAAAAAATAGCTTGTATGCAAACTTTCGTCTAAAATTCGCCGTGGGATCAAAACTATATCGTATGCCCTTAAAACAATATGGGGGAAATCGTTGACGACTCCTTATTGGACTTATTGTCCTTTAATGACAATTTTTACCATTTATTTTTGCGTTTTGTTTGGTTGGAGAGTGTCCTTTATTGAATATGCATATAGACCATGGTGAGCGACACAGGCTCTTTATAGCCCCTAATTTATGTTATACATTTTATAATTTGCCTTTCCTTTAAGAATTTTCTTTATTAGAGTTTTGCCGCTTATCGTTTCTAGTTTATGACTAATCACCTGATGCGAATTACCATTTTGTTTCTATTTGTCATGAAACAAACGACTGGTGTCTCAAGTGAAGCAAGAACTGTTTACCATCCGAAGCACCTGATTTCACACCGTTTTTACGGGGTTATCATTGTTCCATCTATCATTTTCTGAATACAGTTTTTTTTTATTGTAGTTTATCTATTTGTCTAGTTTTTTTTTGGTCACGGTATTGTCTGCTCTTCTCCAATATTTGATATACCCCCTCACTTATAACACATACAAGAAATGAAGGAAAAAAAACATCGCTTATACTCCAACCCATTTGTTTAAAATTTGTAACACCAAGTATTATTATTATTACTTTTTAATTCCGACAGTTTCTGTGGGTAAAAAAAAAACAAAATTATTCGGAATCAGTTATTATATGAACTTATATTAGACAAGATTTAAGCAAACAGAAAGTACAAAAAACTCATTTTTTACAAACTGAAAATCTCCAAGGGTTTGGAAACACTTTGAAATTAAGCCTTGGTATTTTACCAGTAGAATTAATAGTGATTATAAACAAGCTGCCTTCGACACGTCCAATCTCTAATAAAGTATTCGTGTAATAAGTCTTCATTATGCAACCTTGACGGAATTCAGAACAATCATGTAATATTTCCAATCATTCAGAAAATACAAAGCTCATTTCAATAATTTACGATAATATTGCACTCGTACAAAATGCAATGACGGTGTTTTATTGTTTCTAGTTGCCTTTCAACGGGCTCTGAAATTAAATTGAATTTTTATTTCTTTGCTTAGTTAGACATTTGAAATAAGTATTGAATAAATTAGCAATGTTCGAAAGCAAATCAACACAGATACCATCTTTTCACCTAGAAGAATCATTGGAATTCATGAGATAATATGTGTGGACCAAATGTAGCTTTTTGCTTTTCCTTGGAACTTGATACTTTTATTTAAAGACCCATCAGGTGTTTGTGAATATTATCAAGTATAATGTTATTATAAGAGCATATATGTCACGAAACTTTAATAATCAAGAATTCTCTACATATTCCCCGGAATGTACACAAAGGGAACGTATTTTAAAGAAATCTAATATAAACAGCAATAACCGTCCTTTCCTGTATTTGGATTATTTAGTTTCTCACGGGAAACTCGTTCCAAAAATTTATGAAAAAAGGGACGATTTTTGTTCCCTACTTTTAGTTTTCCTTTTTTTGACGGTGATGTCCCTTTGGTCCCATCTTGCGGTGTGTATACATCCCAACTCCATTCGCTATGCCCGTGTTTGTCTTGATGGTATAGATTTCAACGACGAATGTAATCCATCTATTACTGGTAAATTATGAACTCAGGAATTTCGTTACAACTTGACAGTACATATAGAAAATTTATTACAAACGGGATATCACATCCTCATTCTCACGGTGATGTTATGTATAGAGCCCGTAAATGTAGAAACGATCCATATAGACTTATCGATGCTTCAAATAATTAATTTCTAAAAGGTTATCAATTTTACGGTGTAATAAGATTTTTTTGAATATTGCTTTAATGGTACTAACATTGATTTGTTTAATAATGAATTAAAACATAAATAAATATGTATTCCTATAAGTTATGAACACTTAGGTCCTACTTTCGGTCGATACTTTATATTTTGGCATTGTGTTCTGATTGATATTTTAGTCTGGGAAACATGATTTATTTATTAGTTGTAATTGGCTTTGAACCAGCTTTCAGTAACTGTGAGTTTTCGTAGATCGATACTTCGTGTCTTTAGTCTTTTATGTTAGTTGTTTTTTGTGCTTTGTATCGATCTGATGAGTTAAGCCTTTTTCAATTGATTTTATAGTTTGTTCTTATGTTGTGCTGTTTCACCACTGTCCCATGTTAGGGGACGGTTGAGCGCTCGCAAAAGTGTTTAACCCCGCCACATTCGGTTTGCGTCTGTTCCAAGCCAGGAGTCTGTAATTCAGTGACAGTCGATGGTTGCTGTCTATCATATTTGTTTTTAGTTTATTGTTATGTACATACATCAGGCCCACAATATTGTTTTCTAACTATTAAACAGATGGTGGAATCCGTCATCATTTTCGCATACCATGCATAAATCACAGATACGACAACAACGATCAAATCCAAAATCTGACCTTGCTCTATCTCTATTGGTCAATTGTGATACATAATATTCCTAATAAAAATAGAAAACTTAATCTGAAAAACTGATAGTAATGCCATGCAGCCTGTCAACAACAAATCTTTGGACATATCGTATGCAATCAATAAAGGAAAGTACTGCACTGACAGCATCGATGCAATAGATGTATTCACTCATTAAGCAGTTCTAAAATAGCCCGTTATAACCATTTCAAAGTAGATTGATTAAGCATGTAAAAATGAGATACACGTGTAAAAAAATATTTGTATCACTCCAAATGTTAAGAAATAGGATTTCTCTTTGCTGCATATGAATTTGTTCGCTAAAACACACACTAGATACAATGTACTTACATTTGGAATGCCTAAGTGTTTTTGTACTATTTTTTTACAATACAATGGAGATCAAGACATACTGGAAATGTGAAGATATGATTGAAGCTTTAAATTTTCTCCTGGACAACATATCTGTACGTTTCGGCGATAAAGTGTATCGACAAGTAGTAGGTATTCCTATGGGCACTTACTGCGCCCCTTTAATATCAGATTTATTCCTGTATTGCTATGAATCTCAGTTTATGACCAAACTCAGTAAAGACACGTCATTATTACATTTGGTTGATACATTCAACAATACCTTCCGTTATCTGGATGATATTTTTTCGTTAAATAATCCAGAGTTCTCTACATATATTACCGAAATTTACCCAAAAGAACTTACTTTAACTAAATCTAACATAAACAGCAGTAGTTGTCCTTTTCTAGATTTAGCCATTTCAATCTCTAAAGGAAAACTCCATACTAAAATTTACGACAAAAGAGACGACTTTTCATTCCCTATTGTCAGTTTTCCTTTTTTAGACGGCGATGTTCCTTTGGCTCCATCATACGGTGTTTATATATCCCAACTCGTTCGTTATGCCCGTGTGTGTAGTGATGTCATAGATTTTAACGAACGTAATCAATGCATCACTGGTAAATTATTAAGTCAGGGATTTCGTTACCATAAATTACGTAAAACTTTTACTCAATTCTTTCATAGATACAAAGATTTGATTAGTAAATTTGCCTGTACCTGTAGAAAACTGATTAAAAACGGTATTTCACATCCTAAATTTTATGGTAATATTGTACTTAAAGCGCGGAAATCACTATGTGATCCGTGTAAACTCATCAAACCTTTAAACAAACTTATTAGTAAAGGTTATCTTACCAATGTTGTAATTAGATCTTTGAATATAGTTTACATCGGCACTAATATCGATTTTGTCATCAGCAAACTAAATTTGTATTCTTTTCAAACGGGATGTATAAAGACACACCACGTTCATTTTGATCTATAAAGAGGTTAACTCCTAACTATCCTACTGTCTGTCGATACATTTATTTTTGGCATTGCACAAGTCATGTCTTCTTTGACTGTCCATGACGTTAAAATACTAAATCCCCGGGATGTGTTTTAGTTGATTTAAGTCTCTGATGCATGATTTTTTATTATTAATTGTTTTTGGCTTTTAACTAGCTTTCAGTAACTGCGAGTACTCTCAAATCGTGCTTTCTTGTTTATTTGACCTGTTGATACTAATTGTAATGTTTTTTTTGTTATTTAATGTTTACCTTTTCAGGGTTATATCTGGTCTATATACCAACTTTGATAAGTGTTTGGTATTACTATAAACTTTCACTTCTTCGTACTATAAACATCAAAATTATTTATTTTGTAAAAATATTTCCTTTCCCCATTTGAACTATACAAGTATACCTAACAACAAAATTATTTTCATTTACCTGTGTTTAAAGTAATTGCAAATGGCTGATATTTTTGTTCAAGCATATTGTTTTTTCTTAAATTGTTTAACATTTCACAGCGGTATAACATGTTACTTTAATTATTCTTCCCTTAGTTTATTTATTTTGTATTTACATTGTATCATAGATCAAATTTATTTGTTCAGTGTATGTTCACTGGTGTTAATATGTCTTTTGATTGAGTTAAGCCATTTCAATTGATATTTTATAGTGTGTCTTTCTATGTTGTGATGTTACACTATTGTTTCAGATAAGGGTGAAGGTTTGGTACCATTAAAACGTTTAAACTCGCTGCAATTGTTTGCACCTGTCCTAAGTCAGGAATCTGATGTTCAGTAGTTGTCGTTTGTTGATGTGGTTCATAAGTGTTTCTCGTTTCTTATATAGATTAGACAGCTGGTTTTCCCGTTAGAATGGTCTTACACTTGTAATTTTTGGGGCCCTTTATAGCTTGCTGTTCGTTGTGAGCCAAGGATCCGTGTTGAAGACCGTACTTTGACCTATAATAGCTTACTTTTATAAATTTTGACTTGGATGGAGAGTTGTCTCATTGGCACTCATACCACATCTTCTTATATCTATGTTACGACATTGAGAACACGGAAATCCAAGTTGAATAAGATCGTAATTATGATTAAAAGGAGTTGTCATGGATATACCTCAATAATACAGTATAGCAACCCAAGGTCAGTTTGTCTTTGCTACTGAAAGCTTGTCAGCGTACTGCCTTCAACAATGAGTAAAACCAACAAATATATTAAGCTATAAAAAGCCACAGTAAAACAGTTCAAACGAGTAAAAACATCGGTCTTTACAATAGTGACGGGTGCATACCCATTACCAAGGATGGGCAAATCGAAAAGGTAATCAACATTACTCTTATCACTGAGGTACGAATTATTATTGCCTTTTTAGTGAAATCAGCTTAATCATATTTGTACTAATTCTAACCTGCAAAAAGTGTTAAAACTCTAAACCTTGTAAAAGTACTAAAAATCTAATACAACCTACAATTTACTTGAAATGCGAAATAAATCAATACAAAATAAAAGAAGAATGTGTCTGAGGACACGAATGCCCCCGCTCAAGCTTTGAAAAGGACACGGATGGACGGGCGGACAGACGGACGGACAGACGGATGGAAGGACGGAAAGACGGACGGTCAAGGGTAACACTTAATGCCCCCGTCGCCTACGGCGGGGACATAAAAACTACAGAAACAAACATGTAAAACTGTGAGCTATTGCTCACTGATGATACCCCCGCCGAAATATTTCGGTAAACAGGAAGTTGTTGAGTGATGAATCTGAAAACGCACCACACGGTATAGCTGACTTATATAAACCCTGAAACCAAATTTCAGAAATCCTTGTCAAGTAGTTCCTGAGAAAAATGTGACAAAAATTTTCAACTTAGCTATCATGTGTAAAACAATACAAGTGTTTGGTAAACAGGAAGTTGTTGAGTGATGAATCTGAAAACGCATCACACAGTGTAACTTACTTATATAAACCCTGAAAGCAAATTTCAGAAATCCTTGTCCAGTAGTTCTTGAGAAAAATGACGTGACGTAAAATAAAATTGTTCAACTTGATGAATCTGAAAACGCATCACACAGCTGTAAAACCCTGAAACCAAATCAGAAATCCTTGTCAAGTAGTTCCTGAGAAAATGTGGGACGAAAATTTTCAAACAGTGTAAAATAATACAAGTGTTGGGTAAACAGGAAGTTGTTGAGTGATGAATCTGAAAACGCATCACACGGTATAGCTGACTTATATAAACCCTGAAAGCAAATTTCAGAAATCCTTGCCAAGTAGTTCCTGAAAAAATGCGACGAAAATATTCAGGACGGGCGGACTGACGGATGGACTGACGGAAGGACAGACAGAGGTAAAACAGTATACCTCCACTTTTTTAAAGCAGGGGTATAAATATAAGCGAAATCATAGTTGTGCTCCAAGTTGAAATCATTTATATCATAAAATATCAAGACACAGAGATTTAACAACACTGATTATTGTGATCTAAATTTTTTTATCGATAAGTATTTTTTGCCAAAAAGAACAATTCTTATTAAATTGAGAATGGAAATGGGGAATGTGTCAAAGAGACAACAACCCGACCATAGAGCAGACAACAGCCGAAGGCCACCAATGGGTCTTCAATGCAGCGAGAAACTTCTGCACCTGGAGGCGTCCTTCAGCTGGCCCCTAAACAAATAAGTATACTAGTTCAGTGATAATCGACGTCATACTAAACTCCAAATTATACACAGGATACTAAAATTTAAAATGATACAAGACTAACAAAGGCCAGAGGCTCCTGACTTGGGACAGGCGCAAAAATGCGGCGGGGTTAAACATGGTTTTTGAGATCTCAACCCTCCCCTATACCTCTAGCCAATGTAGAAAAAACAAACGCACAACAGTACGCACAGTAAAACTCAGTATAAGAGAAGTCCGAGTCCGATGTCAGAAAAGGAAACAAAAGAAAATAAACAAAATGACAATAATACATAAATAACAACAGACTACTAGCAGTTACTGACATGCCAGCTCCAGACCTCAATTAAACTGATTGAAAGATTATGTCTTCATCATATGAATATCAGGCACAATCCCTCCTGTTAGGGGTTTAGTATTATACCGTCATAAAATATATGAGAAGAACATAAAATTACACATTTAAAACACCAGAGCGTGAAATACAATTTGTTTATTGAATTCCTTAAAATTGAATCCTACTTCCACAATAAACCCTGTATTTTTCATAAAATTTAGTAGAAATGTTGACTAGTTTATGATATCTGTCCTCCTCGTTGTTTTTTTTTTAAGTTTCATTTGTTTTGTTTAGTATTGAATTTCATCAAAGAAAGGAAAAGACGTCCCATTTGTCATAAATTTTGACATGAAAATTACCGTGAGAAATTCAAGTAACGCTTTGATTTTAGTATAATTATGATCAGATAAATAAAATTCATTTTTAGCTTAGAAGAGGGTGTGGATGGGGGTTTACAGAATAGAGAAAAATGGACCTAAAAATAAAGATTAGAGAATAATGATATGCTAAAATATAAAAAAAAATAGAAAATAATGTGCAAAAAGTAAAAGAATAGAGAAAAATGGCCTAAAAAATTAAAGAATACAAAAATGAAGGACCCCCATCCAGTCCCTCTTAGAAGGATCTAGAAATTATATTATAAAAAATGTCGTCTAAATATGTACTTGTATTATTAGAATTGAATTATCTATCATGTACAGTTTTGATGGAACTTACGATCCCTAGTAATAACTGTTTTAAAGTACAGAGTTTTGCCGTCGGAACACATATCGTTTGACGGTATAAACAAAACCGGCTTATAATTTATAATTTGTACGTGAGACGCGCATTTTGTCTACAAAAGACTCAAAAGTGACGCTCGAATCAAAATATCTCCTAAAACAAGCAAACAATTATACTTTCCATTTCATTTACGGCATTGTCTTTTTCAGCAATTCCAGGGCACAGAATACCCCCTATCCAACCTCGTCTTTTATGTTTGACAAGCTTTTGCCTAAATGTCGCACCCAGAGTAGAGAAATTCTAACCGTCAAGAGAGACAAACTGGCTACTAAAGATTATACCAGATTTCTTAATAATTTCCAAAACTCACGAAATGGTTTCTTCTTCTTCTTCCAGGTAAGGAACCGGATTCAATATTTGAATGTATATGGTTCCGCGCGAAAACTTTGCGCAGTGTCGGGCAACACAGAAAATTCTCTCTTGGCTATTTACATTTAAAACGTTCGCAATATTTAAACAATTAAAACTATGTACATATTGGTGTTGCCAATTTCATTTCAGAGCATGCCTTCAAGGCAGCTCTGAATCCTTCAACTGTGGCCGATGATATTGATGTTGGTAGGTTATTCCAATCCCTGATGGTCCTTGGGAAGAATGATTGGCCGTAGGCATCTGTACTGGTTCTTTCTTGGTAGAAGCGGTTTTTACTTCTGGACCGGTTATCGTTTGGAGTCAAATATTGCTGACGATCTATGTCTTATTAGTTCATGCTGGATTTTGAATAGCATGCATAATCTATTAGTTTTCCTCCGCTCTTCAAGGCTTTCCCATTTTAAAGTTTGACCATATTTGTGACACAGCCAGGTGTTCAGTCTGTGTAGTTGTTATTCGCAAATCTTGCTGCTCATGTCTGTATACTTGTTCTATTGCCTTGATCTTATTCTGGTTTGATGGATCCCATACTGTGCATGCATATTCCACTGCAGGTCTTACCATGGATACATATGCAGCCGCTTTTACGGGTTTTGTACAGCCTTTTAGATTTCTGCGGATGAATCCTAGTGTTTTATTTCCTTTGCCAACTGTATTGTCGATGTGTTTATCTCAGGTAAGGTGTTTACTGATTGTTACTCCTAGGTATTTGCTGGCTTCAACTGTCTCTAAGGTATGACCGTGGAGTTTGTAACTTGTTTGTATCACTGCACGGTTTTTCGATGATATTCTTATAACAAGGCATTTTTTGGCGGTGAAACTCATTTGCCATTTATTTTCCCAATCTTCCAGTGATGTTAAATCTTTCTGAAGAAGGTCGCTCTCTGCTTGGTTAGTGATGGTTCGATAGAGTAGGCTGTCATCGGCAAATAATTTGGTCTCTGATGTTGTTGCTGTTTCTGGCATGTCATTGACGTATGCCAGGAACTGTAATTGTCCAAGAACTGTGCCTTGAGGTACACCAGAGAGTACTGGTACTTGCGTGGAGACAGCTTCGTCTAGTATGACACTCTGCTTTCTGTAATGTAGGAAGGAGCGAATCCATCTGTTGGTTTTAGGTTTGACGCCATAATATTCCAACTTGTGAAGTAAGCGATGATGTGGAACCTTGTCAAATGCTTTTATGAAATCTAATAGAATGATATCTACTTGGCATTTACTTTTTAATTTTGATGCAATGTCGTGGATGGTAACGATAGGTTGGGATTCGCAAGATCGTCTTTTGCGGAAACCATGTTTTGCATTAGTAAGGATTTTATTTTTGTCGAATAAACTCATCATAGATACCAGGATTAAATTTTATATTTACGCCAGACGCGCGTTTCGTCTACAAAAGACTCATCAGTGACGCTCGAATCCCAAAAAGTTAAAAAGCCAAATAAAGTACGAAGTTGAAGAGCACTGAGGACCAAAATTCCTAAATGTTTTGCCAAATACAGCTAAGGTCATCTATTCCTTAGGTAGAAGTGGTCCATTATATGTTACTGTGTACGATATGTTCTAAGACCTTGCATGTGATGGATGTAAGAGATACTGGTCTGTAGTTAGATGCCAAGTGCCTTTCGTCTTTTTTGAAAAGTGGGACTACATTTGCATCTCTCCAATCTTGTGGGACGTCACCAGTGTTCAGTGATGTTTGATACAGGTCTGTAAGGATGGGAGCAAGTTGTTCCGCTGCTGCTTTCAGTATAAAAGATTGTATTGAATCCGGACCAGTGGCTTTATGTGGTTTAAGATTTTTTTAATAATTTGTGAACTCCAATAGTGCTAATTTTAATATCCTTCATGGTGGATTATGGACTTCTATTATTTGGAAAGTTATTAAGGGTTTCTTTGGTAAATACTGATTGAAGTTGGTCGTTTAATATGTCAGTGTTGCTCTTATTGTCACTTTGGAGGAATCCCATTTTATTTTATAATGGTGCAACTCCTGTCCATTCTTGGCCTTAATGTATGACCAGAATTTCTTAGCGTTGTCTTTATAATCAGAGCTGACTTCCTCCATGTATTTCTTATTTGCTTGCCTGATTTCCCATTGTACTTCTTGTTGTAGTCTCTTATGCCTATCCATGTCTCTTTTCTTTTTAGTTTTTCTTACCTTCTTGTGGGCTTTTTGTTTCTGATTTATTTTGCGTCTAATAGTTGTATTTATCCATGGATGGGTGTGCCTTCCTTGAGTCATTTTTGATGGTACTTTCTTCTCTATGGAGGTTTGTATGGCCGTTTTAAATGCCTGCCACAAAGATTCAACATTTCTGTCTCTGATGTTTTTGAATGTTGGTATAAAAGTTTGAAGATCTTCCTTTATTTTGTGTATTTCGGCTTTTTCCATATGTATATTTTCCTTCTGACTGGTTTTAGTTTTAGTGGTTTACATGCCACATCTAGTAGGACGATGCCATGGTCGATGTTTCCTATTGATGGTAAAAGGTTTGCATCTTAATTTGATAATGGGTGAGAAGTTAGCATTACGTCCAAAGTGTTCTCTTTACGTGTTGGAAAGTTCACAATTTGTTCTAGTCCGTTGTCGGCTACGATCTCTAAGAAAGCCTGGTTTGTCTTGGTGGGATACTGTCTATGGTCTATTGTTTGCTCTGTGGTAGGTTGAAGTCGCCTCCAATAAGGAACATATCTTTTTGATGTTTTGCCCTGGTGGCATTTATTTCATCTTTAATTTTGTTCAGATAACTGTCGTTTGTTTTATCTGGTGGTCTTTAGAATGCACCTTTAGCATTTTCTTTTTTCCTTCTAAATGAATTGTGCCAGTTAGCAGTTCTATATCTGTGCTTTTAGTGATGTTCCCCAGCTGTAGTGTTTGTTTCGCTGCTATCATTATTCCTCCGTGTGGGTCTTTGGGTTTATACCGGTATAAAAACAAGCAGTGTCACAAATTAAAATGTGATAGCGATTTCTTAAATGAATATAAGCATAATATTCAATAGAACAAAAATATTTGTGGTTGAACATTTTCTGTACGCATGCGCAGGTACAAAACTGAAACAAAACTTATAAATATTCTCGTGTAATCAAGAAAGCTAAAAAAACTGGAACAACGTGATGTTCACCTGGTAGTAGGTTAACGTTTAGTCATTGCTAAACGTGTTCATGTACGATCTTTTCGTTGGTATGAAAGTACCTGATATAAAAATAAGAAGATGTGGTATGATTGCCAACGAGACAACTCTCCACCAGAGACCAAATAACTTTGAAGTTTACAACTATAGGTCACCGTACGGCCTTGAACAATAAGCAAAAACAATACCACATAGTAAGCTATAATAGGCCTCGACATGACAAATGTAAACGAGAGTTTATTGTTTTGTTTTTTTTTTTATCTCGTGCCGTTTTGATTACTACCATTCTCTGTTTAGTAATTATGTCAAACAACGGCAATAGTGTTGACTGATATCAATCTATACACCAAATTCAGTTGATATACATGTAAAACTTACAGAATAAAGGATTCGCTATTGATGGATAGATAGATGTTAAATGTCCAGTGCCAAATTATTAAATGCAGAATATTCAGGACGAGAACATGTGAATGCGATATGAATATGAACCCTACTTTGTACTAGACCGACACGCTGAGACGGTTTCTTACGTGATAATTCCCAATGAAACATTGTCATTGTCTTGGACAACATTATGGCAACATAGTCACCAGTCTATATAACAAATATGAGTCACAGGTCAAACAAAATATAGGATGTCAAATGGTTTTTGTCAAGAGAATTTCACAATTTGGAATCCTATTAACACAAACTAAACAATATCTACAATGCCAGTTTGTCTGTAGGCTGGTGATTACTGTAACGTGATTACAGTAGTTCTCAAACCTATTATAGAAATAAGTTTTGATCTTTCCTGAAAAGGTCTCTCGTGTCGTAAAATACTTTTTGATTAATGAGTTTTTAATTTACAAACACACTCAGTGCGGAAATGTGATTGAGTTCTGGTTGTCAGATTGATAGCATCAATACCTTAAGTTAAATGCACATGAAGTATGGACTATCATTGACTAGTGTTCGAAAATATCGGTAATTCTAAATTGTCTTGTCGTTGAACATACGAGGAGTAAAGATTTCCAATTCAACTATTAAGTTAAAATATTCTTCAATTACAGAGAAGGGCAATTATCAGAACATAAGCTACATAATGCAAATACTTAAATGTCCATAGGAACAGACACTTTCAGACAAATGTCCAAAGGAAAATACACTTTCAGACAAATGTCCATAGGAAAAGACACTTTCAGACAAATGTCCATAGGAAAAGACACTTTCAGACAGAAATTAAGTTTCAGTTACTATCATACCTATTTGAGTACGCATTAAATCGATCAAATTTGGTGGAGAGTTGTCTCATTGGCAATCATACCACATCTTCTTATTTTTATATCGATCACATATTTGCCCTAATATTTCTTGTACAATTTATATAATGCCCAGTCAAAAGCTATGCAGACGACAACCAATTCCATATTGAAATAATAACAATCACCAAATGTTTATGTCTAACATCGCCTATTTAAGTAGCAAAAAATAGAATTACAAAAATACCGAACTCAAAAGGAAATTCAAAATGGCAAAGACAAAAGCTCAAATACATCAAACGAATGGAAAACAACTGTCATATTCTTGACTTAGTACAGACATTTCCTAATGTAGAAGATGGTGGATTAAACATGGTTTTATAGCTAGCTTAACCTCTCACTTGTATGACAGTTGCATAGAATTCCAAAACGACGCTTGGAATGTTGGTACAAACAGAAATACCGACTTTCTGTTGAAAAAAAAAGTTTAACAAACAACAAATATGCCTTTGATTCTTCTCGTCTACTAAATTACATATAATGTAATGCTTAAATTAATGCAATTACATTTGAAATTGAGGAGTGTTGTTGTTTATATTTTCACTGAAATAACCATATTAGGTTATCGCAAATTTGTGGCAAATGGATTATCAAGGACACGCGAAACAGTGTTTCAATACTATTAATAATAAAGTTTCTTTTGATACAAGCTTTGAATAATATATTAAACTTTCCTCTTTTCTACATTTGATTTAGTCGTATTGTCATTAATATCAATTGTTTGTGTTTATGCATCGAATATAAATGACGGATGCTTTTAGGCATGCTGGATAGAACTAACATATTTTCTATGAATTATTGAATACCATGCCCTATACATGTGTTCACGTTTGACACTGAATGGTATTTGCTGTTTATCCATTCATTCTCGTTAGGGTGCGGAATAGCAAAATTATAGAATCCACAGAATTACATGCTGTGTCAATAGTTTCATGATCATCAATTGTGAATAGTTACATAATCAGAATGCATATTTCTGAATATTAGGCGGCTAGGTTTTCATGCAGTCATTATTTTTTATGACAGAGAAACGTGCTTTGAAAATGGATCCGGCATTGCCCTAAACACTCCATGTTGAAACAATCATTTTTTTTTAAATTCTGAGGTAACAAAGTTCATTAGCTTAAGAAAATAAACTGACCTCGGTAAATGTAAGAGGGTATGGATGGGGTCCTTCATTTCTGTATTTTTTATTTTTTCGCTCATTATTCTTTATCTTTAAAAAAAATTGCTATTCTGTAATTACCAATTAACTGTATTCTGGACATTGTTCTTTTCTGTAATCAGTACATTTTTACCCAATTCTTTAATTTTTGCAGTTATTCTTTATATTTTAGCAACCCTATGGCAAGCCGTTCTCGTCAAAACTATGTTTAAACCATTTTTCGAAAAATTTACACACTGAGAATTAAAAAAAAAAAACACACTGAGATTAAAAAACCTAAAAACACACACTGAGAATTAAAAATTGCACACAGAGATTTCATAAAAACGCACTGAGATTACCAAAAGTGAAAAACACACACTGAGAATTGAAAATTACACAATGAGATTTCAAAAAGACACACTGAGATGAAATAAACTGAAAAACACACACTGAGAATTTGAAATTACACACTGAGAATTTAAAATTACACATTGAGATTTGTGCGCACATATCTAATTAGCATAATTAATCTGAATCTATTACAAGCTTAAAACAACAAGGGACAGAACTCGTTAGTCCTTCAATTTGGCGCTAAATGTTTTATAAAAAAAACATTAAAAATACAACAAAGAGAAAAACTACGTTATTAAAGACCAATAGAACAAGAAAAATACCCACTTACTCTCATTACAAAATGTAACCAAATGGTAAAAAACTTTATTAAAATTATAAGAATACATTAGAACAATCTGCAAAAGTACAAACAATGCAGTGATTTTTTTCCCAAGTGCCTATTATAGCATATATACGTAACAAAAATACTTAGTATAAAAGATTACCTTGCGAAATCAGGGTAACAGTTGAAAGACTTTTGAAAAGGGACCATGCTTAAACAGTTTTAAGCAAAAATCCCGATATACTGTTAGTAATAATCTGAATTATAGGCAAAAAACTTATGAATACGAGTTCGCAAAAAAATTTGTTAAGTTTTGAAATTTATTACGAATGTTGGTTGTAGGAACCGCATTTCATTATAATGACAAGAGTTCGGGAGCAGTGTATATAAAGTGCGAATCCAGTAAGTTCATTTTCACTGTTGTATGCGAGTATGTCTATTGTAGAATAAAGGATGATGGGAAAAACTGCGTTTGTTTACTTTTTGAAAATACAAAATAATAGATTTGAATATATGTTTTAACAGAATTTCATTAGAATATAACTTTTAATGGATAATAACAGGATTAAAGTCCAAAAAAGTGTTATTTAAGCAGCAGAATCCATAATATTGATATTGAATGCGATTCATTTTAACTATAGATGCGATGAATTATCACTGTAAGTGCAATCATTTCTGATGTTGAATTTTTGGAAGTGCGATGAATTTTCATTGTCGTTTTATATGATTATTCGACATACAACAACTGAAAATAGTTTTTAAATGACTTTGATATTGATGATATTTACAATTTGAAATGCAAGCTAGTCGTAGATGCTTACTTGAATATACACGGACATAACCACGTTCATATCATGAATATTCAAATATTGTTGGCGAGTATGTTATAAGCTTGTCATGGATCCGAAAATTTACTGGAGCAGAACATCCATGAATATAACGTTTTTCTACGACGAATTTTCTTTGAAAAGTTTTATAACTCGCCTAAAAAAGCTTTGAACATTTGTCACGCCGTGTCATACATATTTCTACCGTATTGATAGGCTTTTGCACAACGAGCAGTACAAGAATGTACAACGAACGGTACTAAAGAAAGAAACCAACTACAAAGAGAATGAATCGTACAGTGTCAAAATTCTGAGGTCAGTTTTTCAAGTAAATGTCTTCAAATAAAATTAAAACAACGGGTTTCTCATTCGTATTATGTATTTTAACAACAACAAAACACAAAATACACGGTCGCATTTAGTGAAAGAGCCAACCAACTATGCTCTATTTGTAGTTTAATCAAGTTTGAATTACACATAGTGTTTGTTTCGCGATGTTTACGAGTAATTCACAGACTTGTCTATTTATAATAAGATAGTCACATGGTGTTCATGTGATATAAATGATATACAATGCTGCCAGGAGCAGTAAACTTTGTTTTCATAAACATTGAATACTTAACTGAACAGTTAGTCAATTAGTCTTTGGTGTAAATATAAGAACGGTATATCTACCAACATTGCTTCGCGATGTAGCGATAAACGTCCGGAATCAATTGTACGGCGGTTATACCCCGTGGTATAGAACCATTTAAACATGTAACAATAAACTGTTTTCAATATTTCTTTGTTTTTCACAATTGCGTATTGGCTTATTTGTAACACCGACTTATAAGAAATTCAAGCATATTTAAGGTGACTCGACTGTTGCTCGAACTTTCTTTACTGTATAAGATTTATACACAATGGCATGATAAATATCAATTATCCAGTCATCCAGTCATCCAAGCGTCAGTTGTTTGTGCAAGATGAAAACGTTTCCATTCATTCAATCGTGAAATGAAGATCGTTTTGTGAATGCTCTTTGTTATCTCAAATGCATCCATTAGAGCTATTTTCCTAACGCTTGTAG
Organism: Mytilus coruscus; assembly: GCA_017311375.1. Classification (NCBI taxonomy): domain Eukaryota; kingdom Metazoa; phylum Mollusca; class Bivalvia; order Mytilida; family Mytilidae; genus Mytilus; species Mytilus coruscus. Next base: position 57,151,089 of record CM029602.1, read on the forward strand.
TTAAAAGGTTTGGTTGGCTTGTTTGCTTTGTTTGTATAAACGTTTGCTCAATCTTAATTACAATGCTTAGGCAACATTTACATAATCAAGGCCAACCACACCTTTTAACTACAAGCATTAGGAAATTAGCTCTAATGACGTTTAATTTATTAGTATGCGATGTAGATTTAGACCGAAACAGAAACTTTGCTTTTCCGGTGACGTGGATTGGCTTAACTGTCCAAGATATATGTATTTAATGATGACGTGTCATAGGAAAGAATAAATTTTATCCTACATATAGATCAGGACAAATTATTTGAGAAAATAGAATTGACTATATTAGCAATAAATACCATGTTTAAGGAATTTATTGATATATTACCTCAGACTTTCACTCACTAAGTATGCATATATAATCAATCCTTCTGACTTCATAAATTTTGTTAGAGAGTCGGCTGAATTAAGACTTTATGTAATGAAAATTAATTAATTTCCTTCTGTGAAAATGCATCGCATATACAATAGAAATGAATCGCCCTACAGTGAAAATGAAAGTCTAGTATCATTATTCGACAGTAAACATGAATCGCATAACGAAAACATCATAGTGGAATTTGATTCAATATCAACAAGCTGAATAACAAAACCTGTTTTAAGTTAAACAATATTAATAATTATGTTAAAAGGTACATTTTTCTGCAAATGAAACTTAACTGCTACTTTTAAATCTGTTGCACGCTCTGTTCGTGAACTATTCTTAATATTTATCTATTTGTATATCAATTTTGCACCTGGATGGCTGTAGGCGCGATGAAAACCCGTCCGCATCTCATTCCTATATCATGAATTTATAAAACAGTACACATTATATATTATTTCTTATTTTATTCAAAATCTTGAATTTGTCGTCTGTTTATTTATCATTCTACATCAGAAATTCATCGCGGATACAGTAAAAATGACATTTTAGGATTCGCACATTACATACACTGGGGAGACCAAGATATTAATCCGTTGAATTATTCATCTCAAGAATATTCATTAGTAATTTGCATATTAATCTCAGTGTGTATTTTTTAAATCTTATTGTGTAATTAACAATTCTCAGTGTGTGTTTTTCAATTTATTTCATCTCAGTGTGTCTTTTTAAAATCTCAGTGTGTAATTGTAAATTCTCAGTGTGTGTTTTTCATATTTTTAAATCTCAGTGTGTAATTATAAAATCTCAGTGTGTAATTTCGATTTCTCAGTGTGTAATTTCAATTTCTCAGTGTGTTATTTAAGGTTCTTAAATCTCAGTGTGTAATTTTTTCGAAAAAATGGTTTAAACATAGTTTTGACGAGAAAGGCTGAAATACACCCCATTATTCTCTATTCTTTTTTTTTTTTACCATTTTTCTCTGTTCTTTATTCTTTTTGCCCATTATTCTCTATTCTGTAAACCCCAACCAAACCCTCATGTAATAGTCTTCGAATAAAAAAATCTTTATAATAGCACTGTATTATTGCCTGTGCTGTAGACCGAACCAAAAGTTAGCGTTGAATTATCTCGATATTGCACGCAGGGCAAATATTGCTTTGAAATGACAACCTTATAGGTAAAATGACGACCTTATAGGTAAGTACACATTATAGCCTTGCTATAAATGTACAGTAAAGGTTATTGCACCAACATTGGTAGATTTTATCCTAGTAGAAAGAAGTTGCTATCTTTAAAAAAAGAAAAGCAATACGTGAACCTTAGACCGCTGACTGGTCACCAAAGGATTGTTGCTGAATTTGTGTTTCCATTTGAATTGAAATAATTGAAAGTAAATAGAAGAAGATAATGATGAAGTTAAACTACCTTTATTAAAAATATGTATTAGTGTGTACATTCTTGCACACGTCAGTTGAAATTAATGTTGGATAGTTGTGAATAGAAATGTGTATATATACAGCTTCTATTTGAGTATACATTTTAAAGATCGACTATTTCATTTGTTACTTGGGATTGTACTTTTTTTCATAAACCTATTGCAAATCCCAGTTTATACAAACCGGATGTGTTATGCAAATTGCACAAACCAATTACAATATAAATTTAAGCACTCAGTTTGCTTTATAATCTGGATGCATTTATTTTATCTATCATATCTTTATACTGAGCTTCCTTCATGTTATCAACTCGTTATGAATTTGTCTGTACTCATGGTAGATATTGTATAGATAAATTTTCCATGTGAAGTGAAACCCTGTGCCATGCAACTTTTAAGAATGTTTCGTATATATATTTCTTGAAAGTAACACACCAGCTTTATTTGGACCTCTTATATAGAGACTTATTTTGGTCTCATAAAACATCTCAAATTTTAAGGATTTCCTGATTTTCTTAAATCAATCCAAATATTCTACAGGGAAACTTGGTTTTGAAGAATATCTCATTTTCAGAAGTTTTATGAATACATAAACATACTCTCAGAAGAACCAATTTATATAAAAAGACATGTAGATATGAAAAGATACCAGGATTAACATATTGTACGCCAGACGCGAGTTAAGTCTATAAAGAATCACCAGTGACGCGCGAATGAAAATAGTTTTAAAAAAGCCAAATAAAGTACGAAGTTAAGTAATCTATTCCTTAGGTAGAAAATCCCTGGCATTTCGAAAATGTCAAAATTTATAAAAGGGCAGTTACTTCAAAAAAGAAAACAAAAGAGAAACAGCTAGAGGTCAGAATACCGTAAGCAATGATGATCGTGCTTGAAAATCACATGTCAAGCTCTTACTACCGCGTCTGGATAAGAATACGCATTTGCGTCATCACATATATTAAACTTATAGTTGAACATGTTGAATTCGGATGTCAAACTACCTACCTCAAGTGTTTTGACTCCGGATTCATTGACATTTTATCCGGAATTTTGTGAACGCAAACCGATAGAGTGCGTATGAACAGGGTGTATAATGTGAATGAATCAATCAAGACGTGTAGTATAGGTGGTCAACACACAATGAATACAATTTTCAAAACCGTATCATAGTACAAATATTTAGATGCTGTAAGTTGTACTAATAAAAGAAAGAAAAAGAAAAAAAAAAGAATTGAAATTTTATAATAAACATAAATTCCTGTTTATGAACTTTTTTCCGAAAATAGCTTAAATATAATATCAATAAACACAAATGTCAAGTATTTACGGATGGACATTTTATTTATCAAATGAATCTCTTTTTAAAGATTATGAATATATTGCTATACAAAATATAAGCAGTGACTTATAAATCCTTACTATAACAGTATAAAATAATTGACATTATGATAGTCATTAAATTTGTTATGATTTATATTGTAAAACATTAGTTACGTTTTTGTGAGATGCAATGATTTAAAATCCTTGTGAATTGAAACCACGCAAGTATTTTTTCATTCACGACCATTTGAAATTTAGATATTTAGCTAATTTTGAGTACGCATCCCTGCTCATTGGTGCTCATACGTTGCAAATAATTTTCATAAATGTGCCTTTATTAATGACTGATCAAACATGTGGGACATAATGCAAGTATACAATTACAATTTTGATTATATTCTATAATTATTAGGTATAAATTCAGTCTCAGTTTAACATTAACAATGAATATTCTCTTAGTCTGGTAGTATTTATTAATGAAATTATATATATTTTTTGTTTGATTATCTTTCTGCTCTCCGACCACTGTGTATCCGACCTTAGATAATTATTTTTAACAGAAATATCGTTTTCCTAATTTTTTTTCATACTTTCCGACATTTTCTCTTGCTATGATTGAAATACAAAACATCAAATGTTAAACGTTCAGAAATAATCAGTTTATTCTGGGTAATTGTATGTCAATAAACTACCGTATTCCCAGGTTTATTAATACTACACACACAACGAGTACAGGGACCGTCTCAAAGCATGAATTATATAATTGCGTTATCATTATACTTGATATTTAATAAACATTCACATTATTAAAAACACATATGTTTTGTGAAAAGGCAAATAGGTTCTAATATTTAAACGATTGTTTGACTGCAACTAAGTCTTTGTTGAAAAATACAATGTCACGTGGTAGCCTAGTCATAGAGGGACCGTATCAAAGACGTAGATAACTACCTGTATAAACGATCGAAAACTTTCGAGACGTTCCGAGAATTTTATTCCGACTTCCGGCCGAGAGATATCGAGTGGCCATTAGACACATTCAAAAACTCGCCAATATATAAGCGTGAACCCCTCAGGTGTTCACGCAAAAATACTCACCAATATCAGTGCAGTCGTATCCATCAATTCGTTGTATAGCTATTCTTAACTATGACGAAGTGAAACGAAGGTTTTGATTCATTTCTTTTAAGTATGCGGGAAGAGTATGCTAAACACGATATGTATGTGTTAATTCAAAGAAAAGCTTATTCAAGAAATTACTTAAAGTTAAATATAAATATGTGGGAAATATATACGTTCGATGGTACAAATTTTTGACTCAAATGTTAAAAATATTTGAACGCCCGGTGCTGGATGTGCAAATACGCAGCCACGCCCTGTCGGAATGGTGCATTTAATTCCGTAGCCGAGTGGAGGGAGAGTGATCTGTGCATTAAAAGAGCCCTTGTCCTTGTCCGTAGTTTGGGTTCATTCCGACCGTGAATGTAACTCGGCAATCCAGAAAAAAAAGATCTTATCGTTTACGAAGAGATATTCGAACTCATAAGTCGAAAAACTGACAACGCTATACAGGTTCAACAAAGAAACACAAAATGGCATATAGACAAATAGATATAAGAAGATGTGGTATGAGTGCCAATGAGACAACTCTCCATCCAAGTCACAATTTGTAAAAGTAAACCATTATAGGTCAAAGTACGGCCTTCAACACGGAGCCTTGGCTCACACCGAACAGCAAGCTATAAAGGGCCCCAAAAATTACTAGTGTAAAACCATTCAAACAGGAAAATCAACGGTCTAATCTATATAAAAAACGAGAAACACTTATGAACCACATCAACAAACGCCAACCACTGAACATCAGGTTCCTGACTTAGGACAGGTGCAAACAAATGCAGCGGGTTTAAACGTTTTAATAGGCGCCAACCTCCACTCTACCTGAAACAATAGTGTAACACTACAACATAGAAAGACACACTATAAAATATCAATTGAAATGGCTTAACTCAATCAAAAGACATATTAACAAAAACAAGTGAACATACACTGAACGAATAAATTTGATCTATGACACAATGTAAATACAAAATTAATAAAACAAGGGGGTTAAATGTAAAACAATACCAGTTAGACAACCACAACCTTGGACAAAATAACGTACACAGGTAAATAAAAATAATTTTGTTGTAAGGTATACATGGAGTACGGAAATAATTTTTACAAAATAAATAATTTTGTTGTTCCTAGTACGAGAACAAAAGTGAAAATTTATCGTCATACTTAACACTTATCAAAGGTGGTATATATTAAAAATAGTAAGACTAGATATAATACTGAATAAGTAAACATTAAATAACAAAAATACATTACAAATTGTATCAACAGGTCAAATTAGCACGAAAGTACGATTTGAGAGTTACTGAAAGCTAGTTAAAAGCCAAAAACAATTAATAATAAAAAAATCATGCATCAGAGACAAATTAACTAAAACACTTCCCAGGGATTTAGTGTTTTAACGTCATGAACATGACTTGTGCAATGCCAAAATAAAAGTATCGACAGGCAGTAGGATAGTTAGGAGTTAACCTGTTGATAAATATGTATAATGTAATATATAGATAGAGTAATCTCTATATAAAAAAATGAACGTGCATGGATGTGTATTTATACATCCCAAAAACCCGTTTGAAAAGAATACAAATTTAGTTATGTTTTAATTTGCTGATGACAAAATCGATATTTGTGCCAATGTAAACTATATTCAAAGATCTAATTACAACATTGGTAAGATAACCTTAAGTTTACTAATAAGTTTGTTTAAAGGTTCGATGAGTTTACACGGATCACATAGTGATTTCCGCGCTTTTAGTACAATATTACCGTAAAATTTAGGATGTGAAATACCGTTTGAAAAGAATACAAATTTAGTTATGTTTTAATTTGCTGATGACAAAATCGATATTTGTGCCAATGTAAACTATATTCAAAGATCTAATTACAACATTGGTACAAAATGTAAGATAACCTTAAGTTTACTAATAAGTTTGTTTAAAGGTTCGATGAGTTTACACGGATCACATAGTGATTTCCGCGCTTTTAGTACAATATTACCGTAAAATTTAGGATGTGAAATACCGTTTTAATAAGTTTTCTTACAGCCAAATTTACTAATCAAATCTTTGTATCTATGAAAGAATTTAGTAAAAGTTTTAAGCAATTTATGGTAACGAAATCCCTGACTTAATAATTTACCAGTGATGCATTGATTACGTTATGGCTAAAAAACGAAAAACTACCAAAAAGATAAACAATAGGCCACACAAAACACAAAATAGATAACTAAAGTTTGAGCAACACAAACCCACAAAAACCAGGGTTATCCCAGGTCACGGCTCCGGAAGAGTAAGCAGGATCCTGCTGCACATGCCGTTCAATTTTAAAAGATATGACGCCTTGGTGAACTCCATGGTCTTCTGGCAAGAACAGCTGTAGAGATTTTTCAAATAAAGTATAGAACAATAACCAACTAGTAACACATTACAATGCTACAGTCGAGTATACAAAACAAAGAAAGAAAGAAAATTTTAAATGACATACAGGTTCAGGGCGGATCCAGCCATTTTAAAAGGGGGTTCCCAACCCAGGATAAATGGGGGTGTGTTCCAACTATATGTCCCCATTCAAATGCATTGATCATCCAAAAAAAGGAAGGGTTCCAACCCCGAACCCTCCTGGATCCGCCACTGGGTTGTGAAATAAATATGCCGGAAAATTAACTTTCTAGATTCAAAATACTACAAAGATACCAAGATAAAATCACAAATCATAAGATATGGTATAATTTAATGATCAAATACACTATTAGTTCCGAATTATGAATGTTAAGGATGAAATGCGATAGAGAATTTTTAGCAGGACTAGAAAAAGTTGCGTTTCATTAGTTGAGGATATGTTTGTTAGCCAAATACCTGTCAGGGTTTTTTTAATTCGTCGTCAGCTTAATAAAATATTCCCATTTTGATATTTCTTCCTTGGAGCGAAATCGATGGTTCAGCTGGTACTAAGAAAATAATATTATGTAATATTGTACCAATTACAGTATACGCAAAGAACTTTTACTGTCAGAAATCCAGAGAGATTGTTTTGCTCAAGGTTATGTACAGATCCATAACTGAAAAATAATGTATTTAATAGCCGTTCTGCAGGCATGGCATTTCTGTAAACATCGACAAATAATGCGATATGCTTGATTGACGTTTTTACAATCAAAATTACACTTTTACACTGACAGCAGCAATCGCAGACGAGACACAGGATTCCGCGGAACCCATTCCGATTTGTTTTTAAAGATGAGCGTCTGTTTGGGTTGGTGGGATGAATAAATACGCAGACGTTATATCTTATTACTCGTGTATAAATCCGATACCTCGTGTAGAGAGAGTGCCAAGTCTACGTTTACTATGTGAGGGGTTCGTAGATGATCTTTTTTTTACAAAGAACAATGTCTGCCCATATTCAAAACATCCCAATTAAAAATTTCCCGCCCTGTACCAGTCGACCCACTTTGAACAACCTACCTATTGTTTATCTGTTCTCTTCCTGAGTATGCATGAACTATTTACAATTTGAAGTTAACTAAGTATTCGGTATATCAATCAATCAATCAATCAATCAATCAAGATGATTGTGATTTTGATTATCATGGATGGCTGTTTATTGTTTAGTGGCAAATTAAATGCATATTCAGAATGAGTACATGTTAATTTGATGTGAATATAAACCCTGCTTTGTACTAAACCGACACGCTCTTACTCCTAAATACCACGTGCTAAGCGGAGAAGCAGCAAATACCAATATTCATGTTTTTGGTTTGATCCGACCGGGAATCGAACCCACGACCTCCAGCACTCGAGGGAAGAAAGGGACCTTTCGAGGCAGTGTGTGTTGTTTTGATGTCTATTGAACAAAATTCTGCTTTACTTCTAGTGAATATGACATTTTCAACACGGAGCTCCTACTGACCCTCAACAGGACTCTTCTTGTACCCGTTGTGTACCAACCTACACAAAGCCTGTCTCTATGAATAAAACCCCTACTTTTGATCCTTGAGTAAAAGGAAAATGTAAAGATTTTTGAATAAACAATTAGTTTTTAACTTGCACTCCTGTAACAAGAAACATTAAATAATATAATGTCAAAAAGGAGATGTGGGATAACTGCCAATGAGACAACTTTTTCCAGATCATACGACCAGAATGATATCAATTACATGTATCACAAACTGCGCGGCCTTCAACAATGAACAAAACATAAACCTAAATTAAGTTTTAAAAGGACAAGGCATGACAAAATGTGAAACAGTTCTAAAGAGAAAAACAACGACCTGCTGTATACTAAAAACACTAAACGAAAAACAACGACCTGCTGTATACTAAAAACACTAAACGAAAAACAACGACCTGCTGTATACTAAAAACACTAAACGAAAAACAACGACCTGCTGTATACTAAAAACACTAAACGAAAAACAACGACCTGCTGTATACTAAAAACACTAAACGAAAAACAAACAGACAGACAGACAACAACTAACGACAACCAGTGAATAACTTGTTCCTGACTTATGACAGGTACCTAAAGAATATTGTAGGACCACATATGGCTGTGAGCGCTCAATTCTCCCTCTAAGCAGGGACAATGGTGTAAAATCACAGTATAAGACAAACTATAAAAGTCAGTTGGAAAAGGCTTGGCTAACATCAAATCCTCACTAAGCAAATAAAACAACTGACAATAAGACAAAACAACACAACAACACAACACAAAGTACCGATTTAAGAGTACTCACAGTTACGGAAAACTAGTTCAGTCTATAAAAGTAATAAAAATAGATTCGCCAGAAAATATAATGTTTTGTAAACAATAAACACTGTATTTTGTGTGTTTGTACAAGAATGATTGGTTGTGTGAAAAAAAAAACTTCGGCAAAATTTATTTTCTACTTACTGTGAGGAAGGGGTTTACAATAAAAAGCATATTAATTTTTGTGTTATTAACAAATTTTTTCAGACATTTACCACTGTATCTTACGGTTGAGAACAAAAACAATAAACTGTATTTTACAAACATGTTTAACCACGCCACATTCTGTATGTGCCTATCCCAACTCAGGAGCCTGTAATTCAGTGGTTGTCGTTTGTTTCTGTATATCATATTGTTTTATACATAAATCATGCGGTTCGTTTTCTCGTTTGAATTGTTTTACATTTGTCATTTAGGGAATTTTAAAGCTTACTATGCGATATGGGTTTTGCACATTGTTGAAGGTCGTACGGTGACCTCTACCTCATTTGGTCTCTGGTGTAGAGTAGTCTCATTGACAATCATACCGCATCTTCTTACTTTAATATTATACACGTGTCTTGTCTCTTTAATGACACACATTTCAAGTCTAAACTATTATTGAAAAACTTCTGGTTGGTTGAGCTATTATCTTGCTTCTTTGCTATGCTTAGCATGTACATTATATTAAATTTGTACATGTAAATTTACCTTTTTTCAATTTTTTGTATTGAAAACTAATCATTATAATAATGTAACATATCTGTACTAGCTTAAATGCATTCAACAAATTAATACCAATGCTGTATTACATAACTAATAACAATTTTAATTAGATAAAAAGTCGCAATATCTCGCTATCACGGAACAAGATTTAACTGCATAAGCTATTTTTTTCCACCGATATTGTAAACCTAGACAAGGTTATAACTGTATGTTTCAGTAAATTGTAGTAGTAATAAAAGGGAGAAGAAGGTGTATGGAATACAATTTCAAGACACAAAACCCCTCCAAACTCTTGAACCCAAAGCAAACGAATAACGCTTTTATCATTTTAAGTATCTCAAAATCACATTTACGCCTTCAATACATTCGGCAAAAGTTCGAACCCCTGACTGCAAGTTCAAGACAACCTCTCGCCCCTCTTTTGAACAGACGAAAATCTAGTAAATATTCCGAAAGCAGCAATTCGGCATTTTTCACTAATTTAATTTGATCACTTGGTCGATATTTCGCAGATAGGTAGATATGCATTTCTTCCGGACGTAAGCACGTAAAGTTTACATGTTTCCATAATGTTCTCAATAATTACCTTTTGGAGACTAGAACATATGAATATGTCATTTTTGTCAACTTAATCGTTGATAATCATGTTTTATAATATAGGAAAATAGTAAGAGTCCGACAAATAAAAATGATGATAAAGCTACAAATAATAAACATTAAACAATGTAATAGCAATGTGTTATAATGGATAAGTCCTTTAAATTATATTCCATTTGAAAATGTTCAGGGGACTATTGTCCAAAATAAAGATCAGAATTCAAAATAGAACAAAGAATGGAAACGTGGAATGTGTCAAAGAGACAACAACCCGACCAAAGAACAAAAAAAGTATGGAAGTCTTGAGAATATTTTCTTTGCTTTGCTTTCTGAGACTATTTTTTTATGTGTTTCTGGGTTTCTTGAACTACAATATATTAACTCTTGATAAATAATTTGATCTATTATTTCACGTCTATTTATACAGTTTGGTTCACAGATGTATATCAAATAATAGTACTGAATTTAGTTCACTGATAAACTATTATTATTACTGCAGACTGTCTCTATCCTGCAGCGTTTTATTTGTAGTACTTGTTACATGGTTTCCATTGTTCTACATAAAATTGAAACCAAATAAAGATCGACAAATTCTATATAAGCATCAAAACTAAAACAGAATTAATGTCTTCCAGTTTAATAGGATAAGATAACGCCTACCAGTTTATGTTAAGAAATAGTAGTTTGAACTATTAGATTTAATTATAATAAGTGCAAATAGAGTCGATCCGGGTAATTTCGTACAGGCGGATACTTACCGTACATATAACATTTCACTAGTTTTTATGATAAAATTGAGAAATAAAGTGTGTGTTGATATTATTTTCCTCCTAGAACATTGTAGTATCAAACAGGGAACCAAATGACATTCATTTAGAACCAAAAGTGTACGGAATTACCCGGACCGACTCTAGTTACTGCTCCTATTCAAAGTTCTAATTGAATTAGAAGATCAAGTTTTTTTAATAGTTACAATTTATCAGTTCCATTTAAAAAATGAAGTTTATGTACTGAATTTACAAGATTGTTTTTATTAAACTCATTGATGTGTTTCGGTAAAATTAGACGTTTAGGAACAGCTGTTACAGATTTATATAGTATCATGAATTTTCATAAAGATGAACTAATCTGACAAACCAAAACTGTTTCATACAGTGTTTAACCAGATGTAACTTTAAATAAATTGCTTCGCCGATCGCAGCTGGATACGACCGCAGAGGTCCAACCCTGAACAGTTGGGGCAAAAATGGACACTATATTCGCGCTTGATACAGGTCTGAATTTGGATTGTAATTAAATATTTGACACATAATAGGTTTCTGACACAAAATAACTGTAGTCAAAGAACTTAGAATTGGTTATATGATTTGAATTTATATTCCAAGATGAACTAATTGACCCCCCATCCCCAATTTTTTTTTGCAAAAAAAAAAATGCTTACTTGAAAAAATTGACCCCTAGTTCCTAAACTGTTGGGACCATAACCACCAAAATCAATCCCAACCTTCCTTCTGTGGTTTTAAACCTTGTGTTTAAATTTCCAAATAAACAAATTTCTACCCTTTGATTACTTATACTAAAGTTATTGTCTAGAAACAGCTAATGTAATTCATACTAGAACTAGCAGACAACTTTACTTAATTTAAAAGCAATGTAAAAAGGTAATTCAAATATAACATTGTATTTATTATCTTTTAAATTTAATGTTAATTAAATCAAACAAAACAAATGTTAGGACCAAAATTTGGACCAATTAGAAAATGGGACCAACAACCAAATACACAGTTAAATTCAGCATATTAAAAAATGTAATACTAATAGCATGAAAAATTGTAATACTTATAGCAAAAGTCCCAACATAAAGAATCAAAGCTTTCTCAAAATCAATAAAGAGCAGAAATCCAAAAATATTGTTCTTTTATACTTGAATTTATCGAATTATTATTATTAATATCATGTTTATTTCATAAAGTTCCAAAGACCCTTATGGACTAATTAATTTGGAATAAAGTATTTTCTATTTGACCACCAAGTCAACATTAAAACACTTTTCTGTCAAAATGTAATATAAGACAATGATCAAAATCTCTAAATAAAGACACTCAAATGTCCAAAAGTTATTTTATATATTTTGCAAAAGGTTGTATATGATGGCATGATTTCTAAATCAGCAGATCAAATGCTGTGTCTTGCAATCAGCGTATGAAAGAATTCCTTGGAGTATTATTTGGTATTGGTTTTCTTCTATAGCGACCCCAAGGGTGACTGGGGAATAGAAATATGGTCACCATTGGTCTTCCTCCAACCGGCAGTAAAACCTCGCCAAAATGTACAAGTTGGCAGCCACATCTGGTCAGAATGGGGCTGTTAAATCTGATGCCTCATGTAAAGAGAGTGCCATGCTCTCCCCACATTAAGAACCCTCACAACAACTCTTTAGGGGGTCCGTAATGGCCTGTTGCAAGGCTAAATTTCTGTCCCTATCCTGTATACCCTCATTTGGGAGTCCAAATTTCCCCCGACCTTCATCCCAGCCGGCCTCTATAACAGTACCTACGTACTGTATTCATTGTTAATTTGTTCTAGTCCTGAACATGCATGAAATATTTGCCAATGGACCTTAAGCAACCAAAAATCAATAAAATCTTCTATTACGTTTTTTTTTTTATTATCGGTCATGCTACAGCTATTGAGCTGCTTTTTGGCACACATGGTTGAAGGGGCTTGTGTGAACTAAGCCATCACAGTGTTCATCGACAGTCTATGTTTTCTTCTTATTCAAAATCCTCTCTATATGCACAGGGTCAATTGAAACTAATCTTGGCCACAATTATCATTAGGTTATAGTTTCAAAGTTATGTGCCACAATCCTGCAGATCAACCACGACTGTTCTTGCTATAAATAGAACATAGTTGTTTCCCCTGTAAGCAGACCCTATGTACACGTCTTCCTATGATATCCAGAATAATTATTCTCTTTGGAACATACATTATAAAAGAACTTCTATTCAATGACAGACTGTTGCAAGGCTCAATTTCTGCCTCTATCCAATAGCCCCTCATTTTTCTGTGGCAGTCCAAATTTTCATCCCTAAATCTCAGTTCCTTATTTCAGGACCTACCTTTTTCTATTAATTATAAATCTATTTTCGTCCTTAACATGCATAAACTATTTGCCACTGGACGTAAAAAACCAGCAATCAATCAATCAAAGTCCTCTTTAGCGGAGTGTTTTTCATGAAATAGCTTGGTCACTTTGTAATTGTATAGCAAAATATTGCAAGGTTGTCAATTGTCTTCTATTTATAGGATCATGGTTTTTCTTACATACCATCGTCAATCATACCACATCTTATTTTTATAAGGTAAAAAAGATAATGGACATATGCCAGATAGAAACTCCAACAATAAGAAATCTGTTTTTAGAAGATATGGATTATCCAGCTCATATACAATGATATAAAGCTTTATCAGCCACCAGATTAGCATCCTGTTCAGGGATATAATAGACTCATCACTACTTTGGAATCTCGGACACTTGATCCAGGAATTTGCAATACTTGAACTATTGATGTCATACAACAATTGCTTCTGATTTGTGGCATCAGACATTTTTCTTGTACCAACAAATGATGATGACACATCCATATCATAAAACACTGAAAAAGCTTGTTCAATAGGTTGGTCAATCTCTTAACACGTAATAAGTTGATTATAAGTGTGTTTATTGGGATCAGCTTTTTTTGTATTGAAGGGTCTTTTAGCAATTCTCATAATCACCAACAAAAGGCTGATCGGCTCTATCCTTACAAATCATTAATATAACGGTGTAATTTTGTTTTGTAGATCAAAACCAGATGTTCAATTTGTATACTTGAAATTTTCAATATAACTTTCAAATGGTGACAAATATACATGATTTTATTACATAACACAAAAACTGAATGGTAAATATTATTTGTCAACTTCAGGACTTTCAGTTTCCATTGGTTGTGAAAATTGTGAGTTGAATTCCATGGGATGACAATCTAATGTTTTTAAGTTTACTAAAACACATGTGGCTGTTTGACAGAATTTTGGTACACTGACCAATAATATCTCTTGGCCATTAGGTCCTGAAATGATATAAGAAAATTACCATTAAATATTTGACAAGACAGTTATAGAATTCTTACTGGCTTATATGACTAGGTACACTTCCCAGTCTATATAGGTAGGTAGCTTCCTCTCATCACTAAAGCTAGGATCCTGTTTTGAAAATTAAAAAAGTTTTTTACAACAAAAAATACTTGAAAGTCAAGTATAACTAAGGATCTATTTTAATGGTACAGTTTTTTATGACAGATCTTTGATAGTGTTGATTAAAATATATTCACTTCTTGTTTAGATGGGTGATTTAGAGTTTATCGTATTGTATATACCGGGTACACTTATTTTTCTATTGAATACCAGATGTTGACCTCAATGATATACTGTGGATTCATTATTATTCGTGGGATACCAATTTTCGTGGGTTTTGTGGATACAAGTTAACCACGAATTTAAATGTTCAACGAATTACAAATTTCATATAGGCTTTGTTTACAGAAATTCCTAAACCATGAAATCAAATATCCACGAAAACTCAAGTTTTCCTCATTCCACAAAAATTGATAACCACGAAAATAAATGAATCAACAGTATATGGGTTTGTTGGTGTCAGGTTCATATGTCATTGACGTAAAGATAGGTTTTGATTGACACAATTCAAGCAAGAGTTATTTTCCTTTTGTCGCCAAGTTGGAGGTCTAAATGCACAAATTTAATAAACCTGCCAAATTCAATTTGTTATAATGACTACTAGGACTTTATAAAAAGTTGTTTTCAAAACAATTTTAATTTCTTTTAGCCTTGCTTGATTCATCAATACATTCTGGAAAGGATCTTTTATAAGTCTTGTTTGTACCCCTTGTTTCAATTTGGTTAGTCAATTAGGAAAATCAACCATTTATCCCTCCAAATTGGTGGCCAAGGGAAATAACTCAAACTCAAATTATGTCATATCGAAACCTATCTATTCCCAACATCTCCTTTTATTCCAGTTTGACTGAAGTTGCAGTAATCTGGATTATTCTTGAATTTATTTCACAACTTCAAATTTAAAGCATGCATTCAATCTTTAATTGAGATGTTGGATAACCTATTAAAATGTGACCTTTGGAATTTTTTGTAATAACCACTGTATTATTGATTTATGACATGTTGTACTAGAGATAACTTCTATTTTAATTAATGACAAACAGTTGTATATTTAACTGAATAATTACATATTAAAGGTCATAATAGGAAAACACATTGATAAGCCACAACTCCCCCACACAAAAATCACCCTTCACACAGGTGAAGTGTTCCAAAAATCAAACAAACATAACTGCAGGTTCCCTCTTGTCATTAAGTTTAGTCCATTTTTTTAAAATTTCTAACTATAGCTTCTTACTGGGATTCATTCTTGGGGATTCTGAACATGTTAATGGCAAAACTATGTATCAACATAATTCTAGAAGGGCTACAGTAAAGGGGAGACAAGTCATGCTATTTTTGTAGATTACAGTTGAAAACAAATTTCAAACAAATGAAAAACTGCAAGGGTAATAGGTAATTTATGGTACATATTTATTGAATGATTGAATGCTGTATTTTAATCAGAATTGCATTTCAATGTGAATATCATAAATGCCTATAAACTATTCTATATGATCTTTAATAACCTTGGGTGTGTATAAACTATTTTTCATAATGAAACAAATAACAGAAAGGCCCACTTCTGTTACAAATGTTTACTACTTATACTTAACAGCAGTTATATATTAAATCTAAAATATCTGACAAAACAAGTCATGATTTCAAACTTTTATAAAATGCATTGAATTACAACTTATATTATGTTATTTTAAACAAAATTAAGATCTTTATCATTAATCAATCCTACAGAATAATAGTCAAACTTTCCTTTGTATCTATAATAGAATCAACTCATCAATTTTACAGTAACCTTTAAAAACATTTTATTATTGTTGCTCTCGATATATTATCAGTGAATACAGGCTTACATCAAGAAACTGGAGCATTGAAAACATCATTTCTTCCATGTTTATATGAAGTTCAAGATTAAAACAAGATAGATGGGAACTGATTCTCTCCACCTAGCACAAAATTATTATCTTAAGTTAGCAAAGACCATAATTTCAGAAGTGGTAAATAAAAAATTGTGTTCATGTGCTTGATTCAGATTAGATCTGGTGATGCTGCCTGAGTGATTTTTACAAAAACTTATACCTCATTATCATCCAAAACAACAAAAAGTGGTGAACAAGTTATTGAGGCTACGGTGGGATATTTATATTCTCTATGCATTCAGGTGTATACACTTGTGTTATACCACTGAACTATTACATCTGCTATTAAATAAGGACCATTCATTAGTCAAATATTACCATTAAATAAGAAACTGAAACTTATAAGGCACAAAGCTTAAGTTACTCATGCATAAAATGTATGTAATCAAAGCACTGCCCATGTTGAGAGCCAGCAAATCTGACTTGATCAGAAAAAGCAGCATACATAGAAAAGTAAATTATTACGTACATAAAACCATATTGTTACAAATGTTTTAATCATAGCAGTGTTTGTTATCCTTCTTTTCAAGTTTTGAAAGGGATACACAGTTAACTTTATCAAAAAACATTTTTGTATTTCTTATTCTTAACAGGATGTTACTATCTACATGAAATTTAATCAAAACAGGAGGGGGCAGATTGACCGTCCCAAAAATAACATTGTATTTCTTTTTCTAACAGGATGTTACTATCTACATGAAATTTAATCAAATCAGGAGTGGGCAGATTGGCTGGCCCAAAAATAACGTATGCATGCCTATTTATGCATTCATCATCCATAATACATGACTTAGTTTCTTGTGTGGACCTAAAAAAAAAATTGGAATTCGCATGAATCTTTATTACTTTCTACTTATACTTTGTGTAGAATATTTTTTTATTTTAATAGTTTTACCTCTCAGTTTGGGTCCTTAACTCAAAACTACACCGGTAATTGATCTCTAGAGGATAGAACCAGGTGACCAAAATAAAAACAGAAAACAAATCTGTTAATGTAGATATCTTTGTGTCTTTAATTGTATGGGATGCTGTTAGTGTCTTTAATGTATCTGAAAATATACCTAACATGTCCTGCACAATATTTGTTTAATTATAATTAGGTCAACTTACCTTTATGAATTTTACTGCCAAATGATGATTGGTTTCCACAAAAAAATATGTGTGGACACTTTGTTATAATGAAGGGATCTTCTTTATAAAATGGATAGCAACCTGTGAAATAAATAAATATGTGACACTTCCTTAACAACTTTAGTATGCATGTAACATATAAGCAGTTTAAGCCCTTTTTATAACCATAGTAACTGTTTTCAAATAGTTTGTGTATCTTATCTCTATACTGCATATATTTGCATCTGCCTCTGTAATTTATTGCAAAGTATATGTATGCCACTATTTGCAGTACACTTGATGGTCTTCGTGTAAAATGCTGAAAATTTGGTACTGAATAAGCCCATATATGTGGCTTTGTCCTATGCTTACAACAACAAAAAATTTAGCAAAATCCCCTCCAGTAACACAATCCTATATACTTATCTAAACTTGTAGTTTAATAATTGTAAAATGGTCCCTTTATGCTATTTGTACTTTATCCTTTTTCTATTCAAACAGACATTATTCTGGGTGAATTATGCTTATCAAGCTGATAGTGAAAATTATGTCAAAGTATAAAGATACTAAACAGTTTTTTTTCAAATTTTTAATATAAAATGAAAAAGCATTAACTCAATGATTGATTGATTGACTGATTTAACGCCACTTTCAGCACTATTGGCTATTTCGTGGCGGTCAGTTTTTATTGGAATTAAGATTGGAGTCGAGTGCACCTGCCCCGTGTTGACTGGCTAGTGATACAGTAGTTGGACTACTTAGACCACTCGGGCACCAAGGACCCCATTAACTCAATGAACTGAATGAGGTTTTTTTTTTTAGATAATAGCAAATAAGTGTTATATACCCAATGAGTCAGGAGCTGTAGGAGCAATATGTCCCCAGGTAATACATTTATCTAATATGTCTACTGGGTCTTCTAATTCACTGTATCTCATAATGTTAATGACAGGCTGACCGGAGGTACCAAGGACTCTGAAAAAAAATATGTAATTTAAAATTAAGATGAATAGTTGAAGGATACATTTGCATCAGTAATAAATCATCTTAGATGCAAAAATTTAGTTTTAAAATAATTAACATAAATGATTTACTACACTTTGTTAATCTTGTGATAACATTTAATTGCTTGTAACTTTAAATTCTGCTACTATCTTTTTAATGTGAAATATCTGTCAGGAAAGACATTTCCTTATCTGTTCTGTAGCAAACTAAAAATAGCAATTTAATTGAGGCTCATTATACAAATTTGAACATATTTCACTGTTAACACAAGGACAACCAGATTAAACACAAATTAGACATATTAAAATTGCTCATTCAGTTATTTACCCAAAATAAATGCACTGACATTACACAATAGGTACTTGATATTTTTATATACATAATGACAAGGACGAAAAGTCAAAGGTTAATGTGGCTCATCATAAAACTGAACAGATAAGTTTAAACATTTTAGTAAAACTAATGATTTATATATTTTCCAAAGAATGGCAGAAAAAAGGTCAGCCTCACTAAGTTGTCAATCTACAAAAATCAAAATGTCATGATGATAATTTACACATTTATCTAAAATATCAGATATAAACAAAGGAGAATTATATGTCAGGAAAAACACTTAAAACTGTACTTGAACTTAATAGATTTTTTATACTGAATTTTATACAGTATTTATTTGACATTAATTTTCTGACAATGATCAACGTAAAACATACTCCTATTTTCATGAATACTATGTTTATAACACAGAAAAAATTGTATTGAAGTCACTATGATACCGCTACTGCAAATTCCTCAGAATTTTCGAGATAGAATTATCCTCCATTGATCATGGTCATATTCAAAAGTGAACCCAGCTTGCTGGAGGTAAAACTATACAGGTCAAATCAAATTCATATTTTTTTATTTACACTTTTCCCTGCTGGTAAACCAGATGCTTTTTACATGGTCTTTAAATAAATATGATTGATAGTTGCTTGTTTGACATCCTATAAAAGTAATAACCCTATATCATAATCAAATGTATTGATACCTGTTTTAACTTTGAGAGTTCTTTATTTTTTACATTCATATGGTTTGGAGTGGTTTTAAATGTGACAACTGACTGTATTTCTTTGACATTTACAATCCTATGGATTAATGACTTTTGAATGTAGGAATTAACTTGATTCATTCTGTTTGTACTCACTAATCTCTTTCTACATGCTAATCAATCAAACGGGTGACTGTTTAAAGCTAAACAACTCACCTGACTCTTTCTACATGACAATCGCATGGATTGGCAACTGTTTTAAGCTTAACAACTCATCTAGCAATCATATGGATTGGTGACTGTTTTAAGATTAATAAAAGAACAGAGTTCTAATGTCCCCCGTGTTGCACATATTTTATCTATCCAAGGTACAAGGGCAATAACTAAAAGCAATTTTTGTTCTTTAAAACTTTTTACTAATATCTTATAGAAATGAAGGCTTCAGAGCAAATGCAATGTGATTTCCATAATAATTAATTAATATTTCCAAGGGGCATAACTCGTTAAAAATATTTGATCAGAACTTATTTTTGACATTGCTAATATAAACCTATGATATAAGTTTTATAAAATTCTGGCAAGAATTGAACACATGAGAGCTCTAACTATGCAATTTTCCATATAATCAATAATTGCAAGGGGCATAACTCTTTCAAAAATAATTGATCCGCACAGGTTTTTGAACTCATCAAAGACATTGATGATATACATGTAAACCTATAGTATAAATTTCATGATAGAGCACTCATAAACAATTATCCATATAATTAATATTTCCAACGGGCATAACTCTTTCAAAAATTATTGATCGGCACTGATTTTTAATCTCCTTAAAGACATTGCTGATATAAACCTATGATTTAAGTTTCATAAACTTCTAACATGAATTGTACCCATGAGAGCGCTAACAATGCAATTTTCCATATAATTAATGTTTCCAAGGGGCATAACTCTTTTAAAAATAATTGATTGGCACTGATTTTCAAACTCGTCCAAGATATTGCTAATATAAACCTATGATATAAGTTTAACAAAAATCTGGCAAGGACTGTACAAATGAGAGCGCTAACGATGCAATTTTCCATATAATAAATGTTTCCAAGGGCATAACTCTTTTAAAAATACTTGATCTGCACTGATTTTCAAACTAGTCCAAGACATTGCTGATATAAACCTATGATATAAGTTTCATAAAAATCTGGCAAGAATTGTACATATGAGAGCGTTAACAAGACCGGATGGACGGACAGACAGACGCCCAGTATTTCTATGTAACAATAACCCACCTGGTAATCATATGGATTGGTGACTGTTATAAGCTAAACAACTGACCTAACTCTTTCTACATGACAATCATGTGGATTGGTGACCGTTTTAAGATAAACGACTCACCTGAATCTTTCTTCATGACAATTGTATGGATTGGTGACTGTTTAAAGCTAAACAACTCACCTGACAATCATATGGATTGGTGACTGTTTTAAGATTACAACTCACACGGCAATCCTAAGAATTGGTGACTGTTTTAAGATTAACAACTCACCTGGCTCCTTCTACATGACAATCATATGGATTGGTGACTGTTTTAAGCTAAACAACTGACCTAACTTCTTCAACATGACCATCATATGGATTAGCAACTGTTTTTAGCTTAACAAGTCACCTGATTCCTTCTAAATGACAATCATATGGATTGATGACAGTTTTAAGATTTACACTCACAGGGCAATCATATGGATTGGAGCTGTTTTAAGCTAAACAACTCACCTGACTCCTTCTACATGACAATCATATGGATTGGTGACTGTTTTAAATGTTGGAAATCTAGATGCCTGAGCAAACATGCATTTGTGTAAAGGTTGTTGGGGTATTGTAAAATTTGTAGGATCATATTCTCCTGCCATAACATCTACGTCAACACTACCCTGGAATATAATTTTATCTTTAATAATTTGTTAAATAACTCTAGTTGTCTTTTGGTTATATTTGTGGTGTTGGATTCTGTTTTATTGACGTATACCACACATTTCCTCTTATTCATGCATAAATTAGGCAGAAATACATATACTATAAAATATATAAAAATATTGTTTGTGGTAAGCCAAACAGGTCGGAAAAATACTCTAATTTTTTCCATGAGTAGGGAGAGATGGTTAAATAATATTGATACAAGAAACCCAAATCTAATCCATTTCTGAATAAAATTTTACATTTTTCACGGTCTTAAATTTTAAAAGAGTCCCATTTTTGTATATTTCCCTTTAAGTACACAAAATCTCATCTGTAAATAGGAATGTCTAAAATTAAAAGCCTTGATGATTGGAAAGATTGGACATATTCTTACTGTTGGGAATAACCTGTGCTGAGGACAGAAAAAGGTTATGGCATCACAAGTAAATCTAAACAACTTGAACAATAAGCCTTGGTGAGTTTCTTACAATTCTGCATTGATATACAAATATATAGACTTCAGTGTTGACTGAATTTTGCTTATCAATCGATTTGAGAACATAGAAATCTATTGTCAACAATTACCTCCCTTGCAAGCATAAGTTATTATTATGTAACCGTTGTCTTGAGTTGATAGCAGTCCAGTGATTTTGCTAGCGTGCGTCATTTTCGTCATTTACGAAAAGGTTTTCAAAATGACGAAAATTTTTCAAATCAATTTCGTCACTTAAATTTGAAAAGTGTAAAAATATTTTCGCATGAAATACTATAATTCTACCTGTCTTCATGTTTTTGACAAGTTTATGACCCTCAGCTAATTAATGTTTACAACAGGTGTTATAAGTTGTGATTACAAGTAATCCACTTATTGCCATCAGAAGGGTCACTAATTCTTTAATGAATAAACCTCATAAATTATTGACCATCATAATTATTTTTCCAGTAAAATCAGTCAGTTAACATTTCAATTTCAATATTTCTCAAACGAACACAATTTGCAGTTCGTTTATCGTAGTTTCGTCATTTGAACAAAATGTTTCCCCCACGGACAGTTCACATTTTATTTCAATATTTCTCAAAACGATTACAATTTGCAGTTCATTTGTCATAGTTTCGTCATAGGAACAAATTTTCGTCATATTTTATATATTTTTTCATCCAAAACTTTCAACATTTTCGATTAAAGAGAAAGAACTTTTAATTGAAAACGTTCAGAAATATTTCCACGAGTAAAACAGATTCTTCCTTTACTATGTACTGCTCATGCGTGAAAGTATTCTTATAAATTAGACATTAAAACGTAAAATATGAAATCATTTAGTATCAAAATAAACGAAGGAGACAAAAATATTTCTTACTAAGCAACTTGATTTAGAAATATGATAATTTCCTGCCTTTTGTTAAAAACGAACCAATCCGTAGATGAATCCGGATTCATTCTGAATTTATTATCCTCTTGTTACTTCCTGTTTTTATTTTGTTTAAAAATCGAAAGTAAACATGATCTATTCTTGATTAATTTACAATATACAATCATTAGAATCATTCCAACAAGGATTTGTTTGTACAAATCCTTGGTTCCAAGTTTATAGAAATGAATTCCAAATACTGATTTAACCGTTTTTACAAGGATGATTATTATGCAGTGAAATAGTCGTTACAGGTTCATTTATGCTGTGATTCCTGGTTTAAATAAAAAGGAACCCAACTTTTATTTTAATTTGAATAAAATGCTCTGTCTCCTGAAATGAACTGAAGTGAAATTGTAAACTAGAAATCGGGATCCTTATAAGATCTTATCATAATCTTCATATTTAAGCACTACATCTATCAAATTATGCAATAACTGCTTGAGCTTGCCTAAGTCCTTCAAAGATGTTTAGCTAGTAATACATATCTGTGGTCCATTGCTTTTCCCAAAAAAAGGTTGATTTTCATCTCGCGCAAAAGTGACTAAAGCCCTCAAAATCCTAGCTGAAACCCTGGTAGTCTATTATAATATACTACTTACTAGATTTGGCATAAGTGTTCCTTTGTGAACACAGATACAAAAGTTATCACTTCATAAATTATATTTACCTTGTACAAATGTATATGATATAAAATATTAAGAAAAAAATTTAATTTATCCGTTATTTATTCCTTTCAAAACTATGCATTTGAAAAGTTAAGTATAAACATTCCTAACAGTCAGGCAAGACCATAAAAACCAAAGTGCTGGATAGCACCTCTGGGAAGTTTGCAACTGTAGATGTGTATTATTTCAAATATGTATTTAATCACAGCTTTGATGTTTTTAACTAAACCATTTTCCTTTCAGCAATTATCAAAAATCACTTGTTATATGTTTGTCATATAAAATTTTGATATTCTCTATTGCAACCTTAAACTGTTGTTCTAAAATAATCAAATATACAACAAGCTCTGTTAATTTCTTTATGTGCCCATGCCATATCTAGGGCCTGTGATTTTATAGTATTTTTTTCCATTTGTAACTTGGCATAACCCTAACCATAACAGTAAAATGCAGCACCAAAATTCAAACTAGATCTTGGTTTTGTGGTTAAAAGTATTGTGTACAAGTTTCGTAACATTTGGTTGAGGCACAGTAAAAGTTAGAGCATGGAATTGAAAAAAAATTTGTATGTGTTCCGCGGAACCCAGTGTCTCGCCTACTTTTGCTGTTAATCACAGGCTCAACAAAAATGAGGAAAAAATAAATAAAAATATTCCTCTCTATACTATGACCATCTTTTAATTGTAAGAAGCTTCTGTCCAAGTTTGGTAAAAATCCAGGGTAGTTTATGAATCTAATAAATGTTTTAAAAAAATTAACTGCAGACTGTATGTAATGTTAACTGGAAGAAAAGCTAAGTCCATTAATAAGTAAAATATGGAAAAACAAGAACAAAATTTTAACTAAAATTCCTTCTAGATACTATCGTATGATCATAAACAAGCTTCTGTCCAAGTTTGGTAGAAATCCAGGATAGTTTAAGAAAGTTATTAAAATTTCAATAAAATGCTCCATGAGGGCGCAGCTTGATACGACCGCAGAGGTCGAACCCTGAATAGTTGGGGCAAGTATGGACACAACATTCAAGCTTGATACAGCACTGAATTTGGATTGTGATTAAATATTTGACACAGTATAGGTTTCTGACACAGAATGATTGTGGTCTAAGAACTTAAAAATTTTAAATTGGACATTCACCTATTATGGTCCAATATCCAAAATCTAAATACATGGTTAGATTCAGCATATCAAAGAACCCCAAGAGTTCAATTTTTGATGAAATCAAACAAAGTTTAATTTTGGACCCTTTTGACCTCAATGTGGACAAAGTTGATAACGGGCCCAAAATCAAAAATCTAAATACATGGTTAGATTCAGCATATCAAAGAACCCCATATATTCAATTTTTGTTGAAATCAAACAAAGTTTAATTTTGGACCCCGATTTGGACCAACTTGAAAACTGGGCCCATAATCAAAAATCTAAATACATGTTTAGATTCAGCATATCAAAGAACCCTAAGAATTCAATTTTGTTAAAATCAAACTAAGTTTAATTTTGGACCCTTTGGACTTTAATGTAGACCAATTTGAAAACGGGACCAAAATTAAGAATCTAAATACACCGTTAGATTCGGCATATCAAAGAACCCCAATAATTCAATTTTGATGAAATCAAACAAAGTTTAATTTTGGACCCTTTGGACCTCAATGTGGACCAATTTAAAACGGGCCCAAAATCCAAAAACTTAATACACGATTAGATTCAGCATATTAAAGAACCCCAAGAGTTCAAGAATAAAACCCCATTGAAATTGGTTAAGAAATAAGCAATTTATACAAAGTATCTTCTTTTGCACAATACTGTGCAATTGAATATTTCTTGCAATTGCGCAATACTGTGCAATTGAATATTTCTTGCTATTGTGCAATACTGTACAATTGACAATTTCTTGCTTTTGCACAATATTGTGCTATTGGATATTTCTTGCTATTGCGCAATACTGTGCAATTGAAGATTTCTTGCTATTGCGCAATACTGTGCAATTGAAAATTTCTTGCTATTGCACAATACTTATTATATAATAATTTACACATCCTGTTAGGTGTGTATCTCCTGCCATATCATTATTATTTGCTTTTAAATATAAATCAGAAATAACCAACTTAAAATGGAAAATTTTAAAGAAAAAAAGGAAAAAGAAACCCCCCAAATTTTTGAACCCCTTATGATTCATCACCCCAAACTCAATCCAAGCCTTCCTTTGAGGTATGGTACCTTGCAGTACAATTTCAGAGATCCATATACTTGAACACAAGTTATTGTCTGGAAACTAGAAAATGCTTATTTTTGGCCCCTTTTGGCCCCTAATTCCTAAACGTTTCAGGCAATTACCCCAAACTCAATTCCAGCTTTCCTTTGTGATATGGAACCTTGTAGTACAATTTCAGAAAGATCCATACACTTACACACAAGCTATTGTCATGAAACTAGAAAATGCTTGTTTTTGCCCCTTTTGGCCCCTAATTCCTAAAATTTTGAGGCAATTACCCCAAAATCAATCCCAGCATTCCCTTTGTGATATGGAACCTTGTGGTACAATGTCAGAGAGATCCATACACTAACACACAAGTTATGTCTGGAAGTTACAAAATGCTTATTTTTGGCCCTTTTGGCCCCTAATTCCTTAACTATTGGTACCATAACCCCAAAATCAATCCCAACCTTCCTTTTGTGATATTGAACCTTATGGTAAAATTTCATAGAGATCCATTCACTTAAACTAAAGTTAGAGTGCGAAACCAATGCGTCTTCGACGACAACGACGACGCCGGACGACGACGACGACGGCGGCGACGACGACGCCAACGTCATACCAATATCGACCACAAAATTTTTTGCGGTCGTATAAAACTTTACCACAAAGTGAATATTTGTGGACGCAGCTGACGCAATGTAAGATCAGTATGTCTTGCTTTTACAACAAAAGTAGAAGACTTGACAACAATCACTATTTTTAAATTTGTAAAGGGGCATAACTCTAGCACAGTAAAACTGACACCACCAAAACTCAAATTTAATCAGTGTTTTGTGATATTGAGCATTGTGTATAAGTTTCATAACATTTGGTTGAGACAAACTAAAGTTAGAGATCGTAAACAAAAAATTCAAGCAACTTTTCCATTTGTTAAGGAGCATAACACTAGTATTGTAAAATCGACGCCACCAAAATTCAATTTGATCTGTGTTTTGTGGAAATAAGCATTGCGTATAAGTTTCATACAATTTGGTTTAGGAAAACTAAAGTTAAGAGAACAGAAACCAATTTTTGGATGTACGGACGTATGTACAAGTAAGGGACGTACATACTTACAGAAGAAAAAGGGTAAAACTTAATACAGTGGGGACATAACAATAGCAGTATGACGACAGGAATAAAAAGTTAATATACACTAGATTCATAGAGGTGCTTATAACCCTGTAACACATTTTATAGTTGATGCTGTGAAATTTAGCATTGAAGCAATAACATTTGAGATTTTTGGTGCGTCATAATTATTTGGACTAGCACTAAGAGTAAGAAAGTCATTTTGCTATTACATGGACAGGTCATTTAATCATGTAAATAATTGCTACAGCACTTGTCTTGATACACTGAGTTATTCTAAGTAGAAGCTGACATGTCTGCCTTATCCTTGTAACGATTTGTGTACAAATATAATTGTTAATGGTAACACTGAGGAGGCTGTGATATGTACGAACTGTCGTTGTCAATGTCTGTTTGATCAACGTGACTGAGCATGCTGGGCGAGTGAAGGTCCTTAAATCCACATTGGAATGTGAAATAGCTAGTATTTAAAAGTTTTCAAATGTTTTTGGCATCAAAACCTTCCGATCGATGTTTTGACAAAAACATGCACTTTTCTATCATAGCCGGTATTTACCTTTACTCATCCTTGGCATGTGACATAAGCCATATGATTATCGATTATTTCTGTCACCTGTGTATAATTGTTCAATCAAACTTTTATCACTTGTCAATTATCCGACGGCTTGGTCAAAATATACACATGTTGCATTCAGTAATGTCAGTTTTACGGGACTCTTTCGATACACTCGGGCTTTTACTTTATATTTAATAATAAACATTTGTAAATATTGTACGTAGTAAAAATTGGGCAGAAAAATGTTCATTCATGAAATATTCATGAATTAAACGGTCTCGCATAGATTTCTTTTGATCTTCTCTTCAGCGCATGGAAAATCCGCGAAGAAGTGTTTGTGATACTCATTTTCAAAATAAAGTTAAATTCAGCTGAATTGTCGGTGAACATTCATTCCTTTTTCATTCAAGCTGTAATCTTTTCAAAAGGACTCAAAATTTCAAAAACATCTTCCTAGAATCAGTATTCAAACACTAGTACTACATTATCTTGGAGCAGAACATTTGCGGTAGTCTGTCACCAGAATTTGGGGCCGACGCCTTACGAAAGTATTGCTATAGCAAACTTCCCAAAAATTATAAGGAGCCTTACACTTTTTTAACCAAAGACATATTATGTATTACAGTGACGCTTTTTGATTATGGCATAGAAAGGGATGTACACTGATGTATGAGAACACATAACAGAATTCTTGGTAAAACATTAATCAAAGTTCAGTTCAATCTGAAAGAAAAATCTGCTTAATATGTGTATTAATATAAGCCACATAATTATATACATCAAAGCAGGTATGATCAAAGGATATTTACTTACAGATAGTTGAAAGAAAACATCATCCAATGTTTTAACTGCCTCTACACTCGCTGCTTCAGATTTCTTTGTTAAATATTTGGCCTGCAAATCATTTTTATTCATTTATTTCAAATCCATTATAAAAGGGTGTAGGTCATCTGTATTTGTGTATTAATTTTGTAACTAAAAAATTCACACTGAAATAGTTGTTCGTTATTAATACTGTTCTGGTCTAGTTTCAGTAACAGTCAGGGTTAAGTTTTTCTTGAATATTAATGAACAGAAACTCTGTGTGGTTATATTCTTGAAACATATGAAGGGTTACCAAAGGTTTGGGCTTAGCACCACAGACTCAGACGAAAAAATATCTTATTAGCAGAGAAAAGTGAGTCACTAGTGTGTTGATTTTGTGTTATAATTTATGAATCTATCCACTCACTAATAGAAAATTCAACTTAACTAATTTTTTCATAATTCAAAATTCATATTTTGCAATAGTGTAGCAAAAAGAGAAGAAAATGTGTTAAACATGTTACATTGAACCAATTCATTCTGCACATTAATTTGGAAGCTCATTTTCCTTATGTCAATCTGAACTCATCAAGAACATATGTCTCTTGAAATAAACAACTTACCGTTTACACTGAAGATAGATTTTAGATAAGTAGACTGTTCCTATAACAGTTTTATACCATATCAATATATAATACCTTCTGTAAACTCTCTTTATCTTGTGTATCCTCACTGAGTGAATTTCCTGCTACTATTACACGTACAATACTAGATGAGGACTTTTGTTGGTCAATATCTCCCACCTGACCTGTTACCATGTCAACCATAAGTTGTATTGGAAAAGACTTTTCATCTTTTCCTCCTATTTCTAATCCAGAAATGAGAGCTATGAACCTATAAATAATAAAATAGACGAAAGTTTCTTAATTCCTCATTAAATGCATGCTCTCTCCCTTTTTCTCTGTTAAAATGATTAACAAATGGGGAATAACTTTTCACAGGTGCATTTATTTTGACACTCAATATAAAGAAAACTTACCAAATTTAAATCAAATAACTAATAAACCCAACTGTATGCAAGTTATATGCATAATCCTACTATCAGCATTGCATTGTTTTCAAATAAAATATAAACTTGGAAGTCCAGATTTAATTTAATGTCAGAAATCTTTTTCATTGGTTGTTTGTTTAAGCTATTATGATTAATGTGGATTAATTATTATTTGTTGGATACCAATTTTCAAGGATTTCAAGGGTACAAGTGAACCAAAAACTTAAATGTTGAAACAAGTACACATTTTCTATAGGCTTGTATGCCAACTTTTGTAAAACCATGAAATATCTACATAGTTCCCTCCAAGTTGATTTTGAGATTGCCTAAATCTGACTAAAATTTATTATTGTACTTCTGTACCAGTTTTTGCTATTCCAATATAAATACCTGTCATGTTCAAGCATAGGTCTAGGTATTTGTTCTGGTAACTGTTGGTAACAGAAATCCTCAACATGGAACTTTCCTCTGTTGTCATCTGGTTCTACACCATACAATGCAACAATAACACCTATATAAAGAATGGGAATATTTTAACAAGTTGATCATGCTACCTTTTATTATTATCAAAATATATTTTTACAACTTTTGTTCCTGACAAAAAATTGTTTGCATAATACATACTTCACTGATTGGCAAGCTGAATGAATTTGTTGGTCAACATTGACTTAGTACTTTGGACTTGATATACATGCATTTACCCCCCAAAAAAATCACTAACATTTGAAAAAAAAACCAATCTGCTAACTTTCTTCTCTTTCACCATAAAGGTCTGTAATATGCACATTCTTTTTATTTGACTTTTTGTCATAAGAAATCAATTTAAGAATGTTAAAACTGCTTTTAATGATAAAAAAAAATCTGTTAACAATCTTCTCTTTCACCATTAAGGTCTGTAATATGCACATTCTGTTTATTTGGCTTTTTATCATCATGATCATACAAAATCAATTCAAGGAGGTTAAAACTGCTTTTAATAATGAACTGAATTCCACCAGGCAATTAAGCTGGTAGTTGCAGTCTTATTTTCATATGATTATCTAAGAAAGAATGTATTAGTAATTGAAATAATTTCAATTTCTAACTACCTGTCACTGATGTCTGTATATTCAGTTTTCCAATTAATAAAATTCTTTGTAACTCATCTTCAAGGATCAATTTATCATTACCATCTGTGTACTTAGATTTGATTGGTTGAGGCATCAAATTGTGCTAGAAAAAAGCAAAATTTTCTTATTAGATATTCAAAACAAATTTCATGTATTTGAAAACTTTGTAAAGACATCTTAAAATTCCAAAATACTACAAATATAAACAGGACACACCCCAATTTGACTGTGACTAAAAAAAGATTAATATGCTCATTATTGAAGGCTGCAGTGTATGGTGACCTTCAGTTGCTTACATCCATGTTCTTTGGTCTCTGGTAAATAGTTGTCTAATTGGCAATTATGCTACATCTGACATAAATGTTACAGTGACAGACAGACTGACGTACAAGATGATTCCTATATATAGTTATGGTAGTTACCCATTACAAAATGTTTTGCTTGCCTTAACTTGATTAGGAGTAAATATGTAAAAGTATGAAAGGTCAAGGTCAAACACTCATTTTAAACTGACAAGAGGGCAATACATACATACAGTACTCACAGAGAGTTTGTAATCGCGAACTCTAATCACCGATTGAGTGTAGCGGTGTGACACCGCGAATCACGGATTATACTCCCAATTTCCTCCAAAGATTCTCTCCCAACACCGCGTTGCTGTTAATTGGTTTATTGCCCATCGGATGTACTGAAGATTAATGACGCGTGACAACATAATCGGATTAGCCAGATTTATTACCTATGTACATTTAATCGATCTTGATTGCACCTGTGTGCTTTAAAACACTGTATTAAAATGTCCTTTCTTTGACAGATAAAATGTGACATTATCATTCAAAATAAGATAATTATTCTTGTATGCTTTTGTCCCATGTCATTGTCATTTCAAATAAAACGTACCAAGGATAAAAATACGAATAAAACACTTATTTTGTATTTTTATTATAGTCCGTCAGGTCATAATTTGTGTTTTTCAACAAAGACAATTTTACCACAATTAGTATCTTTTATGACCTACTCAGTGAGCAATATCTGGTTCATTAATTGTTCAATATATAAAAATCAACTGGCTTAAAACAAAATGTTGTTTTAACGGTAATTTGTCCAATCTTAACCCAAGAGTTAATTTATCGGATCAACAAGTGAACTCTGTTACTTTCAATTTATTTTGCAATGTAAAATATTGTTTCACTACCTCCGGTACATTACCGACTTGAATTATTTGAATTCAGAAAAGAAACTGTAAAGTGACAACTCTGTTGAACGAAGGGAAAACGTTTTGTATGCAATGTGCCCTATATTCATAAAACACAACACTAAGAGACATTCCGCCCAGACACAACACAATAATCACAACCTAATTAATTATATGAAGAAGAAAAATCATGTGTTGTTTATCTCTGTTATGATCTGTTATTGATCCTTTATTATTTAAAATAAAATTGGATGTTAAAAGTCCTTGTCGAAATAAAAAAAGAAGTATTTCAACAATTACTATAGAATATTAAAATGAAACTATATCGTGAAAGAAATACGTGAAAAAAAATGTGGATCGGATTTTAACGATCTGCACATTTTCACAGAGGATCTCTACCAACGCCCAACAGGAACTGAACGACATGCATCGTGTTTTCATCTACCATTAATGTATATTGTTGACCACGGACATATAAATAATGTCCAGGTTTACGTTCTGTGCTGACTGAGAAACGTAAAATAAATGGCTGTGTTCGTTTATTCAGAAAAGGATTATATTTTAGATTCCTGTTAATCAATTGTAAAGGACCTTCTAGAGCCTCAATCTCAACGCACACAAATGTCAATCATTACAGAGCAAATTTAAACCCTGAATGAATTTTCCCACGGTCATCCAGAAAGGTCACCTGAGTTTACTGTTACGTGATTATATTTCCAGCCAAATAAAAATCTCGTGGACAAAATTGATGTCACTATTTTAGAATTCAATATTGTGAGCGAAGTCAAGTTCAAAGTTCAACCACGCACTGTTGATCACTGAGATGTGTATCGTCTTCCCACGGCAATTAATTCCTTTAAAAATATTTAAAGATCACTGTCCTAAATACAACACAAAGTTTACATTCATTGTGCGTAAATGAATATTATGCAACGACGAGTTGATGCAGCTATAGAAGTATTCCTGTTGTAGCCGAAATGTATTATTTATCCTAAAGTAATGCTAACAAATCGTAAAGAGAAAATGCCGTAGACGTATTAAGCATAACGAATGGTGAATAGTATTTTCTTTTTTACTTGCATATACAAGTTTTGAGACACGTAATTTTCTTTAAACTGCTCACATCATATTCAGCGTTAGTTTCCGTAAGTTATAATTTTACGCAAGTATGTCTCTTTTCGTAAGTAATATAATTTACCGATACAAAAAAACAAGGTCAAAATCAAGTATAGTTTTAAATCTTTTATTTTTTCAAGCAATTATGTAATCGTGAAAATGAAAATAGCATAGACTTATTAGCATAACGAATAGTGAATAATATTTTTTTTTTACATGTATACAAAACTTTGAGACGTGTAATTTTCTTCAAACTGCCCACATTTATTCAGCGTTAGTCTCCGTACAACAAATATTATTTTACACAATTATATCTCATTTTGTGAAAAAACATTTATTTACTGACTTGATAATTTGAACAATATTAATTAAGTTTTAGATCTTGCATCGTTGATTAATTTTCTCTCAAAATTTCTGATATTCTATTAAAGTTTTAAATATAATATGAGGCAGGCATTACCTGTGAAAGGGGATGAAGTCTGTATAAATTAGTGTAGGAATTCAAGCATCATTTGCACTTGAATCTGTAGAAAATGAAGCCAAAGTACTGAAACATATCTGACATTCGACCTATTGTTCGGGATTATAGTTGTGACATCATTTTCAATGTAAAGAAAGAAACACCATCATCAGGTATTAATGTGGTTTTTTTTTCATGTTATAGAATTATCAATTATTTTTATTGCCAGTACATTAGTAGATTGTTTTCTATATTGATTTTCTACTGCAGTTTCAGAAAAGAAGATTACAAAAGGAAAACATTTTGTAAAACTTACCAAAATTTCTGAAATTAATGAAAATTGTTAAAATTGATTATAAAGGGCAATAACTCCTTAAGGGGTCAACTGACCATTTTGGTCTTGTTGACTTATTTGAAGATCTTACTTTGCTGAACATTATTGCTGTTTACAGTTTATCTCTATCTGTAATAATTTTCAAGATAATAACCAAAACGGCAAAATTTCCTTAAAATTACCAATTCAGGGCAGCAACCCAACAACCAGTTGTCCAATTCATCTGAAAATTTGAGGGCAGATAGATATTTACTTGATAAACAAGTTAATCCCTGTAAGATTTGCTTTAAATGCTTTGGTTTCAGAGTTACAAGCCAAAATCTACATTTACCCCTATGTTCTATTTTTAGCCATGGCAGCCATCTTGGTTGGTTGGCTGGGTCACCCACACATTTTTAAACTAAATACCCTAATAATGATTGTGGCTAAGTTTGGTTGAATTTGGTCCAGTAGTTTCAGAGGAGAAGATTTTTGTAAAGATTACAAAATTTACAAAAATTGGTAAAAATTACTTTAAAGGGCAATAACTCCTTAAGGGTCAACTGACCATTTTGATCATGTTGACTTATTTGAAGATCTTACTTTGCTGAACATTATTGCTGTTTACAGTTTATCTCTATCTGTAATAATTTTCAAGATAATAACCAAAACGGCAAAATTTCCTTAAAATTACCAATTCAGGGCAGCAACCCAACAACCAGTTGTCCAATTCATCTGAAAATTTGAGGGCAGATAGATATTTACTTGATAAACAAGTTAATCCCTGTAAGATTTGCTTTAAATGCTTTGGTTTCAGAGTTACAAGCCAAAATCTACATTTTACCCCTATGTTCTATTTTTAGCCATGGCAGCCATCTTGGTTGGTTGGCTGGGTCACCGCACACATTTTTAAACTAAATACCCTAATAATGATTGTGGCTAAGTTTGGTTGAATTTGGTCCAGTAGTTTCAGAGGAGAAGATTTTTGTAAAGATTACAAAATTTACAAAAATTGGGAAAAATTACTTTAAAGGGCAATAACTCCTTAAGGGGTCAACTGACCATTTTGATCATGTTGACTTATTTGAAGATCTTACTTTGCTGAACATTATTGCTGTTTACAGTTTATCTCTATCTGTAATAATTTTCAAGATAATAACCAAAACGCAAAATTTCCTTAAAATTACCAATTCAGGGCAGCAACCCAACAACCAGTTGTCCAATTCATCTGAAAATTTGAGGGCAGATAGATATTTATTTGATAAACAAGTTAATCCCTGTAAGATTTGCTTTAAATGCTTTGGTTTCAGAGTTACAAGCCAAAATCTACATTTTACCCTATGTTCTATTTTTAGCCATGGCAGCCATCTTGGTTGGTTGGCTGGGTCACCGCACACATTTTTAAACTAAATACCCTAATAATGATTGTGGCTAAGTTTGGTTGAATTTGGTCCAGTAGTTTCAGAGGAGAAGATTTTGTAAAAGATTACAAAATTTACAAAAATTGGTAAAAATTACTTTAAAGGGCAATAACTCCTTAAGGGGTCAACTGACCATTTTGATCATGTTGACTAAAAAACCGAGGTCAAAATCAAATATAGTAGTATTTAATAAAACTAATTTTAAATGTACAGTGTAATTGAAAGAATTAACAATAACGTTTTGCTTTTTAATCTTTTATTTGTTTCAAGCAATCAGATATATAACCTGATTATCAATACCTTGACTGTTGTGTGCCGGCATAGATCAGAAGGATTAGGGCAATTAATTACCTGGTGTGACACCGTGTCACACCGGACTGGGAGAGATGTCGCTAATACAATAAACAAAAGGTAGCGAATTTACGCGAAGTTGGAGGAATACTCCCAAATTTCTCCGAGAATTTAGGGACGGATGTCGGAGTTTCCTAGTGTCACACCAGGAATAATGCGGTGTATGCAGTTTGGGATTACAAACTCTCTGTGTGTACTGTATCAAGCAGACAATAGATGTATCTTGAGAATAAAACACTCATTTAAGTTGCTCTATGAATAAAATCATACCTCTTCACTTAATTCTTTCAGGATACTAGGTCTAAGTTCCATGTGTTTAAAAAGGGTACCAATTATAACACATTTTTCATCACTTTGCAACTCATGCAACTTCTTTATATTTACATCTTTTCCTACAAATATGCATATAAATATACATGTATAATTCTACAGATGAAGTTTAATGGTGAATAACTGTTTCGCCTGCTACACTGATTATGCTTATTTATTTATTTGTCAATCTTTGTTTATTTTTTGGTAAATTTTCTTCATCTGCTATTGAAATATTTGTACAAACCATGGATTGGAGGCGGGATTCATCGGAAGCGGACCAGCTATGACCAAAATCTGTATTTTTACTATATTAACTACAGACGCCTGAATTGAACAGCTGACAATAAAATAATGACCCCAAAAGTGAAAATTACACATTCCACACGCATTAATAAGACTTTTGGTTAGATCTCCCTTCTTAATGTATATATTTCCATGTAAATGCATTGTTTCAATTTATTGATTAAAGTTGCTTAACTTTGTTAAATTTATATATCTTTTTAATGAGAAACAGTAAATTTCATTCAGATGATAAACAAAATAGTTTTTTAATTGCATTTTTATTGATATATGATACTTTCTTTCACTGTGTCTTTTCCTTTTTTGATATAAAAAAAAAGTTGTTTTAAGTGCTAGATATTTAGTTGGTAGATTCTGTCAAGAGGATTAATTTAATTATGCAACTATAAATGACTGGATTTTGCAGTGCACTTTTTTTCATCCCTTCAGAAGGTGTTAAGGTTCATCATAACAAATGGACAAAAATGGCTATATTTACACCTCAAAAACTACTCTGAGTACAGAC
The DNA here is from genome assembly GCA_017311375.1 of Mytilus coruscus. Taxonomy (NCBI): domain Eukaryota; kingdom Metazoa; phylum Mollusca; class Bivalvia; order Mytilida; family Mytilidae; genus Mytilus; species Mytilus coruscus. Next base: position 57,187,556 of record CM029602.1, read on the forward strand.
TCACCTGTGCAGTTGGAAAAGTTTTAAGGCCTGGTATCCACTAGATATATAAAACTTAAATGCATTTTGTGTTTCAGAAAGATAAAATCTTTTTTGGATTTTGATGGGCACTTTTTTTCGTTCCTGCAGAAGGTGTAAAAATAAACAAACACCTGAATTGCTTTTGATACTGTCCACTCAGTTACACCCTTTAACTCACCTACAATGTATAGTTGTGTAGATATCTATTGTCTGTCTATTGTCCATGCCAATCAAGGACAATCAATAAAATACAATACAGTTTTTACCTGAGAGGGACCATCTCTTCTGCAGGAACGAAAAAAAATGCTCATCAAAATCCAAAAAAGATTTTATCTTTCTGAAACAAAAAATGTGTTGGATTTTTTATATATCTAGTGGATGCCAGGCCTTAAAACTTTTCCAACTGCACAGGTTAGTCTGTACACAAGAGTAGTTTTTGAGATCTAAACACAGCCATTTTTGTCCATTTGTTATGATGAACCTTAAAATTAACATACAGTCGAGTTTCACTTGATATGGCCCACTCAGGTACACAGTTTAAATCACCAATTACAGTGGCGGATCCAGAGGGGGGGTTCCGGGGTTGGAACCCCCCTTTTTTCTTGACGATCAATGCATTTGAATGGGGACATATAGTTGAAACCCCCCTTTATCCTGGGTTGGGAACCCCCCTTTTAAAAATGGCTGGATCAGCCCTGAATTATTGTCAGGTATTTATTGTCCATCTATTGTCCATGTCAATCAATACAGTTCACTTCAATTATTACCTGTGGGGAAGTTCTTAAACTTCTTTCCCAACTGTTTATTTTGGCACCTTCTGGAGGAATGAAAAAGCAGAGTTCTCGATAAGTGGTGGTCCTAGGGATTTGACCACCACATTTTGGGAAGGACCAACACAATTTTGGTAATTTGCAATAGAAATGATAGTGAGGACCTGCACATTTTCTTCAAGGACCACCAGGCAAAAAGATTTGAGAACTCTGAAAAAGTGCACATAAAATTCTGTCAAGTTTTGAATTTTCTTAAACATAAAATATATTTGAATTTTATTTATCTAGGGCATGCTATGCCTTAAAACTTTTCCAGATACACAGGTTTGTCAGTACTCAAGAGTAAATTTTGAGATGAAAATGCAGCTATTTTAGCCAAAGGGTCCACATGAACCTTAATTAGATATAAGAAGATGTGGTATGAGTGCCAATGAGACAACTCTCCATCCGAGTCAAAATTTATAAAAGTAAACCATTATAGGTCAAAGTATGGTCTTCAACACGGAGCCTAGGCTCACACCGAACAGTAAGCTATAAAGGGCCCCAAAATTACTAGTGTAAAACCATTCAAACGGAAAACCAACGGTCTAATCTATATAAAAACAAGAAACGAGAAACACTTATGAACCACATCAACAAACGACAACTACTGAACATCAGATTCCTGACTTAGGACAGGTGCAAACAAATGCAGCGGGTTTAAACGTTTTAATGGTACCAAACCTTCACCCTTTTTCTGAAACAATAGTGTAACATCACAACATAGAAAGACACACTATAACATTTTAAATTGATCAAATGGAGGCAATTAATAAAAAAAAAAAACAAGTTCTGTAAATCTGCATAGTACATGTGTAGCTTGTAAACATATTATTTGGAAAAGCAATTTCAAAGATATGTTTGGGAAGTACAGCTGAATAGAATAATGTCCCGGCAGAAAAGGAACAAACATAAAGGCGGGTTCATGAACATAGCGGCTTTGGCAATGACAATTTCGTATTTTTTTACCCCACTTTGTTTTAGCAGCATCTACTACTTTGTCCCTCATACTCCACAACCGTTCGGCATACAGGTGAGCATACTGTCTTGTAAAGTTTTTAGATTTCACTCGAAATCTTTCCGATAAATCTTCATATTTACAATCAGTTCGAACATAATCTGCATCAGATGATTCTGTCGGTTCAGTCAATAGTTTTCCAACATTTTTAGTGTCTTTTTCAGGATTAAACAACATTTTAAAGTGTTCATTAGAAAATCTTCTTCAACGCGGATGAATTAATATTCAGCAAGAAACTTACATAAAATGTTTGTTTTTCTTTTAATTAAATTAATTTTCACCTGAGGATAAAAAGTGTCGGTGCTTTTACATAATTGACATAATTTTGATTTCGGCATAGATGTAATGATTTCGGGTACAAGGTAACACTGCTTCCTCGTGTAAGCATTAATTTGATTAAAATTTTACAATTTTTGAAGATTTTTAAATGACAAAAATGTCAATGTCTTGTTTTTAACTATAGATATAAAAAATACTGCATTGAAAAGCCCTTAAAACTTGAAAATGATCCTCTGTCTCCACAAAAAACAATGACTAAAAAATGTGATTTGGTGTAAGTCGCCCACATATGTTGGATATTAAAAAAGGGACTCCGTGTAGTGGTATTATAATATAATCATTGAAGGCTCTGAGAGTCTCATTAAATTATAGCCTCAGATAATAGCTAGCACTAGCTACAATATTATCACGTCAAAACTAAATTATAGCCTCAGATAATAGCTAGCACTAGCTACAATATTATCATGTCAAAACTTCTTTTTTTTTATCATATTATTCAGTCACATCTTTCCGTATTTATTCTCTGTTCTTTTTAATTCACTATATTGACAATTTAACAAGTAGACGATTCCAGAATGTATATAACTAATGCAAGTATACAGTGGTTGGATATAATCGAAATTTCGTATTTCATATAATTATCCTGCCCTTAAAACCTGTCCAATGTTTTTTTAAGGAAGAACCTCTCATATATAGCGTTCATGCAAGTTGGCTACTTTATCTTCCGCATTGTTCACTGAATCAGCATAGGCGGATCTAGGCCCCCTTTAGAGGGACAAAAAGGTTAATTATATAGGGAATCACTGATCCATGACTGTAACGGACCCCCCAATAAAAACTTCGGGATCTGCCACTGGAATGGCTAATTGTAATGCACAAACTTTCAGGAAAATATAAATATTTGGCAAGGATGCCACATTTTCTTTAGGAAGTATCCAATATTCCGTCAATGAAACAAATCTGGAAAAGGGTTGAATCATTTTTTATATCAGAGACATATACATGTATATATATATATGTGTCTCTGGTTGAATAATTTGTATATTTATAAAATCTGGATTGCAGATCTTTGATGAAAAAGTAACGTTTTTAAATTATGACGATTTGAAGCTTGACATAAAAAAAATCAGGTAGGCACCGTTTATAAAATATTTTCTTTAATACCTCTAGATTTAGATTCTATGCCTTTTGGGAGTTTTAAAATATATATACCCGTATTTACTCATCAAGAACAGAGCTCTATTCATTTGTTGTTTACAAACCATGAAAGCAAGTATCTATATAGACGCTGGTGTTACTCCAAAAATGTTATCGTTCGCTGCCGACGAAACACCTTTCAATATCGTGAATAATTGTTAAACAATACGGATACAGGAATTAGGAGTTTCAATTTACTTGGATACCAAAAATTCTCTCCCTCGTCCATGCATTCAAGAAAGAGGATATCTTAAAACTCATAGGCGTGTTTAACGTTTAGTTTTTGTATTTCAACCAAACTGGATGCAGACACTGAATTTTCTTTAACAAACTGTGCCCTTTTCTGGACAAACACGTTCCCTTAACTTTATATGAGGCAGATTTCACACAGAAGCTTCTTTGAGCATGTTACAAGAAATATAAGAAGCTGACATCATCCCTTTTAACATGCGTACTTATCTTTCTTATTCTTTTCTTATTTGTTGTTTCCAGCTGCAGAGTCAGCAATGTATTTTAAAGGGAACCATAAGTCATATGTCGATAATATTTGGGATGCAGTTGTCAGAGGCTGAATAAAAGTTGGCAGTCAGGGTGCCCCCTCTTATGAAGCTTCATTTAGGGTTAATCCAGATTTTGCGGTTCCACTCCAAACTTTGTCTAGGTTGGGGACTCCTCCAAGACCCCTTTTCAAAATCCTGGATCTGCATCTGGTTGTATTAACTGAAGCAAATCTTATTTCCATGGAGATTTTTAGCCCAGCCCATGGTCAGGGTTTATTGACTTTAAGAGCTTTTGCATGCAGGGACATGAATGAGTTATTTTCAGTAGATTCATTTGGTCTCTGGTGGAGAGTTGTCTTTTCATGATTGGCAATCATACCACATATTTTTATTTATTATAAGAGTGACATTTCTGTGTGTCAACTGTTTGTTCTTAAATGTTAAGCTGTTACACTGTCACAGATAACAGGATAATTTAGCACTTACAGTATGTGTAAGCCCACCACATTCTCATTCTGTATGACCTTGTTCTAAGCAGTGGCGGATCCAAGGGGGTTCCGGGTTGGAACCCCTTTATTTGGACGATCAATGCATTTGAATGGGGACATATAGTTGGAACCCCTTTATCCTGGGTTGGGAACCCCCTTTAAAATGGCTGGATCCGCCCTGCTAAGTAAGTAGTGGGAAACTCTGTGGTTGTTGTTGGTTGCTTTTGGTCATATCAACTTTTATTTGTTTGACACTTGCATTTATAAATGTATGAGGATCCTGATTTTACACCAACAAACTACACTACTTATAAAACACAAAATGTACAATGCGACTGGGATAATCCAGTTTTATCTGCATACAAACGGTATTCTTTGCTTATCCTAGGACCATGTATCTTAAAAGTAAAACAAACAACAACAAAACTGCCAGCACTAGATACATTATAAACCCAATATCTCAGGACCACCAAATTGAACAAGATAATAAAAGATTGCAAATAATTTGGAAAAGGGTTAAACAAATATTAGTCTAATTGAGCTTGGTAATGTAGCTATTTATAGCTGCTTACTGAAAAGTGTGAATAGAAAAAGAAAATAAAGTGTCTTTATTTACACTGATATCCATTTATCTCTCATACACTGAATATTTTTGTTGTTGTGTTAATAATTGAACATCTTTATAAAACACACTGTTTATTTATTTCCTCTTTAGAACAAAATCTGCTTCATATTAATCAATATGTAGATCACAATTATAACCTTCAGATTCACCAGTTTTCCATTCTAACCTGAAATTATAATGTTATACATGTAGTGAAAACAAATCCAATATAAGAAAAAATACAATATGCAATTTAAAAGTACAATGTAAATGTGAATTATATATTAATGTCTAATGACAATAACACATCTCATTTTATTGCATATATAAAAAAAGTTTAAAAAAACCCTTACATTTTCAATGCTTTATCAAATTATCATATATTAAATGTGTAAATTTTACAAAACATTTCAACCTAAAATTTGAATTGAAATAATCAATGATTGTGTGTTCTTAAAAAGTGGCAGCCCTGTCAGTCTGGAACCCAAAAATCAAGAAGGTCAATGTAGTCCTGATTGCAAACTATTAAAAAGTTTGTGGTTGTTTTATTCTCTTATTTTAGATTGTCTGGTATTTTTATATTGGTATACATGTAGCTGCTCAGTGGCAGATCCCAAACTTTTGTAAGGGGCGGCTGACTGACCAAATGGGGACGCCGAGTCATGCTTCAGTAATTCCTTATATAATCAACCAAATTTTTCCCACAAAAGGGACCAAGCCCCCAAAGGATCTGCCTATGCTGCTGATTACAAAGTACATCAATATTTTAAATGTAAACTGTTCAAGCACATTTTTCCATGCAGTTTTGCTCAATATAAATTACACCTACATGTACATGTACGAAAGTATGAAAATCTGCAAATACATGACTGAATATCACTAGAACTGATCAATAGCAATAGCTGTAGACTATAAAAATATTTTGAGAACTTGGCAATTTTAATTATAGACAATAATATTTTAATGTTTGTTTATGTACATGTGCACTTGTTTGTATTCTTAAATCTTTGAACTTCCAATTCATTTGAGACAGAGTTACATTTGTAAGTTAATATACATACAGGAAGAAGAAAGAATATTTTCCATGAAATATTACATGCAACTTTTCTCACAAGTAAAATAACTATATAAATATAACTTATTACTTTAATATCTTACCTTCTTTCATTCATTTTGTACATATAGTTGATGAAAAGTAATGTGTTACAACACTACAACATGTGCAACGTTTTAAAGAATTAAAGAACACTATAGTAGTGTTTTCATAGTCTGTATGAAAATTGCAAAATCAGCTAGGATGTTGGATTCCTTGTATTTCCATTGACTGAAATTATATGAAGACATAATATCAATATGAACATGACTAGTACTGGATCATTCAAAGCAAAATAAATATTGTACGCTAGCTAAGGATACATATCTAGAGTAGTATAATTTCATGAATGATGGATATTGTTTTGCAATGGTAAATCATGATTTTATATGCAAATCCAGATATAAAAAACCAACACTATTCATCAACTAGTTTATACCCTAGTGAGACTTTTTACTTTCAATTAGAAATGTTAATTCCACATATTTTACATGATGGTGAACAAGATATATGCTAACTCTTCCAGATATCAAACTCATACAGTTTATCTAAATGGTTCTATCAAAGACATAAATATGAATATGGCTATTATATTATAGATATAATATAGATATGGCTATTATATTATGGATATAATATGGATATGGCTATTATATTCTAGATATAATATAGATATGACTTTATATTATAGATACATGTACAATATAGATATAGATGTAATATACATGTAGTTATGGCTATTATATTAAAGATATAATCATGATAATATAGATATGGCTATTAAATTATAGATATAATATGGATATGGCTATTACATTATATTATAGATATAATTTAGAAATCAAATGGCTATTATATTATAGATACTGTATTATATCTTTTACTATTTGTGCACCAGACTCTATGGTCCACAAACAATTAAAAATATCATATAAAGGACTTTAAGAGCTACAGTTCTGCAGATAATGATAACTATGATGCTATGTAGTGTTTCAAAATTTGTTTGTCTTTACATCATTCATTTGTCTTTTTGTCTCATGTTGTAGATTTTGTTTGACTTAAAGGTTTTACATGTCCTTTTGGTGTCTTCTGTTTCTTTTTCTACTTTATTGTTTTCAATATATTAATAAGTTAATATAATTTACATGTATTTAAACAATATCACTTTAGAGTCTACTATATAAATAAAATTTAAAGACAAACATACCCTTGATACAAGATGTATGTAGTTTATTATTTACATGTAAAATCATGTAAATTTTTCTTATATAATGTAGTTATTAAAACAGATATATTGAAATATTCATACCATATAATGCTTACATGTTTCAATGATACATCATGTGTTGAAGTACACAAACAACTGGTTATGGTCGCTCATTTGAATAACAATGAAGAGGCATAACATGTGCGTCAAAATGCATAATTTGCATCCGATCTGCAATGATGTTATCATATAAACATTCGAAAACCTATTAAACTTTTATCGGACCTTAAGTTTTAAGAAATATCTTATCCAAAAGGAACAATTGTCAAAATTCATAAAACCAAGACTTGGTTTTACCAGACATGTGTTTTCGCATCATTTTTAGAAACATCGCATTATTTCTCAAAAACCTGAGAAATTTCAATTATCAAAATATGATAACATCAAAATTTTCAACTCAGAGTACCATAAACACTAATCAAATATAAAATTGGGTTGCTCGATTTTCTAAATTCAGACTTTCAAATTGACCACTTACTCTCTGAGTATGACCGGTTTTTCCAAAATGGCGTCTATCCGGAAGTTAGGTAGGCCTGTAACAACTCAGAGAACCGAAAACATTCCCGCCAGCGGAACTCTTTACAATAAAGATTCATTCTTTATACATGATTTGACAACTTACCGAATCTGTATCAAGCAGATCAAGGAACGCAACGTCCCAAAATGAATATGATTTTATTCAAGATTATTACACACTAATAACTGCAAATAATTCCTAATTTCATATTATTTATACCTTCATACCTTAATGTTCTTTTGAGGTATATGGGTAGTTTTTCAGAGTCAAGTGCCTGAGTATTTATACAAATCATAGATGTGACTTTGGTGGAGGGAATGGATGTTAAAATTTATCAAGCATGTTGCCTTTAATAAAGTTTACAGTTAGAGCAAATTGACAGCTATTGCAATTTATTTCAGTAAAAGTAAAATGTACTTGGTAAATATTCCATCGTTTTCATTTAAACTACATTTGATTCATATCCAATGTTCAATAACATCATTTCATTTGTTGTTCATTTGCTAATTTTGTTTCATAGAAAACTGACAAATATATATCTTTTTGATAAATACAAAAAAACGGCGGGGGCATAAAAAGATATCTGGAATATACAGAATACAGAGTATGTGGATATATTTTATAATGTGGAATATTGACCATTTTGGCATATAATAGGGAATGTTGATCATTTTGGCATATAAAAGCAAAATGATACATTGTGAATGTCACTTCTCTAAAACTGTTTACTTGATTACTTTCATACTGTGTAAGACTGTTTGTCATCATGTGTAGTTGACCATACTAGTATACCATAGTTTTGAGAGTCTTTGCATGCATATATGAAATTTTTATGGGACCATTTCTGGCTGTAAAACATGTTCAACCATTTTCTCACAAAATTTCATCAACCCAGTTATGAATATATCAAATCACATGTAAAATGCCAACAAAGGCAATGAAAGGGATATGGAATACACAAGACATAAACACCATTTCACACATTTGTACACTGCATAGGCTTTTTATTACATGTTTTACTTTAAAGACATATTGTCTTGATAGGCAAAGTTGGGCATAAGTAAAACCAGAGACATATAATGTTTGTATTATGTCTCTGGTAAAACTGATTTAACCCCATCATATTTTATGTCTGTACCAAGTCAGGCTATCTGGACCATTTATTGTTGGGTTTATTCAGAGGAGTTGGGTCTGTTGTACTGCCTTATATTTTTGGTGATTCCTGTTTACCTTATTATCTATTATGAGATTTTGTATATTTTTATGCCTTAAATAAATCAAAACAGAATACAAATGTTTATGTTTTATTTTTGTGCCTTTATGCATGTCAAAATTTAAACAAATATATCAATACAAAGAAGAAAGAATAGATCAATTCTGTGTTCAAAATCATAAATAAACTCATGATTTTTGTTAACATCAAGTTAAACACATTTCTTATAAAAAAAAGATACCCCTGTATTGTACATATTATTATTTTAAACTAGTAATCACTTTCAGCCAAACTGAAAAAAGGAGGAAACAAAAAAAAAAAACTCTGTCACTTAAATCGATTTATCTTTTATTAGGTTTTAGAGTGTAAAAACTGTGTGTCCAATACAAAAAATAGAGATCCACCATAAAAGTTAGCATAACAAACTTTTTGCTCAAACAAGATCATTTCAAATATCAAAAAGAAATCAATTAATTTTGAATTATGCAAACTGTACCTGCAAATAGAATATTAATAGACTGATAATGCTATTTGCAGGTTTTTCTAAAAATAAAAAATAAAGAGGAAGTACATTAATCCAGTCATCACTTTCTTGCAACAGTTCACCTTAACATTTTTGTGAGCTATTTAAAAAACTAACAATTTTATATATTTATTTTTAATATTAAGACAAAATCAAAGAAATGAGGCTGTATCAAGCTGTTTACCCAAAAAAAAATTGTTTTTCAACAAGAATGCATTTTCTTCCATAAAATCATGAACTGAACTGTAAAAATGCAAAAAAAATATGGCTTAAATACAAAAGTTTTCTTGCTAAATTTCCAAATGAAAAGTAATATTCTCTTGCATCTTTTTATACAATTCAAGCAAATTTTAAGACCATAGATAGAACAAATCAAAGAAACGTCTCCTGTATCAAGCTGTTTACCCAGAAAAAATTTGTTTTTTTCGACAAGATGCATTTTCTTTCATGATATTGTGAATTGAACCGTAAAATTGCCAAAAAAAATATGCATCAAATACAGAAGTTTTCATGTTTAATTTCCAAATGAAAAGTAATATTCTCTTACATCTTCTATACAAATTCAAGCAAATTTTGAGACCATACATCAAACAAATTTGCTCGCCTGTAAACATTAATTTCATCTTTCGTTTGAAAGCTTTACTAAAAGTAATCACAATCTATTTAGAACCCTTAAGCGAAGGGTTCACAATGGAGTGTCAGAACTGAAATAGTGTTACTCCTTCATAACTATTTCATTCTTTACTTTATACTCAGATAAGATCTCGGCACAAAAAATATATGGATACTACAATCTGATTTTGTATGTTTCAATGAAAATCTTCAATCAAGAAATAGAAAAATCAAACAGTTTACATTACACATCTTGTAGTTCTGTATAACCTCTTCAAACAATATTTTTATATTTACAATAAGCAATACCTTCAAAGAAATGTACAACTAAAAAGAATAAATAATTTCATTGCAAAATAGTTGTTTTTACCATATTTAAAGAAAAATTACATCTCTAATACTCTAAGTAAATTTGTCTTCAACAAACATATAAACACCATTTATTTTTAAAGGAAGGCCTTTCAAAGTTAGTTTTTCCAGTTTTGTATCGTATACAACTTTTATATTAAATAAGAGAGGTGGTATTGATTGCTAATGAGACAACTTTCCACCAGAGACCAAATGATGTACAAGTTAGCAACTATAGGCTATTTATGTTTATCAGGCTTATAAAGTTGTGTAACTAAAATATAGATTCTATATTCCTTTAAAAATATACTACAGTTTATTAATAGCTCACATGTTTTCTGAATACTTATCAATTATAACACAACATCAAACCTATCCTTTCTAATATTGTAAAAAATACATTTTTTGATTTATGAGAGAAGATAAGGGATAAAGAAACAGAATGGTCACTGTTTATGACCAAAAGTTTACAAAAGATTACATACTAATAGTAGATGGATGTAATTCATCACTCAAGTTCTTTTAAAGAATTTCCTTTTATAACTTAATGCGTAAACTCGTTTTGACTTCAACTCTATGACATCATATTTTTATGATCAGATAAATAGAAAAAATAGATATTACATCTTAAAGCAACTTTTGTATTCTTCATGGAGTTTATATGAAAGTGAAAACAATAATGCTGGCAGTTATTTTGTCTTCTATTAATAAAATATGAAAATAAAAAGAAGCTAGCAGTTACGTTTTTTCATTTGAATATGACAAGCAAAAAAACCAAGAAAAACAAAGGCTAAAACATAACTGTTAAAGACAAACCAAGCCTAAATATCAACATATGTGATAAAACATTCAATGAATGTCCTTAACCATGATGATGCATACATGATAATGATAAAGGTATATACAAATAAATTATCAATGTACAATGTCTTTTATAAATGTGATCTGATAAAATTACTTATTATATGTAATAGGATTCCAGATAATAAAAAGAAGCAAGTCTTCATATTTTGCTTTGTTTTGGTTTTTTTTTCTTTTTAAACATAAAATTCTGTAAAAACATTGTTATTACAACAGATCTTCTAGTATTCCTACTGATTTCATGATCAGTTTAAACCACAAAATTTTAATTCCTAAAGATATACAAGTTGTCTGACAATGTATTTTATTTATGCAACTGAAACCTTAAATATAAAATCTCAAGAAACTATATTAACTTATATCAAATAATTAAAGGTCTTTCCCTGTACTGTAAATTCAAAAATTATTGCGCGCATTTATTATTGCAATTTTGTTATTTTAGACTAAAATGCGATTTCAATTTTGCAATATTGAGAAAATCCTGTTTAATTCATATAAAAATTTCAAAATGCGAGTTTAAATTATTGCGATTATTACCCTGTCGCATTTTTCGCAATAATAAAAACATTGCAATAATTTCTGAATTTACAGTACAGTCCATCATCAATAATTTTGCAGTGATAAATTTGACACCAGATTATTGATGCAAATCTGATGGAATTCCTTTCTTTCTAAGACTCATTAACCATAGAAGGAACCATATCAAGGCATGATTATAAAACAAATAATAGCTACAGAGATCACAACCATTTATCCCATGTATTGTTATTTCACATTATTATTGATCTATATTTATCATATCTATTGTTATTTCATATTATCATTGGTAATTTTTTATCTTTCCATTACTTTGAATTTAGTTTCAACTTTGTTTAACGTTTTACTGAATTTAAGAATATTTATACTTCCTAACAACCACATCTTGTACAGCATTGTACAGAAATACTGTGATCAAAATATAAATGTTTAAATCTCTTTTTTTCAACAGAAAACTTCTATAATTATCTCCCCTTATGACTCAGTTCGTAAAGCCTGCAGTGTTTTAAGTTTATATTTATCAGTGGTGGATCCAGAAGGGGGTTCCAGGGTACATTTTTTGGATGATCAATGTATTTGAATGGGGACATATAGTTGGAACCCTCCATTATCCAGGGTTGGGAACCCCCTTTAAAAATGACTGGATCCCCCCTGTTCATTTAATTTCTAAATGCAGGCTTTTTAATTAAATGAAAATATAAAGTTCTAATTGATTTTTAACTACTAAATTACGACCAATTTCTTTAAACATTATTGAGATTACAAATTATAATCAGACCGTGAAAACTGATATGAATCGACAGTTCTTTCTAGCAACATCACTACAATTCTACCATATATAACAAACTAATGATACAAATATAAACAAACATAACTGAGTATAACAATTAACATGAGGCAGAGTTTTCTTATAATATTGCAACTGTCTCCATTGTGTAACAAAAATAACAAAAAACACAATTATGGTTTTATTCTATATACTAAACTAAATCTAACAGTCAGCAGTAATTAACAGAAAACTAATCAGTATACTAAATTTGTCAGTAAAATTTGTACATATAGTTTACCTCACAGTTATCATTGAACTTCACATTGTCAAAGACAATAAGACAATCATCAGGTGTTTCATGAAGGTCATGAAAAAGTTTTTGGCAGTGCATACAGATATTGACTTCTGGAAGTTCAATGCATTTGTTATTCCAAACTAAAACCAAAGTTTTTTGCATTTCATGATGAAAATATGGGTGAGTATTTTTTAATAAACACCAAATATGAAATAAGATACAAGAAATATGAAGAAAAAAAACATGGTATAGAGAAATCTCTCCAATATAAACATCTTTTATTTTATTCAATAGAAATATATTTTTACATTAATAAAAACATAAACTAATGACAAATGTGTGCTTAATTTAAAAGTCCATACTCCCATTTATATAGAAATGACAAAATCCAATTTTTGCTATGTTAAACTTCCAAAAATCATTCTGATAAAAACAAACTGTTGACACATAGATATGTCTTGCCTGTATGTTATTTTGATAATATAATGCAAATGTTGAAATTAAAATGGCAATACTTTAATATGTAAACTATGCAAAATATCCAGCGACAATGAACCATGATCGAAGGTGCAGTGCCAAATAATCTTTGTAGAAATGAGAAATGCCAAAGCTCTTTACATTTGTATACCAAATATAATTTACTTATCATAAGTGGTTCCATTTAAATTGACCTAAACACAAACTTTAACATGTTAACTATGCAAAAGTTTCAAAGCCAATAGACAATAAATGAGGAGACAGGACCAAATAAACTCTGTTGATATGAGGTTTGCAAATGCTAATACCACTACCAAATATCATTGACCTACCACTTCTCTTAAGCTGACCTTATCACAAACACATAAATGTTGACAACGCCGCCAACAGCACACCTATGTCGCCTCCCTATTTGATTGAGGCGACACAAAAATCAGGTTAACAATGCCATGAAGTTTTTGATGTTCTAATATCTATATTCATATGAGGCCGACATAATAGATGGCCCTGCAAGAAGAATAAAATAAAATTAGCACTATCATTTATCAGCATATTTCCCAATTCAGATCAAATCTTTTCACTGAATCAATATATAGTAAGTAAATTAACTATTATACATACAATATTATTCTGAAGAACAATATTTCTCCTTCAAATTCAAATAACAAAACTTACAATATGTCCAAAGTACTTAACTTTAAAGCTACAAATTCAAACTCTGGCAAGAAGACATTTATCTTGATAATCATCATATGAACCGGGTAGCAGAGATCAGGAATGAAATTCAGAGATTAGTAACTTTAAATTTATGTACATGTTTCAAGTTTGTGTTTACTTTTAAAATGCAACATATAATGAGCTTTAAAACACCAAACAAATTTACTGTAACTGAAAATACAATAAGTCCAAATCATACACAGAATAAAATAAAACCTAAAATCTGATGTGTAAATGTCATAACACAGGTATGTCATTATACAGGTATGTCATTACATAGGTTATGTCATTATACAGGTATCTTGGCTCCTTGTTGTGGTGGTACTGAGCCTCCTCTGTTAATTCTTTTAGCTCTGCTGTAAAATAAAAAATAAAATGATCTAAAAATGTGATGATTTTTTGTTTGTAAGTGTAACAAAATAAATGTTTAAATTTATAAGAATATACACTCTATCTAATATGTTGATGACAGTATAATAGTACAGGTTATATTTATATAAGTTACTGATACTGGTAGTGTATGTGATGGCATAGTAAGGTAAAATCTATTATAGTAAATCAACTAAATAAAAGAAGGACTGTAATTATGAGCGAATGTAAATCGATTAGATGCATAAAACTACAGTTCACCAAATCACTATCCTATTTTTTTCTTATTTTAAAAATTCATTCCAAATTTACCTACACATATGAATCAATTTTTTCTTTTCTGTGTGAGACATAATTTTCATTACCAGGTGTTTGATGGTTAAAAAAGACTGATAAAGAAACACATCTTATATTGCTAAATATTTTGAATATGTCATCTATTCTTTTAATTCTTCAACTTACAAGAAAACTGACTGAAAACAATATTTTCAATCAATTAATAATTCTATATGTTGTTGACGCCAACACATCACACAATGGGAGATTATAATCAAGCATTGTTCAGTGCATTATTAGAAGACTACTGCAAGATAATGTTGCATGATACTAGCCAACTACTAGAGGGTGCAAGGCTCAATTTTGGTTAAACAGGAAAATGCCAATGAAAAAATGGTACCTTATTTACAAGTTATTTTTTATATATTCTGATATTCATTTGTAGTGCTAAAATTCATGTTTTTTTGTTTTTTTTATTTAAATTCTTAAATTATTAAAATCATTTATATTTTTGCCTTCAGAAATACCCATATATAACTGGGTAAAACTTTGAATTTTAATTTTGAAGGAACAAAATTTTGTTACTTATGAAAAACATTCTATAAAAGCAAGTGAAAATCAGTATTTCACTGCATACATATAATACTGGTTTGCACACTGAATTGAATGAGGTCCAAGTAGATCAACATAATATAATGAAAGAAAAAAAAATTGTCCATATTACACTCTTCTTAATCACTCTTTACTGACACCCTTAAATACAGGTTCAAAATACTAAATGTGTTATATATAATTTATAAATTCATACACACTGATTTTTATCAAATTTTATAAACAAAAATAATACAATAATTCACTTCTATAGTCTAAAAATGTTCCTAAAACGTATTTCCAAAATTGTCACCTCATTACTTACAGGAATATCCCATTCCAATCCTTTGAAAAAAAATGACAATGTCTCCAGAATAGCATCATCCAGCAATTCCACAAATTCAGAGAGTTAATGTTTAATAATGTTTCCATGCTATGTTGACCTTTCAAATATAACCTCAAAGTTATAAAGGTGTTCAAACTATTGCAATGACTAAGAACTGGGGGATGATAGATGAAAATTTGGTCCAAGGCTCAAACAAGAAATTGTATGAAAGCTTTTATTTACAAAGGTATGTTGTGACATGGATCTGTGACCAATGACTTAAAATTAAATATGATTCAAGATCTCTAAATGACCAAGCATATGACAATGTTTGATAGACTAGAAGTCTATTCTACCTACGAGCTTGCATCTCTGGTGTCATTTGGTGACCTTTGACCTTAAAAATGGGTTGAAGCTCTCCCCATGGCCATGTATAGGATGATGTTTGAAGAAATTTAGATACAAAACGAGAGTTCTATAGTGTTTAGTCTTCAAAGTTTTTGTTATAACCTTGACCATGACCTTCAACATTGAATATTTATAGAATTCAAGTCTCAAGTACTGCCAATGGAAAAGAAGTGGACAAAGTTTGACGAAGATTGGAAACAAGATTAGTCCTCTATTGTACAAGCAAGAGTGTTATGGAATGACAACACACTAGAACAGAGTTTTTTGTTGTTATATCCTGTATGTATTTCATTGCATGGTTATCTTTACAGGACTATTTTTTTTTTTCGTTTCTATTATATTTAGTTGATGTCATATACTAAAGAATATACTTTGAGCCTGTTCAACACAGTGTTGCATCTACTCCTAAAAACTAATAAGAAAATGAATAAGAAATAAAAATCCACAATTAAAATATTTATTTTTTAACAATAAAACAAACTCATTTATATAAAAATTTTTAAAGAAAAACTAGAATTAAATTTTCTTCATACATCTGACTATATTATCAAATTTTCCAAAAACACCAAATATGTGAATGATTGATTTGGAAAGGGAGAAATAATTATACCGGAAAGGGAGAAATAATTATACCCAAACTTTCCAAACAGAGCAGGAAATGAGGAGAGCTCCATTTTAACAACAGCCTGGAAACGAACTATAGTGAAATAAAAAAATTACAGAGTTAATATCCATACTTTTCTGATTTTCTAAAATTAAAAACTTTTATTATGCAATCAAAAACTATATAATATGTAGACCATGGCATGGCATAAAAAATAAGCCATTAGATAAGCAGCTTATGGAAAGTTAATGCTGCAAAATTGAAAATTATATAAAAAACTTTTAATTCAAATAATTTCTCTACTCATTGAAATAAAAATTAAAACATATCTAATTCTTGTCAATTTAAGCAATATAATTTAGGCAAGGGTGTAAGACAACAAAAAGCATTGGAAATGTGGAGATATTCACCTTGGTCTAGCTCCATGCATATAATCTGACCTAAATATATAAATAAGGATAAAGTTCATTTATAGTTCTCAATTTATCACTGCTCTATGACCAGTTTTGGCATGCTTTCCCCCCTCCCCCCTCTGTTCTGAAACAAACTGTTATTGTATTAAGGATGTTTGCTAGTCTTGTTTTTGACTCTTTGTCAGATATTCAGAATCCTCTGGTTTTATATGTGACGTGCCATTAAATATGTACCTGCTAGTCCCTGCTTTTCTTTTCACAATTTAATTACATAAATGTGATTAAATTGTGAAAAGAAAAGCATGGTCCGTTAACTTTTACAAAAATCTTCTCCTCTGAATTCACTGGGCATAAGACTAGAGTTTTAAAAAAGCTATTTTTTTAATCTTATAAAATCCTTTTTATTTTTTCATAGTTTTTAAAAAAAAAAAAGGTGCCAATGATAAATGTATAAAAAATCTAGAGAAAATCATGTCCTGTCAAATTTTTAATGGCTAATATCTCAAAAATAAGGACATGGACCTATAACTTTTTTCTGCTTTTTAAGTTACGTTATTTATATGCTATTAATTTATAAAAGTCTTTTAAAAAGCTTGCTATTATGAAACAGAGTAGCAAACATCCTTAAAAAATTATTTGTCCTTTTCGAAGTTTGAATTATAATCATAAATGAACTAAGGTATTATTTCAATAGCTTTAACTCATCCTTATAAATGGAGTGTTATACAGCTAACTGTATTAGAATAGATTTAGCTTGAAAAGACTTTTACATTACCAAATGCTCAAAAATTTAATTTATTCAAAAGTGAAAACGAAAAACTGTTGAAAAATTTTAATGGAAAGTCAAGTTTAAGCTACCAACTATGACAAATAAATTATAAATATTTAAATATTTTGTACAATGGGTTTTCTGCATGCATTTCTAAAACAAAATATTGATATCAAGCTGGATATATATGGGATTTAGAAAGGAAATAATATAGCAAAATTAAGATATGTATTTTTAATGACAGGTTTCTGCAAACCCAACATTATGGTAGTGTGCTACACTTGTAACTACTTGCTTAGGCTATTAAGGACATTCCATATCTCTAAGCTTTGGTAATGTCTAAACTGTTTCATCAAACATGAAATGCCAGTTTCTTTTTTGTACCTTATCAACCTAATAGAGAATTCATACAGACATCAATGAATTTTATCAAAATTGACAGTCAAGTCTAAATATTTCCAATATTACAAAGCAGTGCTACTATAATTTATAGACAATTAAGCAGACAGAAATACTGTGAAAGTAATTTTATTTAATACGAAAGTTTCTCAGTTTAACTTTTGGAAGTATAAAGAAAGACAAAATGAATTAAAAAATTCTAAAACCAAATGTTTTCAACAATTTTTTCCATCACAAAAAGTGGCATTTGTGAATAAAAGTACTTTCATTGTATGAGGATTAAATATTGATCAGTTGTAATATGATTTTCTAATTTTATTTACAATGTTAAATAGTGGTAGTTTCTATCAGCGTTTCATAATTAAGATCAGCACAAATGTGCAACACATGTTAAGGGCAGAACAGATTTACAATCACTAAAAGATTATTTTGACATGAATGAGTAGCAATCTGTGTCTCTCAAAAATACATGTTGTAGTTATATCATGCCTGGAATCAAAAATACCTTCTCAATGACCTATTTTATGACCTTCAGAATCAACTGCTGCTACATCCTTGTACACTGGAAAATTTTCAGCACAATTTAACTTTTATAGACATTATAAAAACCCATTTTAATTTGCATATAACTTAAAACAAGAACATCAGTGGTTTATAGCACCAAAAAAATCTGAAGTGTATGCAGACATTTTGTATCCAAAGAGTATAACCAAACATAATTTTTAAAACTGAAGATAAAAAAGAAAAGGAAGGGGAATTGAAACATTTAAGATTGCAATGCATTTAGGATTGTAATGCCATGAAAAATTGTCAGGGGTGTTAAATTAACAAAAAATCAACAATATTAAGATAGTTTTGAAAGCATTTAGTCTAAAGAAAGCAAGTTGGAAAAGAAAGTAATTTTCGCGCCCCCAATTAATAACTTAATATATTTTTCAAATTCTAGTACAACTCAAAAGGTACAATCAAAATCCGAATGACTGTCACCTCTGGATTCCTCTCACTTTAGAGAAAAATCTTTATTTTAAAAAGAAATTAAAAGGATTAAATAAGATGTTATTGGAGTTCTACTGATGTATATGAATATAAGATATAAAGATCCAATTATTTAGTTAATTCAAAATATGAAAAGCAATGATTTTAAATGATGCATGCAATAAAATCTGTCCTATTTTGGTTGAACAAGTACAAGCAATGTATATCAGAGCTGTGCTTTTTGTAAAGAATAGATCATTCCCGCGGCACACAGAAAAACAGGAATTTAAAGTCTTCCTGGCAAAGAATTTCTCAGGCATGTGAATTTTGGCACCAAAAATTTTAGTGGTAAATAAGCAGTTAAATGATTATTACTTCTAGCCTTGCTTTGTACTGTGAACATCAAATTTTTCATTGGCATAAAGAATGTTCAATTTGGCAATTTCTTATGGTCTTTTTTTATACAATCGACTCGTTATCTTGAAGTCAGCCGGACCAGAGAAATATTTTGACTCAAACGAATACAGGAAGTTTGACAGACCAAGTGATACAACTCTTACTTAGCTGTTAAGGCTAAAACAAATCCAGATGAATATGGGTAGAGGATCGATAGTCTGGTCTAAGATCGATGTATCTGTACATATATGTAATGGTCTTTTATTATCATAATAAAATTATGTTTTTCTTGGGTTATTTCTTTGCACAGTCACGACATTTCCTGAGGTCATAGGTCGAGAGAACAATTTCCAATCGATCTTAGGGTGATTTTAAGTTAACAAAGTTGTTCATTCTCATATACAACAGATTTGAGAAAAAAAAGATTTTTGTTTAAATTTCTTTTATTTCAATCTTTTTTTCTATAGAAATGTATCACTAACTATTTATTATGGTGATCAAAGTTTATCTTAGGTAAACACTCGTGGGAAAAGGATGTCATGAATCAATACAGTGGTCAATGACCAGAAATTTAATTACAGGTGTAATATTTGTCAGATTAATTCACTAATCCATCTAAATCCTCAAGGTCATGTTTTACGTATACCGTAGAAAGGCTTGTATAGTTCGCACTGGTACATAGTCCGCATTCCCATCTCCACGAAATTTTAGGTAAAAACTTTTGTAACTGTTAGAAAAGGTCTAATGAAACTCCGTAATTTCAAATCCTGTGCGGTCGTTATGTATTTTCTTGAAAACCTGTTTTCCATCATCAAACAGAAGCTGAAACTACTTGTAAATGATTCTAGAACGCTTCATGATTGTTAAAATAAGTTTAATTCACTTAAAAACAATTTAGAAACTTGTGTATGTTTAAACAGGAAGTTTAAAAGCACGTAAAAGAAGAAATTAACGGTGAGAGTCGAAATCCGTACATAACAGATATCACTATAATACTAATTTGAAAGTAAAACAGTTCCATCCTTTTGTAAAACAGTCTTTAATATATATCACATTAATGTTTGAAGGGTCTTAAGCTAATACAAACCATATTAGTCAGTATGAAACACCAAAACGGAACGAACAATAACCGATTACGTTTTCTGTTTACAAATTCTAAGCTGGTTTACGGTTGTCTTTTCACTATGTTTGTATCGTTTCAATCAATAAGATACCAGTTTATTTCAACCAATGCATTGAAAAGAAACGAGAAATTTGTAATGAAAGGTTTCGCTTTTATATTTATCAGTATTAATTTGATATTGAATAGAAATAACTTATTAATATGGATGAGTTAAAATTATTAGTTTGAAAAATGATAAGAGCGCCTCTACAATATCAATAACAAAGATGGCGGAACGTAAACAAACCATCTCGCCTGAAATTGAAATTTTCTCTTATTTCTTGCTTATTGTACTCTATAGTCCGCACCCGTCTGAAGGTCCAATTTTGGAGAATAAAACCATGGACTATACAAGCCTTTCTACGGTATGTATTAGTTCAAGATTTTTAAAAAATGCAATTTAAATGCTTTTGTTAACCTTGAGACCGTACATTTGGTTTGTCATCTGAATCTCGTCTCATCAGGAATTGAAATACATATATTTCTTTGGAACAAAGTTCAGGACTGCAGGAAAATTTCGAGTCAACCGAGTGAGAAAACGAGAGTTAACTGAATATATATCTTTTATAAAAGGTATGGCTATTCAAATGTAATCCTATTTGGATTTGATATATAATTTGTGTCTTCAATATTTGTTTTATAGCCATAGTCTTAGAATTAAACTCCTTGTGTTCAATTTGTTAGAAAGATTGAGCATTTCTTTTACATGCAAAGTTCCTATACTTGAATTTTACTTGACATTGACAAAAGGATGCAGGTTTCCAAATTATTTTTTTTCATAAGCCACAAAACAGTATTTTGTGTGTTTTGGATTTTGATAATTTGAGAGATGATAGCAAATATTACTTTGTATATATGTTATGTTGATATATCTGTTTATTGTAATTTTAAAGCAGCAGCACAGAAAAGATACAAGCAGCGAGCTAGTCAATAAACTTAAGGTGGTACCAAACACCTTATCTAAAATTAATTTGGCTCGTTTACTTTTCATAAAATTTTGACAAAATATTTACTTTGACCCTTTGACATAAATATAAAATTTCAAAAACTTGAACCACACTTTATCGGAAAAATTTCATTGGATATATAGCAGTTTGACAAACACTAATTTTGATCATTGAGAAGCTTAATATTTCCTTAACATTAGAACGTGATTAAAACGTTCAGCTGATTTTACAGAGTTATCTCCTGTAGTGTTATGTACCACCTTAAGTTTTTTTGAGTTATTTGTTTTGTATAATATTAAAGATATAAAATAGACTTAGGTATAAAGATATAGAATAGACTTAGGTATAAAGATACATAAGTATAATGAAAACTATATTTTTTGTTTTATACTTTTGAATTTAAAATACTACCAGAATTTTTCAAGTGCAATAGTTGTACTATTGAAATATCTATTTTATATTAATAATGTTTTCAGTTATGAGAAATATCAATACATGTTTTTATCCTCTCCATTTTTTCATGTGACAGTTCCACAAAATCATTCTCATGAAATTCAACACGTGAAATATTCTGCTAATAAAATACAGAAAAACACTAAATATGAACAATGAGAATAGAGATGTCAAAAGGTAATAGCAAAAATAATGTGGCTTGAAAATTTCTCATAAAATAGTATGCTTGTTAATTACAAACCTTGGTGAATTTGAGTTTGGACCTGCTGACTTCTTTTCTCTTGGCGGATCTTTTACAAAATTTCTACATGAAGCTAGTTTTGTCTCTAATGCCTGATAAGTATAGAAGTAGCTTTAAAAAATCATATTTCTAACAAAACATTTAAACTCAATTATTTGATAACATCTGAAATTGCAAGGATCAAATTGACAGTCAATGGTTTTTGAAAATATTGAGAATTTAAAAAATGGTTTATCCACATGTATTGTATGTATAAGGGGTTTTAAAAACATTTCAATTCAAATGCTGATTGTTTTTGGTACTTGGTGTCATTTATTTCTGAATAACTGCATTAACAAACAAAAGACAACACTGCATAAATAAATATTAAAAGGACAATTCAATAAAAAGAACATTGGAAGCCGACATTCCAAGGAAAATAAATTTAGCATTGTGAATTCAGATTTAATGTGTACATTTGTTCATGCAATCTTGCATATTAGGAATTATTAAAACAATAAAGAAGTAGATACTGCAGAATATATAAATTGAACAAGAATGCATGCATTGTCTTGCTAAGCATACACCCACTTGGAATTCGAAGTCTCAGAAAACAGGAAGTGGGTGTCTAACTGAACAAAAGCATACATACTGTACAACTCATTACTGTTGTAGTTTTTGAGAGTGTGAAGAAAAGAAGTTAATTCAACATATTGAAAATTTTAAAGTATTGGCAAATAGGACGCAGGCATTTGTCAGATCTTAAAAGTGCTCTATTTGTATCTCTGCTTTAATCTTAATATGAATTTAATTTTTCTTTCTGTTGTTGGTGACTTTTTCAGATGTAGTTTTATACATAAGTAAAAACATACTCCAACTTTGCGTAACAAATCCCCGACTATATTTAATGCTGAGATTCTGGCTGATGGTGTTAGTGGTGTGCTACCATTTGTTGTTGGAGGAAGACCTGGAAATAAAAGAAATTATTTTTTATTTGTAAATATCCGCTTGTCTTTGGGCAATAAATAGATTGTAGGGACTCCCCGATCAAAATAAATGTGTCATTGCCTCTTTTTCCTGATATTTCAAATAAAGAACATCCTACAACTGATTGGTAATTGATTCATTTTTATTTAGATATATTGACATATGGCTATATCTCAATGTTTTTAAGATTGTGACAAGGGAGATAAATTACCTTTTACTGTAGCTATTCATAATGCATTGTTATTCTGTCACTTTCTTCAATTTAAAGGCTGACATGTGGTAAGGGAGACAACTCAAGTTGCTTAAACTGGAAGTTTAAAGATATATAATTGTTCCCTACCTGCATGAATATTAGAGACTATTTACACAAATGGAGATAAGTCAACTTATTTGAGTTGAAGATGAATTAGAAGCTCAAAGTCTGAAACTGTACTAGCAAGATGCTGTTCCTTTTACTGGAAGAATTTAATATAACTGATTTGTTTTTAAACTAGCTTCTTATTCCATGTGTCAAGTAACAAGGGAAACAATTTACCTTTCATTGGAGGTGTTTTGAAAGACTGAGAAGTTATTATGCCACTATCTACTAATTTATTAGAGTCTATAGATCCAGTTGGCGTGGTTACTGTGCTATCTTCAGATTCATTCTTCACAACCTCTGTACCACCAAATGCTTTCTTTACACCAAGTTCTTGCTTCAAATCTGTAAAAAAATGAAAATTAAGGTATTAAATCTGTGAAATTTATAAGGTAAATCATTGTGTTTTGATAAGCTCTCGATTTCAAACATTGTCTGGACATCCTTACTTTAGACTCAATTTTACTTGCAAATAGCAAATAGCTAAGTATCTAATCAATGAGCTTAGTAGCTCTATGGGAAAAGATTGTTTCCTTGATGTAAGTTTTGTCCCAAAATAATTGAACTCTTTTATGTGTTTTTATTACAGGCAAAAAAAGATATTCCATATACCATATATCCGTTTTTTTCAGCATTTACATTTAGATGGAACAGTTAAATCTTCACTGTGTTAATTATTCTCATTTCATGACCTTGTTGCATGCATTTAAATGAACAGTGATATGTTCGTGTTGAGTAAAAATTGATGTTAAATGTCTATTGCATAAATAATGAAAATAAGACACACTAAAATCTCCAGATATACAGTATTCTTTCAAAAAGAAACACCTAACCAGTTTATATTTTTATATATTAAAACAGCAGCCATGCTGAATATCCAACCTCAAGTGTTATGTTGATAGTATTTATTTGAAATTTCTGTGAAAATGGTCTATCTGGGACACAGCATAAGTTCTGTATTTGTCATGCTGTGGTCTAGTCAATTTTCATGAATAGAATGTTTTCTGTGCATTTTCCTTTCAAGGCAAATGATTCCTCAAGGCATCTCTGTTCATATGCCAATTGAAGACATAAGCATCCCCGTTCATGTGCCATACAAAGACTCAAAGCATTGCTTGTCAGACACAGAACGACGCCTTTAGGCATAGAGGATTCGTGAAAATGTCATTTTCAGTTGTATAGTAAAATATTATGCTTTTTATTCAGCATTTCAAAAACGAAGCACATTGATTGTTAAATCTTGTTAACATTTTATTTTATTATTTGAGAACAGGACTGATTCCGGTCATAAAATTGAGAATGGAAATGGTGAATGTGTCAAAGAGACAACAACCCGACCAAAGAGCAGAAAACAGCCGAAGGCCACCAATGGGTCTTCAACACAGCAAGAAAATCCCGCACCCGGAGGAGGGCTTCAGCTGGCCCTAAACAAAAATGTGTACTAGTTCAATGAAAATGGACCTCACGCTAAACTCCAAAACATATAAATGAACTAAAATTAAAAAAAATAGAAGACTAACAAAGGCCAGAGACCCTTGACTTGGGACAGGTGCAAAAATGCGGCGGGGTTAAACATGTTTTGTAAGATCTCAACCCTCCCCCTATACCTCTAGATAATGTAGAATAAACAAACACACAGCAATACGCACAGTAAAACTCAGTTTAAAAGAAGTCCAAGTCTGATGTCAGAATAGGTAACAAAAGGAACTAAGCAAAATGACAATGATACATAAATTAACAAAGGACTACTAGCAGTTACTGACATGCCAGCTCCAGACCTCAATTTGAATAAGTCTGTTTAAAGGTTTGGTTAGCTTTTGAGGTGAATGTCGACATTTTTGTGCTTTGTATAGAATATTACAAAAAAAGATTGGATGTGAAATACCTGAACGTATAAGATGTCTGCATGTTGATTTATATTTACGAATGATGTCCTTGTACAGATGATAAAATTTAGAAAATGTTTTGACTAGTTTGTGATATTGAAAACCCTGGTGTAATAATTTTTCAGTAATACAGCAGTTTGTTTCGTTAAAATCAAATATGTTGTTACATACACGAGCAATTCAAACAAGTTGAGATATACAAAACACCATAAGATGGTGACAAGGGAACGTCACCATCTAAAAATGGATGATTAACAATAGGAAATGAAAAATCATCTCTTTTATCATAAATTTTGGTATTAAAGCTTCCTGTTAAAGATATAGATATAAAGATCCAGGAAAGGGCAGTGTTCATTGTTAGTATTAGCTTTATTTAAAGTCAGTTCAGCAGGATAAATCTCTTTAGTGTACATACTGAAGTCGTCATTATTGAGAGCCAATATATCATCCAGGTCCGCAATAAGTGGTGCACAGTTAGTCCCCATTGGAATTCTGATAACTTGACGATATACAGAATCTCCATAGCGAACAAAAATGTTATCTAGTAAAAATTCAAGGGCAGTTATCGTATCAAAGCAGGTCCAATTGACATAGTTCTTATGTCTGTTGTTACTAAAAAATGACCTAAGAGAGTTAGAACATATATATTCGCATTCTGACTTTTTAAAAGCCCATTTAATCAGGTGTGTGAATTTTTTCATAATAAGATTATGAGGCAAAGTGGTATATAGGGTAGAAAAATAAAAACTTTGAACAGATTCGAAATCACCAATATAAGTATGCAATTTATCAAGTACTTCCAACGATGTTTGTTTCTACTGAAAAATGGATGTGGTTGAGTTGTTTTTTTTTGGCTTACTGGATAACCTTTTTTCTAAGAGTTCAGGGGGCAAATTCCTTTGATTCAACTCCTAATAACACCAAGTCAAGGTTTTTTCACAGTATTAAGTAAAGATACAAAATATTCAGGAGAAATTATCAGGGTTTATCTTTTTTTACCAGAAGAATAAAACCTAATTTTAGTTACCTCTAGTTTCATCTTTTAATCTTTGTACAGTTTCTGCTAGACATTCTTTTTCTTCTACTTCACTCTGTAGGAAAACATTGACTTCCAGTGCCTGTAAATTATATCATAACATAACAAGAGTGTATGTGCTGAAATGTCTCGCCTACTATACTGACCACTGCTTTTATGTTGATAGTCCAACATATAAAGTTTTACTACAAGTATCACATTAACATTTATAATCCAAGAAAATGAGGTCAAGGTCAGATAAATCAAGCTGGAAATACATGTACACCTTTAATACAATCATTCCATACACAGAATATAGATGACCTATTGCTTATAGTATAAAAGACTCAGAACAAACCATGGAAATTCTATATTGACCAATGAACCTAGAAAATGAAGTCATGGTCAGATGAATCCTGCCAGACAGATATGTACACCTTAAAATCATTCCATGCATCAAATATAGTTGACCTATTGCCTATAGTATCTAAGAAACAAAGTTAACTAGGAAAACTGAATAATGACCAATGAACCATGAAAATGAGGTGAAGGTCAGATGATACCTGCCAGACAGACATATACACCTTATAATCATTCCATACACCAAATATAATTGAACTATTGCTTAAAGTTTAAGAAAAACAGACCAAAACAAAAATAAGCAATGAACCATGAAAACGAGGTCAAGGTCAAATAAAACCTGCCAGACTGACATGTACATTGTAAAATATTTCCATACACCAAATATAGTTGACCTTTTGCATACAGTATTAGAAAAACAGACCAAAACACAAAAACTTAACATTGAGCAATGAACCGTGAAATGAGGTAAAGGTCAAATAAAACTGCCAGACTGACATGTACACAGTAAAATATTTTCATACACTAAATATAGTGCTTTATTTATTCATAATAAGAGAGAAATTAACATTACAAAAAATCTTAACTTTTTTCTGAAGTACATGTAGTCACTTAACCTTGAAAATGAGGTCAAGGACAATGGACATATGACAGACGAAAACTTCATATCACAAGGCATCTATATACAAAGTATGAAGCATCCAGGTCTTCTACCTTCTGAAGCATTAAGCTTTTAAGAAGTTAGTTAATGCTGCCGCTGCCGGCGGATCACTATCCCTACGTCGAGCTTTCTGCGATAAAAGTCGCAGGCTCGACAAAAACTAAAAGAACTGTATTGTATAAAGATAACCTGCAATTAAGTTTGAAAATTTCTTAAAATATGTGAAACATGTGTCACAATAAGATATGATTGATTGATTGATTGATTGTTGATGTTTAACACCACTTTCAACACTTTTGGCTACATAAAATTGAGAATAGAGACATACCCGACCACAGGGAAGTTTTCATTGCAGCGAGAAATTGGAGGAAGCTGGAGTTCCTAGTTCAGTGATAATTATCATCTTCAGCAGGAAAACTGGCAAGCCAAGTCAATTAAGACTGGAATCAAATTCACCTTCCATGTATGGGGTTTGAACTCACAGTCTCAGTGTTAATAGGCTAGTAATATAGAAGATGAACTACTAAGACCACTCAGCCACTGAGGCCCGTCAATGAGATATAACCATAACTCACAGTCTCAGTAGTAATATAGAAGATGAACTAAAGGCTAGTAAGATAGAAGATGAACTACTAAGACCACTCAGCCAGTGAGGCCCATCAATGAGATATAACCATAACTCACAGTCTCAGTATTAATAGGCTAGTAATATAGAAGATGAACTACTAAGACCACTCAGCCACTGAGTCCCATCAATGAGATATAACCATAACTCACAGTCTCAGTGTTAATAGGCTAGTAATATAGAAGATGAACTACTAAGACCACTCAGCCACTGAGTCCCGTCAATGAGATATAACCATAACTCACAGTCTCAGTGTTAATAGGCTAGTAATTATATATAGAAGATGAACTAATAAGACCACTCAGCCACTGAGGCCCGTCAATGAGATATAACCATAACTCACAGTCTCAGTGTTAATAGGCTAGTAATTATATATAGAAGATGAACTACTAAGACCACTCAGCCACTGAGTCCCGTCAATGAGATATAACCATAACTCACAGTCTCAGTGTTAATAGGCTAGTAATTATATATAGAAGATGAACTAATAAGACCACTCAGCCACTGAGGCCCGTCAATGAGATATAACCATAACTCACAGTCTCAGTGTTAATAGGCTAGTAATTATATATAGAAGATGAACTACTAAGACCACTCAGCCACTGAGGCCCGTCAATGAGATATAACCATAACTCACAGTCTCAGTGTTAATAGGCTAGTAAGATAGAAGATGAACTACTAAGACCACTCAGCCACTGAGGCCCATCAATGAGATATAACCATAACTCACAGTCTCAGTATTAATAGGCTAGTAAGATAGAAGATGAACTACTAAGACCACTCAGCCACTGAGGCCCGTCAATGAGATATAACCATAACTCACAGTCTCAGTATTAATAGGCTAGTAAGATAGAAGATGAACTACTAAGACCACTCAGCCACTGAGGCCCATCAATGAGATATAACCATAACTCACAGTCTCAGTATTAATAGGCTAGTAATATAGAAGATGAACTACTAAGACCACTCAGCCACTGAGGCCCATCAATGAGATATAACCATAACTCACAGTCTCAGTGTTAATAGGCTAGTAATATAGAAGATGAACTACTAAGACCACTCAGCCACTGAGCCCGTCAATGAGATATAACCATAACTCACAGTCTCAGTGTTAATAGGCTAGTAATATAGAAGATGAACTACTAAGACCACTCAGCCAGTGAGGCCCATCAATGAGATATAACCATAACTCACAGTCTCAGTGTTAATAGGCTAGTAATATAGAAGATGAACTACTAAGACCACTCAGCCACTGAGGCCCGTCAATGAGATATAACCATAACTCACAGTCTCAGTGTTAATAGGCTAGTAATATAGAAGATGAACTACTAAGACCACTCTGTGAGGCCCGTCAATGAGATATAACCATAACTCACAGTCTCAGTATTAATAGGCTAGTAATATAGAAGATGAACTACTAAGACCACTCAGCCAGTGAGGCCCATCAATGAGATATAACCATAACTCACAGTCTCAGTGTTAATAGGCTAGTAATATAGAAGATGAACTACTAAGACCACTCAGCCAGTGAGGCCCATCAATGAGATATAACCATAACTCACAGTCTCAGTGTTAATAGGCTAGTAATTATATATAGAAGATGAACTACTAAGACCACTCAGCCAGTGAGGCCCATCAATGAGATATAACCATAACTCACAGTCTCAGTGTTAATAGGCTAGTAATATAGAAGATGAACTACTAAGACCACTCAGCCAGTGAGGCCCATCAATGAGATATAACCATAACTCACAGTCTCAGTGTTAATAGGCTAGTAATATTGAAGATGAACTACTAAGACCACTCAGCCAGTGAGGCCCGTCAATGAGATATAACCATAAATCACAGTCTCAATGTTAATAGGCCTAGGCTAGTAATTATATATAGAAGATGAACTACTAAGCCCACTCAGCCAGTGAGGCCCATCAATGAGATATAACCATAACTCACAGTCTCAGTGTTAATAGGCTAGTAATATAGAAGATGAACTACTAAGCCCACTCAGCCAGTGAGGCCCATCAATGAGATATAACCATAACTCACAGTCTCAGTGTTAATAGGCTAGTAATTATATATAGAAGATGAACTACTAAGCCCACTCAGCCAGTGAGGCCCATCAATGAGATATAACCATAACTCACAGTCTCAGTGTTAATAGGCTAGTAATATAGAAGATGAACTAGTAAGCCCACTCAGCCAGTGAGGCCCATCAATGAGATATAACCATAACTCACAGTCTCAGTGTTAATAGGCTAGTAATTATATATAGAAGATGAACTACTAAGACCACTCTGTGAGGCCCGTCAATGAGATATAACCATAACTGCAAAATCTTACCAGGATCTGTCCTACTTATAGCAGTAAAACATCAAAAAGATTTTAAAAATGTAGATTTCTATTGTGAGCTAAAAGATAATCTAGTAATTCTTAAAACTAAACAGCTTTCAATTTACTACAGTCAAACCTCGTTGTGTCGAAAACTCGGATGAGTCGAAGTAATTTCTTGGCCCCGGTAAAATTCCGTTTGATCAATGTATAATTACCTCTGATGACTCGAACTTGGTTGATTTGAATACTAGATTAAGTTGAGTAAATTTTATAGTCCCGTCGATGTAAAATTAATGTAAATTGACCCTGATGTCTCGAAGTTCGAAAGTAAGAATTTTCGAAGGATGCAGACATAATGATAAAAATTCAAATCAGATGTATTTCTTATGTAACCTAATCTACCTAATCTCTTTCAAAAGAGATATTAAAGCTGAGTAAACATACTTTTTTGTATAACAGTTAAAATGACATGTTTATGGTGACCTGTAATTAACACCTTTGTTGATCGTCCAAGCGGAACGTTAGTGTATTGAACCTATTTCACCTAACGTAAATAAAATGCTCCGCTGGGCGCAGCTTGATACGACCGCAGAGGTCAAACCCTGAACAGTTGGGGCAAGTATGGACACAACATTCAAGCTTGATACAGAACTGAATTTGGATTGTGATTAAATATTTGACACAGCATAGGTTTCTGACACAGAATGAATGTGGTCTAAAAACTTAAAAATTTTTAATTTACCTATTCAAACCATATCATTATTATTTGCTTTTATATATAAATCAGAAATAACCAATTTAAAATGAAAAATTTTAAAGAAAAAAAGAAAAAAAATCCCCTCAAATTTTTGAACCCCTTATGATTCATCACCCCAAACTCAATCCCAGCTAGAAAAATTCTGGTTTTTGCCCTTTTGGCCCCTAATTCCTAAAATTTTGAGGCAATTACCCCAAAATCAATCCCAGCCCCTTTGTGGTATGGTACCTTGCAGTACAATTTCAGAGAGATCCATACACTTGAACACAAGTTATTGTCTGGAAACTAGAAAATGCTTATTTTGGCCCTTATTCCTAAACGTTTTGGGCAATTACCCCCAAACTCAATTCCAGCTTTCCCTTTGTTATATGGAACCTTGTAGTACAATTTCATAAAGATCCATACACTTACACACAAGTTATTGTCATGAAACTTGCTTGTTTTTTGCCCCTTTTTTGGCTCCTAATTCCTAAAATTTGGAGGCAATTACCCCCAAAATCAATCCCAGCATTCCCTTTGTGATATAGAACCTTGTGGTACAATGTCAGAGAGATCCATACACTAACACACAAGTTATGTCTGGAAGTTACAGAAATGCTTATTTTTGGCCCCTAATTCCTTAACTGTTGGTACCCTAACCCCCAAAATCAATCCCAACCTTCCTTTTGTGGTATTGAACCTTATGGTAAAATTTCATAGAGATCCATTCACTTAAACTAAAGTTAGAGTGCGAAAAACCAGTGTGTCTTCGGATGACGACTACGACGACGACGCCAACGTCATACCAATATTCGACCGCAAAATTTTTTTGCTGTCCTATAAAAACAAAACGAATGAAATGACGCAAGCCAATATTAAATGAATTGTTAAAATTTAAATTCATTAATTACAATAAATAAAAGGATTCAGACAATTAAGATAAATTCATAATAATTTAATGTAAAGCAGACAACCTCATCAGAGACCGTTAAGGACTTGCTTCGTTCCGCACGAGTGATTTCATAATTTAGTGACTGACCTTTGTAAATATTTGTGTATACTATTGATTTTATGTGTGCATGATTTGTATCTGTACTTC
Source organism: Mytilus coruscus (assembly GCA_017311375.1). NCBI lineage: Eukaryota > Metazoa > Mollusca > Bivalvia > Mytilida > Mytilidae > Mytilus > Mytilus coruscus. Next base: position 57,220,063 of record CM029602.1, read on the forward strand.
TGTGATTAATCATTATGAAGGACCAAAAAATATGGAGATTGAATACACAATCATAAATTGTCATATCGAAAAAAGGCACACTGTTCAAAGTGTCTAGTTTACACAAATCTCATACCTTATTGTATTTCATGTATCCCAAATTTATGACGACACACTCGACATCGGATGAGTCGAACCTCGGATAAGTCGAATACTTCCGTCCAGTCCCTTCGTCATAACAAGGTTCGACTGTACTTGTTTCTAAATATTCAATGAAACATGATGTTTTGTTTGTTAGTCCTTTGTGAATTTCTGCACTGTTAAGGTGTACTAACATACATGTCCATGACAATTTACATCCATATACATTCTAACCACTAAAATTGTGGCCTTATTATTATTTTTTTTTAAACCATGAATACATGAAGGTGTGGGTTTTATTTTCCAGTTCATCAAAACTTACATCAACTATCATATTCTAACCTACCAAAATGTGTTCAAATATTCCCAATCAATATTCCACTTATTTTATAGATTACAAACCTGGTTAAGTCTCCCTTCGAAATCTTCTAATGATACAACTGTAGCCCTGAAAAATATATATATATTGAATAAATATTGTCTGTAAAACCTACTATTTATCACTTTTAACACTATATTTTGCACAGCAAAAATCCTGAACTTTAAAGTAGATTGACTTACGATTAAAGTGAAGCTGGTCCATTTTAACCCAATGGTTTCAGATTTGATTTGTTTTAGAATGTTCAACAACATCAGGCATGAGCGCAAAAAGATGACAAAAGCTCATATGAAACTTTGCACATGCATATCATATGAATAACATGAACAACTATAAACCAAGGATCAGCTCAATATTAGCAAGCACAGCTACAAATGGAGATCTATTGTTTCTGTAAAACCATATGCTATGTCAATCACTAGTGAAAGCATAAAGAAAGAATTAACGAAAGGAACAATAGTAAATCTTCATGTTCATAAAATAGTTCACAATGGGGGAAATATTCAGACAAAACAAAAGCATCGTTAGTCTATGGCTTTGTTCTTCTAAAACTTTTTTACTGTTGATTATATGTTAATCAGGATCTTCACATGGAATAAAAAAACTGAGCCCATATCCCTGTGAAGCCAAAATAACAATTATATTATGATACAGTATTCTGATTTCAATATTTTTTTATCATTCTGATCTATGGTTTTATTTTCTTCACATGGTATATGGGCTCATATCCCCTGTCAAGGTAACTAATCATCATGCATGGTAAGCTGGGACATTTTAATCCAGTATATTCAAAACATTAAATTACTGAACAATAATACTAAAAAGACATCTAGCAAGAAAGTTATTAAAAAAAAAAAAAAAACCTTTTGGCTCTTTCTAAGTCATCATTTGTCTGTTCTAATTCTCGTATGTATTTTTGTAGTTCATCTTTGAAAGCTGTAACCTCAGCTAATTCATCTTCAAGTTCTGTAATTCTTTTATGACTTCCTGATTGTTGATGGCCTAATTTCTCCTGAAAATTTACATATCAGACATATCATCAAACTTGTTAGTTTATCTTAATGCCACATACAAAGTTCATATATTGACAATATGAATAAAAGGAGATAAGAGATATATGCCAATGAGAGAGCAACCCATTGACACAAACAACCAAAAGATATTTAGAGGTCAACATTCAGTCTTCAACAATGGATAGATATCTACACAATATTCTAAATCACCCATCAGTCTATAAATGCTGTGAATAAGTTAAAGAGACTATTCGGTATGGGTTTTTTTATCATTGTTGAAGGCCAGTTTTTCTCATTGTTGAAGGCTGTACGTTTGCCTATACAAGGCTTACATCCACTTCATTTAAACTCTGGTGGATAGTTGTCTCATTGACAATTAACCATGTCTCCTTATTTTTACACTATAAAAGATCTTCCACCAGCACCAAATTATCAAAATAACAAAAAACCATTAAGATGTATGAAAAAAGTTTAAGTTATGAAGGAACTAAATCTAATAAAGTCTGCATCTTCATTTGCTTTAGTTTGTTTTTTTCTTTTTCAGTCATGGCGTTTTCAGTTTATTTTTGACTTATGAGTTTGAATGTCCCTTTGGTATCTTTCGCCTCTCTTTTACACCATCCCGAATTGGTTTACAGATATGATGTGTTCATATCTCAACTCACAAGCGCAACATTTAGCAGTCTTGTATTTTTTTATACCAGAATAGTCGTCTGATCTATAAATTTACAGATTTGTCCTTTTTTTTTCATTGCCAAAATTACAATGTATACAACAACAATAAATTGCTTCGCCAAGCGCAGCTGGATACGACCGCAGAGGTCAAACCCTGAACACAGTTGGGGCAAAAATATTCGTGCTTGATACAGGTCTGAATTTGGATTGAAATTAAATGTTTGACACAGAATAACTGTAGTCAAAGAACTTAGAATTGGTTATATGATTTGAATTTATATTCAATTTTTTGCTTTAGTGCAATACACTATGCTGTTGGGAATTGCCTCCCCTTTTTTGGAAAAATTTTTTTTTTCACCCCACCCTTTTTTTTTTGCAAAATTAAAAAAAATATTTGACGAAATTTTCTTTTTAATTTCTGAAATCTGTAATGAGAAAAAAAAATTGTTCTCCCCCAATTTTTTTTCACCTCCCCCTCCTCTTTATCCAAAAAAAAAATCTTTCCCTCAAGATATAGTCATTATCTCAATTCAAATTTTCAATGGAGTTTGCAACCATAATTACATCATAAAAGTCTTAAAATAGAAAATGACATACATGTACATAATCATGTCTAAAACTAATATATCTTTAAACAGCATTTTAATTAGTAACTTCTAAAAATAAATTGATAGCTAATCACCTCAAGACAATACAAAATTTCTTTATACATAATTTTAAAGCAGTGTAAGGGAGGTAATCCAAATTAAACACTGTACTTAAAAGTGATTGTCCATTAACAAGGAAACCCTTGTTTTTCCCCCTTTTTTGCCCCTAAATCCTAAACGGTTTGAGCCATTACCCCCAAAGCCAATCCTAACCATCCCTTTGTGGTATGGAAACTTGTTGTACAATATTAGAGAGATTCATACACCGTTCCACAAGTTATTGTCTGAAAACTAGAAAAATGCTTATTTGGGCCCCTTTTTTGGCCCTAATTCCTAAACTGTTAGGACCATAACCCCCAAAATCAATCCCAACCTTCCTTTAGTGGTTATAAACCTTGTGTTTAAATTTCATAGATTACTATTTACTAATACTAAAGTTATTGTCCGGAAACCAAGAGTCTTTGGACGACGACAACGACGTGATACCAATATACGACCACAAAAATTCTTTGCGGTCGTATAAAAACAGGACAGCACTTTCTGATTTGATAATTTAAGGGCTTATAGATTTTACCTCTAATGTGGTTTTATTCAAATCTGGAGGAAATTGGCGAACACTTTGTAAATAAGCTTATTTCAATACTTTTCTGCACAAATCAAAATGCAGTGCACTTTGCCATTTTTTTAAATGACAGGGGACAAGGCGCCTTACAGTATTGATCTGTTTTGTGAAATAATGGTCAGCATTATTCAGCATTATTTCTACCAGAATTGATTTACTTAACTCCTTAAGGAACATTTTTATCATATTACTGCATTTATGTTAATTCATAAGTCCTTATTAAGCAGGAAATTTTATAGTTTCATCAAACACAGTTTTATGTGTAAAGTATTTTATTTTCTTTTTAATTTCAATAAGACTTCTTTCATTGTCCCAACTTGGAATTGAACTTTCAGTAAAGAAAAAGGGAGCCATGAACTTTTATACACTAAAGAAATTACAAAGGAATAAAAGTATATAACAACAGTAACAGCTTTTATACTCCCAATCTTGATAAGCTTGGAAATAAAAAGCAGAAACTTTTTTTCCTTCATTCCATGCAGCACTTTCTGCTTTCCTGTGACAGTCACACTTAATTGTATTCTCTGTGGTCAATTACCTTAATTATACAATAAATTGTATTGATTTTCAATTACAAAACATTTTTAATTCATTTTTTATACAAAGGCACCTCATAAAAATCAATAAACTTTTCATACCATATATAATATGAATTGTAAATTATTTAGGTATTGATAAATGAGCATCTGTTTCAAGGGTTGACCTGTTCATGTATGACTAATAATTCTATTTATATATATAGTGTTTTACGCTTATGTTCCCTCAAAAAATTGTATATGCTTCATGAATGCAGTATAAGAATTTATTATATAAACAGCAGTATGTCTCTTTAAAAATGTTCTGAACCACTATGTCATAATTATCATACTAAAAAAGATGTTCACACGATGTTGTTAATGTAATGTACATATCGACGTATGAATACAGTGTTTGTGGTCAAATTAGTAAATAACATGTACATGTATAACAAATGTTTACCATAGCAATTATTTACACAAATAATGGTTCATAATGACATACTACATTTGATACAATGTGTAATCACTAATTACTTATGCCAGACCCATGTTCCTGTAAATATCAATATTTTATAACTTAGTATTTTGTAACTATAAATTTTGAAACAAATGGCAATTTTTTTTGCTATGAAATGAAGAAGATTATCTTCAAATTTAAAAAAAATTAAACTGTCATAAAAGGTACATATATTTAGGTGAAGCAACCAACAACTAATCACTCATGAGATTTTTCTTGTCAGCTTCAAACACATTTTTAATTTATAAATACATGTAATAGAATCATCCCTCTGTATAATACTTACACGTAAAGCTTCATTCTCTGTCTGAAATTTAATTTTTTGACTTTCATTGTCTTTGTTTTTGGTTTCTAGCTGTTCCAATTGTGCTTCTAATTCTAGTTCTAGCTCCCTGCTACTGATCTGAAATTCTTCTAATTCTTCTTTTGTTTCTTCCAAACTAAAATTTATAACACACTTTAATTATTGTTTATTGTCAAAAATGATCAAATTCAAATCGGGGTAAGTTGAAAATAAACCCTTTTTTTTTTACAGTTTTCAGAAAAAGCAAAAACAAGTTTGTCTCAAGATTTTATTTAGTTCTTTTCTAATTCTGGTTTGTATTACAATGTACATATCAATCAAAACTTAATATTCTAATATTGAAAATCAATAGATCTTCATAACCTGAGCTTTATTATTACTGTCATCAACATCTTATGATAGATTTTGTTAGATCTTGTTCATGATCCATGTTCACAATATTACATGTACATGTTAAGGGTATACATTTCAAAATGATCATTTATAATGTACATAATAAAACAGCACCATCTAGTTGGAAGGAGACTTCTAGTCCTAAGGAGGACATTAAATTTAATGCCTTATTTAGGGAGATTGCTACAATTTCTGTACATTTATAAAGAACCCTTGCAACATATAACCTGCGTCGGATAGAAACGACCTTATGCAAATAAATATCAATACATCTGTTAACTTATTTCAGGTTGAAAAAAATCTCTATGCAAAATCTGTTACGGTTTGAAAATTGAGTTGATACAAGAACCCTTTTATTTTGTATCTGAATATTTTAAAATCAGTCAAAGTCTAATACAAGTTCATGTATACATGCACTTGCATAAGGTAGATTTCTATCTGACGCTGTTCATATCTTGCAACTTATTGTTGACATCATGATTCATAATATCTTATACCAAGTCAAACATTCTAGTAGTTATATACACACAACGTTACAGTTAACCTATAGCTACCTAAACATTTTTTGTTCAGATTCGATTCAATTGTATTTGATTAGCTTGTATTTTACTTAATAACATTTTTTAAAGAAAATATTGGATATGCAACAACTTGTATTGTATTACACAATTACAATAAGCTAAAGAGGTGGATTTACACATAAACCACTAATCTAGGTACAAAAATGTACACATGTATATCAAAGGTGGAGGATTTAATGTTTAACTTTAATATAAAATTTAGAATGGCACAGATTACATAGACAGCAATTCATACAAAATAACTGAAATACATCTGGAGGATAACATAATGTCTTCAACAATCGACAATTGCAAGTGCTTTTACAATATATCATGTCTAGAAAAGTTGTGAAAATATTTACAGATAGTATCATAGATCTGGATTATTCCTTTTACAGCTTATTTTGAAAAAAATAAATTAACTTCATTGCTATTACTTACTGTACAAAAATAACTTAAAATAAAAGGTGTCACTAGTTAAATATTTATCCTGTGATACAAATACAAAGTACTACAGTGTCAGCTCATCCTGAGTCTGATGATTTTGCTTCTACCCATTTACAGTTGACAGCCGCCTACTGTAAATGGGTTGAGATATCCATAAAAGATTTTATCTTTTACTCTAAAAATTTCGAATAAAAAGCTGTGTCTGCCTTTTTCTATGGAATGGACTTGATTATTTCAAGATACAACAAAAGAGTTCACTTCATACATTGTATTTGTGTGGGGTTGACACTTGATAAGCTACAAATCTTGCCCACTTGCTATTTTGACTGTGGACAAGTTGAAAAAGCATTTAAACAGCATTTTTTAAATGTACAAAGCGTCAATAAAATCTCAGTATATTGTATTCAAATAAAACATGTACAAAAACAAAATCAAAGCATTTTCAAAACTTTGATCTGAAATAAGAAAAAAACATTATAAAATTGACTTCATTTGAGGTAATATTTGGAAAAACAACAGATTAACTTTTTCTTTTGTGAATTGAAAACAGATATTTTTTTTCCCTTAATTCTTTTGTGACATTCCAACCAATGAAGTTCTGGTTCATTGTATTCAATATCTGATCAAATATAAAACAAAAGACATTTAAATCTCTGACTTAAAAGTAATCCAATTTTAAATATTACATTTAATATTTTAATATGTTTAATATCAATATACAAAAAGTGCCAGTAGATGGCCTGATTGTAAGATATTTGACAAGAATGTTAACCAAATGTATTGATATTCTTCTCTAAATATTTATGTTATCAAGGTTACCCATAAAATACTTCTTTACAAATGATATATACAGTACATTTGATGAATGTACATTGAAATGGATTATTGTGTGGTGGAAATGTAAAAGAATTCACATTTTGCAAACTTTTTTGGCCAAAAATTTTTTTTTACTTGATCCATTTATCCAAAAATGCACGAGTGCAAACAAAACAAGTTGAACTGTGAGCTACATTGTATTACTAACTTATGATACCCCTGCTATAAGAATTCGGTAAACAGGAAGTTGAAGAGCAATAATTATGAAAATGCATCACAGGGTTAACCAGGCTCACATGAAGGTTAATGAGTTCTTGAGAAAAATGTGATAAAAATTTCATACACAGTCATGATGTGAGAGATTTTTTCAAGTACAGGAAGTAGTTGTGCAATAAATGTGAAAAAATCATCATACGGGTATAGCATGTTCACATAAACCTGAAAACAAATTTCAGAAAGATCTGATTAGTAGTTCTAGTGAAAATTGCAAAAATTTTATAGGAGGGAGGGACACGACAGACAGAGGTTAAAGAGTATACCCCCCCCCCCTCTTTTCAGAGCCAGGGTATAATGAATACTGTTGTAACATGTCTGTATTATAACGTGAATAATAAAATAAATGTGGATTGTGGACACATGTGGACACAGATGATGCCCCCGCTTGCATATCATATAGTTATAAAGGAACATAACTGAAGAAAAGTAAAAGTGACGCTTCCCAAATTTGAACTTGATCTGAGTTTTGTGGTAATAAGCATTGTGTGTAAGTTTCATAACATTTGGTTGAGGCAAACTTAAGTTAGAGAACGGAAACTAAAAATTTAGCAATTTTTCCATTATAAAGGGCATAACTCTAGAACCGTTTAAGTGACGCCACCAAAATTCAAACTTGATCTGTGTTTTGTGGTTATAAGCATTGTGTATTTGTGTATAAGTTTCATAACATTTGGTTGAGGCAAACTTAAATTAGAAAAGGGAAACTAAAAATTTTGCAATTTTTCCATTTATAAAGGGGCATAATTCTAGAATGGTTAGAGTGACGCTACCAAAATTCAAATCTGTATTTAGTGGTAATAAGCATTGTGTGTAAGTTTCATAACATTTGGTTGAGGCAAACTTAAGATAGAGAACGGAAACTACAATTTTTCCATTTATAAAGGGGCATAACTCTAGAACGGTTAAAGTGACGCCACCAAAATTCACACTTGATCTGTGTTTTGTGGTAATTAGCATTGTGTATAAGTTTCATAACATTTGGTTGAGGCAAACTCAAGCTAGAGAATGGAAACCAACTTTGGTATATACTTACGTACAGACAGACAAGGGTAAAACTTAATGCCCCCTCCGCTACGGCAGGGGCATAAAAATCAGTTCTGTTTGAAAAATGGTTTCTTATGAAGTTAAACCTGTCCAAGTCTTTACCTCGGTTGATTTTTTTTAAAGTTGCAACAATCCTTGAACTATCATACATTTTCTACATGTACATGTATCAAATGAATGATGTTACATAAATGCAAAACATTAAACTTCAAGAAAGGACACACTAAGATGTCTCATTTGCTGAAATATTGGAATCATTTGAACGGGCATATCTTCTAAGTGATTTTCATAAAAGCTGCATTTAATAAACATGAAATGGTAGAAACATACATTAATGATAAATACTGATATTTTTCCAGTATTCAAGAGACAGAAAAGCAAGCTTTCACAAGACAAACATTACAAGGGAGGTAACTAACCAGGTTTTTTAAAGATATTACATGATGGGGTCGTAAATCAGATAAGCAATCAACCTGCTTCACTAAACACAGTGTTTTAGCTGAAAAATCTATTGTAAACTGTAAAGGCCCCAAAAGTCTTAAAAATAGACATTTCTTCAGCATGTTCAGTAATTTTTAACTTTTCAAAACTAAAAATATGGTTCTTTCAAGAAAAAAATAACTCAATTTCATGAATTTGTGCTATTTTTAATATTAACATCTGAGAAAAGTCTGAATACAAGAAAAAATATTACATGTACAATGAAATCATAACTTGTTTGAGTTATATCGTATATTTCAGTAACAATATATTTGTTTGAGGGCTTTTACTATTCCTTATTCTGGCATCTGCAAATAGAACTGATCTTGTCTTCCTTTAACATATATATTTCAAAGAATTTTCAAATACTTATTTATTTATGCATTTAACATGTTTAACATCCAGCCCTGGCAGTATTTTTGGTGATTCATATATTATTCATTTTTTTATAAATTATCAAATTGCATGTGTGCACTTTCACCTATAATCATTTTTCTCTGTGAGACTCATTATCGTAATTAAACATGCTAAAAGGCTTCGTTGCACCTGTCTAGATTAAAAATCTACAGCATGTATGTTTGTTCAATTTACGAAGGTTATATATACAAGTGACAGGTAACACATCAATGCTCTTTGGAAGGTGTCATGCATATGAGAGTTTGTTTATTAGAATTTTGATGTACTGTGAAAAAGACAGTTTGACAAAAGAATTTTGAATTAAAAACTTATTCAGTATGAATTTTAAAAGTTAGGGTTAGATTTGGCACTCATTAGGGTAAGTCGGCATGTTAAGGAAATCCTCAAGTTAACACATACTTGTTTTGCCTAAATACTAGATAGTTTGTTTGTTTTTTTTTTCATACAACACCAAAAACTAAAATGTTATCTTCTTTCTATCATTAAAAGTATATGTATATATCAAATAATAAAAATGTTTTGTATGTAAAATCAGATACATGATTTGTATCTTAAGGGGGCATTAGCTGTCAAATTCTTGTTCACTGATTTGACTCAAATTCTAATATTTGATTTATAACATACTAAAACGTATATCCATATTACAATAAGTCTGATATAAACAATTAACAGTGCACGGACTCGATAATATATATCAGCATTTTCGTGTATATTTTAATCTAGACGCCATCTAATTAATCATCCAGATGACCTCCGATAACTAACGACGGTCACATAACCTGATATAAACATATACATAAATATAAATACAAAAATGCAGATAGCGACCTCGTGTAATTGGACTTTTCTAGGTCTGTTTGATTACATGTTATAGGCTAAAAAATAAGTTAATCATCTTTTTTACCTGTATAAGAATGATTTTTTGTGGATCGAATCAGTCAACGAAATGGTTCATCCTTGTTTCACTTTCAATGTTGACATTCTTTTCCTTTTAATGGCTGAACACGACTAATACATGCGTAACCAATCTCTAGCTAATGGGTTAAATTGAAGTTCACATGAATACGGATTCAATGAGGTCGAATTATTCACTTGCAAGTGAATAATTCATCAGCAATGTTTCTTAGCTTATTTTGAAAAATTGAACTAAACTGGCTGCTAAAAGTGAATTGTTGTTTCACTATTTCACTTTCATTAATGATTGAACAAAAAAAATCATATTTTAATTTTTTTTATATCTCGTAGCTAATGCCCCTTTAATAACATTACATTGTAAGAAAACACAGGAATTAGCCAGTACCTAGCCAGGGGTCATCTGAGTGAAAATCAGTCCACTGTACATACATTTTTTGTACAATACAATTGCCAGATATTCCATTTCAATGCTCTGACCTTCTACTTGTTCCTTATATTATATAAACTGTAGAAGTTAGAACTACATGTACAATGAATTTCAAACTTTATACATCTACATTTGTCATGTTTGTTCACTGTGTTTGTTATAAGTAAGATCTATACTTTATCTGAGGATTTTCAATATGCAAAAATTATAACTACATGTATACCACATACATGTACATTAATATTGTAGTCAAGCCCACAATTTTCTTATAAAATGCATTAATGTTTGTCAGTATCAAACAAATTAATACTAGTGTTTTGTATCATTTACAAAAGTCTAATAGGGAAATCTTATTTTACTAGTCTACCCTTCATACATTTTGTACTAGGGGAGTTACATATGCATGTACAATAATTCTGACAAAAAAATAGAAAGGATTAAACTGAGCCCTGCAAGTTCAACTTGAAATGCACAGATCTATCAATTTTTTGTGACTTTCCCCCTATTTATGTGATACAGACAGATATCACTTTCCCACTACTGTGTCAAATGTTTTCTCTTGTAATCATTGAGTCATAACCGTCAAAATTTTATAGGAATGTCTGTGATACATGTAGCAAGATTTTAGTAAGGGCTGGAATTTCATGGACAGTTGCATAGACTGTATGGAAATATGTTGTGTGGCAGGAGTTCTTGTGACAATTCCTGTCATGCATATTGTTCACATTGTTATAATACATGTAAACATGTACCTAAAATGACTGTGCATTTTTTCAACTCTGACATCATCATTATTTCGCCCTGTACATGTTTGCAATCTACACAACACATTTGATTTCATTATCCTGGCTGCTTTTAAATAATCATTTTGATCATGAAATTTGTACTTCATAAAATATATACACTCAGTTTGACTGCAGAAGAAATTACATGTATGCCTTAAAAAGTTCTTTAATATTGTTTATTTTATGTAGTAACTATTTGATTGTCAAACATTGATTTGCATCATTGTAAACACAGGGGAGCTGAATATGAACCCAACATTGCATAATATAGTTGCAGAAAAAAGGCTGTCGAAAGGAAGGCCAAATTTCATACACTATAATCATATAAAATACAAGCTCCTGCAACACAACATACATGTATTTCCACACAGTCAATGCAACTGTCCCAAAAAATTATTTCCACCCTTCTTACTACATGTATCAAAATCATTCTTCTTCTTCAGTTGTACGCCAAAACTTCAGGATACTGAAGATTACTTGTCATTGCGCATACATGATATTTACCAAAATTTAGTTATCTTGTAAATGCCAAAGAATATGATATAATTTGACAATACGTGGATGTATAATACAAAGAAAGTGATTAAAATTAACATTATTCACAAAATTTGAATCCGGGTCCGTTCGAGCCCATTCACGTTCGCACCCCGGGTCCGTTCCCACCCTACACGTTCGCACCCTTTTTATTGATTTTGTGTTAAATAATTTTTCAATCGAAATTTGGTTAGTGTATTGCTATGAATATTTTGTTTGTTCATTGTTTTAAAATGAAGTGACTTTCTAAAAACGATTTTTGTGTTAATAATTTTTTAATCATGTTTTGGTTATTGTATTGCTATAAACAAGTTTTTTTTCATTGTTTCAAAACATGCAAAATAAAGTGACGTTTTTTGTGTTGAATATTTTCTTAATCATGTTTTGGTTAGTGTATTGCTATATTTATTATTATTTTTTTTTCATTGTTTCAAAATAAAGTGACTTTCTAAAAAGTTTTTTTGAGTTGAATACTATTTTAATGTTAAGATACCAAACCGCTATTAAACTCAACAACAATAACATTTTGAATCTTAATTGTTTTTACTCATACCAAGTTAAATACATGCTAACTACATGCAGAATTTACATCAAGTTTAGCTGTGTAAACACCATATATTAACAGTAATCATACATAGTTAACATACAATAATTAATCATCAAATCAATTTAAAACAATATTTCATTTAAAAAAATTAAAAATTGCCGAATTTTTCTTTATTTTGAGATAAACATCTTAAAAAACGTCTTATAATTCATCAGGTTTTTGAATAAAAAAAAGGGTGCGAACAGACCCAGGGGGCAAACGTGTGGGGTGCGAACGTGTAGGGTGCGAACGTGTATTGGGCGCGAACAGACCCGATACCACAAAATTTAGCATCTGGGTTAAATCAGTTGACAGAGAGCACCTTTGTGATGCCCAATTATAGTTGCAGATTAATTATCAAATACTGTGTATGAATCATAGTTTTACATTCATAATTATATGATTTAATTCTTACTCTTGTTTAAATTTTTCTGCAGTTTTCCTCCAATAGTCTCGTTCATCTTCAACAGATGCAAATCTTTTACTATCGTCCATCTTATAACCTATAACAACTGTTGTTCATGTGCCACAATTGTTTTATTTTTCACATGGAAGATACAATAACAACGAAATGAAGATCAGTCACTGAAAGTTCTATCTGTTCACATTTCAAAACATTTTACGTTCTTTATGTAGGGGTTAAATCAAAAAAATTAAGAAACTGCGAGGCCTGTTTTCAATGTTAGATTTGGTACTGTCAGTGCGATGTTTGTCGAACTATTCAAATTAATTCTATCATTTCCTTTTCATTAATTTGAAAGAATATCAATGACAACTTATGAAAACTTCTTTGCTGGATACTTATTTCCCAGTAAACATAAATTGATTTACTAAATGTTTCGCATTCTTCCAACGAATAGACCGGAAACTGACTTTCCCAATCATCTAAACGCTTTACCCTAGATCTTTCAAGCGTTTTTTAAGTGGTTACCGTATTTTCTCCAAAAAATTTAAAAGGTGGCCTGGGATCTATCTGGGACTATTATACTAATAGTATAATAGTCCCAGGTTCTATCAAGGATTTGTATATCCAAATCCCTTGGACCTACCTATTAAAACGTTATATAAGGCCACAAAATCACGACATAACAACAATTAAACTATTAAAAAACCAAAGTTATAATATGTTTGTGCAGAGACTTATGTTTATATATATATAATTGGACAATTCAATAACTATACAAGGATTGTATAGTTATGACTTATATTTTGTAATATTTAACCCAGGTCCATCTTCGCTAGCCAAGAGTTACGATCCAGGCGTCGGTTTCACAAAAAATCTTTCGACTAAGATTTATCGTAAGTTTACTGAATTGTCCATGACTTAGGATCAATCTTAATCGCAAGACTCCTGTGACTCTTTTCACAAAAAATCTTACGAGTAAAACCACTCGTAAATCATGAACATTTCAGTATAACTTACGATCAATTTTAGTCGTAAGATTTTTTGAGAAAACAGCCCCTGTCCTTTCCTCTAAGTGCCCAAAAATCAGTAACTGTAGGGCACTTGAATAAGTGATATATCTTTCATTAGATTTTAGATAATAAGTTGACTACAAAAGAAAACGTTATGAAAAATTCTGTATATGACATGTGAGTGTGTGGATTTCCGAGCCATTTAAACTTTAACACATTTTGCATGGGTAATAGAAGATTTTGGGTCACACGAAAGATTGTGAGTGGCTGGACAATTGGATTAAGGATTATATATTATTTACTCTCGTTTATATGGTGATGGATTAGTCCGCATGCTGTAAATAAGTTGGTGTTTTATTTAATTTATCAACTTTAAGTTTATGCAGGCCTACATAAACTGTTTAGCCAATTTTTAGAGTGCTCCGTGTGTAAGGGCTAGGGTGCAAATAAGTATGATTTAGAAGCGAAGCTCCTGCTAGAGGAGGAAGAAAAAAGACAAGGTAACAGGTAACGGAATGGTTCGTTGCGACTTGTTTCAGGGGGAGGGTATTTTGTTTCATATAAAAATCGATTCGCAAGCATGTACAATTCCAGCGTATACGTATGTATGCGTATACTATTTAGGTTCGTTTTTAACAAGGATTTATATAGTAAGACGATATAGATCCGTCTTTTGAACAATGCGGGTTACAAGTCTACATCAATCATGTGACCACAAAGTTCAAGTCGATTCTAAAGTAAATGATATTGTTCGACTGGCAGATATGACAAAATTTATATTACTGTCTTGTTATTTATTCTGTGTACTAGTATCAATATATATATGCGATATAATTAAAAGTTTATTTCTACGTTTTGACATCACTTTTCATTTTGATAAAATACGTATTGAACAATATAAAGATAAGGAGATGTGGTATGATTTCCAATGAGACAACTATCCACTAAAGTGAAAATGAATTTGATGTTATTAAGCAATTATAGGCAACCGTGCAGCCTTTAGCCTTCAACAATGAAAAAACCCATACCGTTTAACCCCGACATAAAAGATGTGAAACAATTCAATTGAAAAAAACTAACGGCCTAATTTATGACAAAACAGTTTAACAAAAACAATTATAACAAACATGAACCAACGAAAAACACTGAACTATACAGGCTCCTGACTACGACAGGCACATAAAGAAAGTGGCGAGGTTTAATATACGTGTTTGCTGGCGCCAAACCCTCCCCCTAACCTGGGACAGTGGTGTAACAGTACAACATAAGAATGTTTTCCTTTGCAAATGGCGATGCTACTGCAATACTACCTTTCGTCATTCTGCATTATACTACTGGAACTCTAGCTCGGACCAGACTTTTAAAATGCTAGGTCTGTCAATTGATATCATTATAAATTGTTAAGAAAAATGTCCAGAAATTTGTTAATACAATCAGTATCGTAAGAGTAGATTGAAAAGGTGGGGTGGGAGCTTTTGAAAGTAACAAGCAAAAAAAAACTATTTTGACGATATTTGTTCATTTCTATTTTACTCAGTGTTTAAAAAGGGTTTACTACTTCAGCTAGTAGTGATTAGCTTGGTAACATATAATAGAATGAATACTTTACAAATTGTTATGTTTGTAAACAAAAACTATATCCCCTTCTTCATAATTCTCAGTGTGAGGTTTCGCTAATGTTCGATGAGTTTTACTCCTATTTTTATTCAATAGGGGGTATCAAAAATAGTTATTGAATATTTTTTTCAAAATTAAGCGATTCTTAAAAATACGCTAGTTTTAATGATTTAACAAAGTTATTGATATTTGAAAACAATATATGTAAAAATTCATTTTGACGTGTGGTTTTAACAACATGTTTTATCCAGTTTACAATTTTTCTTCTATAATTCAATCAAATCATGAGATCGAAAATCTCTTTCTTGTACTAGTTGCTGCATGAAAATATACACAAAATGGCACAATCTAAATCTTTTCCTTTGAAAATTCTAGCCCAGTATGATATCATTCTCACTTTCATATTAATAGTTAGAGGGTTGTTGGTAAAGGGTATATGTCTAACTAGAATGTGTTGTCGATTTCTTAATTTGCAGTAAAATTTAATGTACAAAGTAGCAAGTGGATAGTTGATAATATCAATCTAATTAAAATTCAGACCTATATTAACTCGCGTGCTCGTACATATGGAGTATAACGAAATCAGAGTTCTATATTTTAATTAGATTGAGATGATATAAAAAAAAGCTGTAATAATATCAGACGGACAACAATGAAAAATGGGATCTTGCAAAAGGTAATTTCTACTGGACATGCCAAACCTATGACAATTGTTTTGGGTGAGAAAATAGTATTCCTTTACAAATTTTGTAGTTAGGTTGCATGATAAGAGTGTATGTGTGTGACCTTTTCTACTTATTTTGAATTTAGCAGTACATTTCTGTTGAAATGTCGTTCCATAAAAACTTTGATTGATTGATAGTTAAAATGATGTGTTCGATGAAATAATAATATTACACATGGCATCAAATAAAAAGTATGATTTTGAAATTAACTTTGCAATATATTTTCTATTATTACTTTATTTAATTGTATTTTTATAATTTTTATTATAAAACTGCATTTCCTAACATCCGTATATAAATCTAAAACACTTTTAATAATTATTTCATCAAATTTATAGATTTTATGACATATAATATTCAAGGGAGGTAATCAATAAATTTCTCCACAAATATTACATTTAATAACGTTTTTGTAATCTGAAACTTTTCTTAGCAGAATTTTGTGAGATAGCAGTGGCGGATCCAAGGAGGGGGGTCCGGGGTTGGAACTCCCCTTTTTTTGACGATCAATGCATTTGAATGGGGACATATAGTTGGAACCCCCCTTTTAAAATGGCTGGATCCGCCCCTGGATAGAACTATAAAATGGAGGTAAATCGTTGAAAAAAAATAGGCAGATCGGGTTATTTTAACACGCCCATTTCACTCTTCTATTTCATTTGTGATAAAAATTCTGATTATAAAAAAAAATAATTAATGCTACATTGCATAAACGTAAATTAAATACATTTCGATCTCATCAGAATAACAACTAAGTCAATGTGTTTAACGTACTCTCTAAGGAACGGACACTATCACATTATGAATGAATTGTTTATAACAGAGATGATATAATACAATTATATTATTTGTATGCCTAATGTCTCTGTCACAGTGATAAATATACAGAGATTACTATAACATATACAGTGAATCTCAGGTTTATACAATATACTCTTTTGAAACAATTCCGAAAACATGTTACAAATAAATTTATCCGTGACACAGGGGGGAGGGGGGTCCCAACACATACAAGTCATATAAAAGGGAGTGTCCAACCATATGTCCCCATACAAATGCATTAGTTTTCAAACAAAAAAGGGGGTTCCAACCCCGACCCCCCTTTTGGACCCGCCAATTCTCAGATCCGGACATCCTGGCATTTAAATTTTTCAAGGGGTGATGCCAATAGGAATCCTCTAGATTTTTCATCTATTTGAAGGTGATTACTGATTATTTATATTGCCGATTATTTTTTAACCAGAGGATATAGTATGATAAAAATCAAAATGGAGATATTATATAGTGTCTTTAACAATATTAAAAGAGTAAAATTACTATATTCAACTGGTGTCGATATATATCAATTAAATTAATTTGCATTGAAGTCTATGGAAAATCTAGAGGATTCTTACTGGCATCACCTCTCAACATTGTTTACATAACACAAATGCTAATCATTGATTGGTCAGTTACATGTTGTGATGTCACTGCAGATCTGAGAATGGGAAGGTCATTATGTTATAGGACTTTGTCAAGCTCTGAGTCTATAGAAGTTAGAATAAATTTTCTACATTTTGTATGAAGTGCAGGGGCGTGTTTTTTGTTCTTCGGAAGTGAGCCAGAAGAGGTCCATTTCTGTTTTTTTTTTTTTTTTTTGCATTGGGAAAATCTTCTCTTCTACCTCTTCCTTTTAAACAGGGGCGTGTTTTTTGTTCTTCGGTAGTGAGCCAGACGAGATCCATTTCTGTTTTTTTGCATTGGGAAGATCTTCTGGCTCTCTTCTACCTCTTCCTTTTAAATAGGTAGTTTAGACGTCAGAGAAACATAACAAACATGGTGTCGCTTAGTCTAAATGACATTAATAAATTTATTTTTGATATTTTTGTTCGAGCATATTGTTTTTCTTAAATTGTTTAACATTTTATACCGATATAACATGTTACTTTTATTATTCTTCCCTAAGTTTATTTATTTTGAATTTGCATTGTATCATAGGTCAAATTTATTTGTTCAGTGTATGTTCAATGGTGTTAATATGTCCTTTGATTGAGTTAAGCTATTTCAGTTGATATTTTATAGTGTGTTTTTCTATGTTGTGATGTTACACTATTGTTTCAGAAAAAGGGTGAAGGTTTGGTACCATTAAAACGTTTAAACCCGCTGCATTTGTTTGCACCTGTCCTAAGTCAGGAATCTGATGTTCAGTAGTTGTCGTTTGTTGATGTGGTTCATAAGTGTTTCTCGTTTCTCGTTTTTATATAGATTAGACCGTTGGTTTTCCCGTTTGAATGGTTTTACACTAGTAATTTTTGGGGCCCTTTATAGCTTACTGTTCGGTGAGAGCCTAGGCTCCGTGTTGAAGACCGTACTTTGACCTATAGTGGTTTACATTTATAAATTTTGACTTGGATGGAGAGTTGTCTCATTGGCACTCATACAACATCTTCTTATATCTATATTATGAATGCAGATATAATAGAATGTTAGCTGTGTGATAAACGTTTTTATGGTATGGCAGCCTTAGGAGGACATCCATTTAGGGACGATAAGCTGGATAAATATAAGAAACTACACGGACAATAACAGTAAGGGGACGAATATTTGATATTCTGGGGGTAGGGGGCAGGAGGATATTTTGCGGATTTATCAATCATTTTAATCTGTCGCTAATCATGCCTATTTTTCAGCTCTTGCCACCATATTCATATGTAAAATCCTCATGTCCCCCACCCCACCCTACCCAAAAAAATATCAAATGTTTTTCTTCTTATTCAACACTAGTTAAACATGTTTAAATTGATTGATTGTTGGTGGCTTATTTTTAACGTCCAGTGACAAATATTTCATGCATGTTCAGGAAAACACGAGTTTAAAAGTCAGGTATATAATATAAAAAAAGGAGATGTGGTATGATTTCCAATGAGGCGACTATCCACCGGAGTTCAAATGAAGTGGATGTAAGCAATTATAGGCACCCGTACGGTTTTCAACAATGACAATAAACAGCTGCGCCATGAGCGCATGATACGCCCGTCGTCTTGTGGAAAAAAAGATAATAAATGTTTTGGAATAACATAGGGGTTGTACAGGAAGTCATGCTAAGTATATCCTGACTCATTCCTTATTCCTGATCCATAGGAAGTTTATATAAGAGACAGAAAAAATTTGCTCACAACATGTTTTATATGATACCAAATTGAAGCAATAATTCTGATTAAGCAATGTTAAGGGAGCAAAGAAAATTTTGCATGTCAATACATGAATTGAAAATTTCCATAAAACAGAAAGTTGATAAAACAGAGAAACAAAAATTGTTAATCATGTTTCAGTGTTCATGGTATAATGTTTCTCTAAAATAAATTCCCTATATTGGTTCTTTCTAAGGGCTATTCCATCAATAAATGTATGATGGGAGGGTTGCAAGGCAGATTTTTGTGACCCAACCAGCCATACATTTTTTGCTGGAATAGCCCTGAAGGCAATCTTCAATTAATATTAACTGTAGATATCAAAGCAAAAATCTGTCAAGTTTCTATGTACAATGTATATAAAAGAATCATCAGTTTATGTACTAAGTATGGTTCCATCACAAGTCAAGTTTATATTCATATGCAATTTGCAACAATTATACATTACCTACAATTGAGACACTCTGATTCATAAAATAACCAGGGTTTCCCCTGGGTCAATTTTCTTTTTCGCCACCTCTTTCGCCAAAACAATATATTTTTCGCCACTTTCAATTTTTTTTCGCCAACAAACAAAAACATATTTTTCGTTTAAAATTTCCTTCTCTAACAAAAAAAAATAGTTTGCCACATTGCTACTAGTATATGAAAATAAGAAGATGTATGATTGTCAATGGGACAACTCTTCACAAGAGACCAAATGACATAGAAGTTACCAAACTATAGGTCACCGTACAGCCTTCAACAATGAGCAAAACCCGTACCACATAGTCAGCTATAAAAGGCCCCGAAATGACAATTGTGAAACAATTCAAACGAGAAAACTATGTCTTTTATAATTCTAAATATATATTTTTTAATCTCATTGTCATAAATAAACACTCAATAATAACAAACATTTAGTTTTCAAAAGATACTGTAAAATTGCAATATAGAATATCATCATGAAATCATTATGTTGACTTTTGCAAGGGAGCACGGGATTCATCTATAATAGTTTATAAGATACTTCCCGTCTAGATGAAGGATAAAATCAGAGATATTTCTTACTTCTGAATATTTTTCTTAACAATAGATTTCTTTTCCGGACCATCATTAAAAAAGTTTGGACGTAAAATTATGCCTCAAACACGTGCGTTGCTAAAACGATTGTAAATTACCAATTTCAAAAGAATTATTACTCTCAAAAGTTATAAGATAAAATATAAAGTCAGAGATTTTTCTTACTTTTGAACATTTTTGTCATAACAGATTTTTTTCCAGACCATCGTTAAAAGAAAAAGAGGAGACGTAAAATGTGCGTCGCTTAAAGGTTTGTAAAGTACCCATTTCAAAACAATTATTTCAATCAAAGTTGTAAAATATCCTTAAAGTGACATGTGAAGCCATTTAACCACACCATTTCACGAAACAATACAATCAACACATTTATTAATTATAATCCTTTGTTACCGATGGCTATAAAATGCAATCAGATGATTATTGTCGTAACGAGTTCAAGGTGAATTCCCAGTATTGTCTGATCAGGAAAAAAGTCCGAGAAACACGAAAAAAAGTAAACAAGATGGACGCAGTCGAACAGTGATATTTCTTTCGCCAAATTCTTTCGCCAATAACGAATTTTAATCGCCACAATTTTCGACCGCCAGCGGAAACCCTGAAATAACTAATTCAAACTGATCCAAATGATTTTGTGGTCAGAATAATATGTTTCCATAGTTCCACATTTGAAGTCCTGATCAATGTTTGTGAAAATAAGATCTATTGTAGAGTTGTTGTCATTTGTTGGTCCTGTAATCACTTGCATGTATTTCAATCTACCAACCATTTAATTTCTCGGTTCTTCTTTTTGGGCAGATTGTTTTTGCCAGTCAACATTGAAATCCCCAAGAATAATTGCCTCTGAATCTTCACATATTGATGGTGCAGTGACAGCAGCACATGGCAAAGATCTTTCACGTCTGTTTTTGGTGGTTTGTACACAACCAGAATTACAACATTTGGTAGCAGTTCTGTCTTCACAACAGCCACTTCTATGGTTTTGTAAGTTTTTTTCAAAGGATACTCTTTTACAAAGTCTTCTTTACTGTAAACAGCTACATGTAAACCATGTACTGGTCGAGTAGCTTTACCAGATGAATTTTCCTTTTGTTTGTTGTTCTGGAATGGAAGCCTATTTGTATTATTAGTTACATCAGAAGAATTTTCATCTTGTCTGTACTGTTGAAAACCTGGCAGACTTGTTTCATTGAAAGAGTCTTTCTTGTGAAATCTTGTTTCTGAGAAGCAAGCAATATTTGTGGCCAAAACACTATTGTCAGAACGTATGTCATCAATATGCCTACTCATGGACGATGCATTTAAGAAACACAGCTTCATGTCAGATTGTTCAATCTTGTATAGGAACTGAAGAGATGGTTGAACCGGGTTTTCTCTGAGTCGTTCCATTTCTTTCCGGACAGACTTATCTATGCCAATTTTGTCTTCTTGCAAGTTTGTTATATGCAGACCATTCAGAGTTTGTACACGGCTGATAGCAACATAGTGAATATGGTCAACCTTTCTTTGGGTTGTTAAATCAACAACAGCTCTCTGCATAGTATCTCCTGAACAGCGATGAATTGTTTTGGCATGAGCAGCTCTCAATGGGAACTGATATCTCTGAATCTGCGCTTGGCCTTTTGTGCCTGCACAGAAAGTCTTACCAATAGGTTCTAAAGGGGTCCATTCTTTTTTGTGACAAGACTTGTAAAATCTTCTGCTGTCCTTACGAAGTTGCTTTCCAATTTCTGGATCATTAAACTGAACCCAAAGTTTGCCAGAAGCAAAGAATGGGGCATCTGTAAGTTCCACTTTAACCATTTTACAAGAAGCCCCATTTATTAATCCATCAGATGTGTCCAAATTAACTGTTATTTCATAATGAACACCAACTGACACTTCAAGAATTGTACTGAGCTGTTTTGTTTGATTTTTGCTATTCTTGAATGTCTCCAATATTTTTGTCTTCATTGATCGAAGGTGGTGCAGACCCAACAAACTTATCCTTATAGCCTTTATGGAGTAAACTGGATTAGGACTTCTGTTGATATGAATGATAGTACAGTTGTAGGAATCAACTCGCTCATTAGTTGTGAAAAGATGAGGAGCATCCCATGGATAATCTTCTGAATCCACAGCTATACCTTGACCTTTAAGTACATCTATATCTTCTGTAGTCTGCTTTCCTTCACGAACACGATTTAACAGCTCGGCAAAAGACTTATTTTCTGCTTGTCTCATTATTGTATGAAGTTCAAACATTTTGAAACTTTCAGTCCAAAGATTAGTTGCTAAAGGTAAATATCCTGTCCTAGGAGATGAGAAAATATAACTATCCATTACAGGTTTGAGTTGAAAGAGGTGACCTACTGCAATGACCGATATGCCACCAAAAAGTTTTTTCTTTCTCCTCCACAAGCCGTTGATGAATACAATTAAACATGTTAAAACCTACCATTGAAATCTCATCAATGAAGATTAGTTTTACATCTCCAATTTGGTTCTAAGTGTATTTAGTGCACTAGAAGACAGCGGTTTGTGCTGCAGCTTTTGATTTGCAGGTAGTGTAAAGGCACTATGGATTGAATTTCCTTTGATGTGGTAGGCAGCTTTACCTGTAGGGGCCATAAGTAAAATTTTCTTCAATGCAAATTCCTCTCCTGCTTTTTTGTTGAAGAATTTCAAAGCGAACTGATAAAGAGCATTGGTAACATAACTTTTCCCAACACCCGCTCCACCACTAAGTAATCTATAAATTGGCTCTTGTTGTGTTTTGAGCAAATGGATAGTGTCATACACAAACTCTATTTGTTCTTTGTTAAGTCGACGCACGTGTTGTCGAAACTCTTTTTCAGGCATATCGTACTGTTTACTGATCTCATCCTCAGCATTGGAAGGTTGTAGTCCTAAATCTAAACCTATATCATAGTTTTCTATTCCTTTATCAGGTTGCTTGGAAGAATTAGCAAGGTCTTCTGCATTCTCACTCTCTGTCTGGGGAGCCAATTCATCCCACATCTCTTCAAGGTGTTCATTTTCATTTAAAAGACGTTGGGCTTCATCAACAGTATCACTTAAAGGTTCGTAAATCTTTTGTTGCTCTTCTATCGTTTCTTTGAAATGTTGATACGCCTCTGAATATGTAGGAAAGTTACATTTAAGTGCATGTTCATCTCTCCAAGGATTGTACAGCATTAACTTTTCTCTATAATGTTTCTCTGGATCGGTATCTATGTTGAAATGTACAGATCGAATTACTCTTGCTTTTTTCTTTCTTTTGTACGGTTCTGTTGAAGTATCTTCAACATCCTGTTCATCGTCATTTTCAATGATGTTTGGTTCTGGTAAACATACTTGATTTGCATTTTTTTTGACTTGCTTCTGTTAATTGTTCTGGAAGGTGGCTCATCGTAATATGCTGCAAATTCTGCCAAAGTAACCTTTTCCATTGACTTTGGACGATCACTATATCTAGACAAAATGTTAGTGCATTCAACATCGTCATCCTCATCTTTCGTTGTGTCTAGAATGGAATTTGGTTTTAGTAATGTTATTCTTTCTTCAGGAGGGCTGGTGTTTAAAAATATAACTTGTCTGGATGACTTTTTCATTGGCAGTTGCAAACATATGTAAACCGCTTCCTGAGCTGATATCTCAACAGCATTTAGAAATTTGTTTCCAACCATTTTGATCTGCTGTTTAATTGTTTGATTGCCATGTCTAACTTCTTCAGTTGCTTTCCTTAACAATTCACTCATTCCACGTTGAAATTTGGTTATGTATGATGCTACATAGGTGGCACATGCGTATACATCTAGCACAAATTGAACGTCAAGATTAGCTCTCCAGCCACGCAGAACATTAGTGTTATAGCTATTTATCCTCACTTCTTTGACAGAGCGTTTCAGGAAAACAGTTGCTGCCAATAAAGAAGCTCGGATGCACTCACTTTCTGTGATTTGTAATCTTTGAAGAAATGTATCTATTTTTTCATTGTCATTTTCAATGCTATCTAATTCCTTTGAAATTTTACTCCAGAGATTTTTGTATTTCAAAATTTCTTCATTTGAAAAGTCTGCTTGACTGAGTGGATGCAAAATTCTTATAGTTTTTAAAGGAGGTTTCGGATATCCAAATCGACACTTTTTTTACACGGTGATTTGCAAGTATGTGTATGCTTGTGTGTTTGGAATTTTACTAACTCTGAGATTTCACTTTCCTCTTCCGGTTTATGACATGTAATGAATCGATCGATGTATTCACAAACATCCTCATCAGAATCCTGACCAAATATAGGAGCATCTTTGCAGTAAACAATCATGTGTACATGGGGGGATCCCCTCTGTTGGTACTCTATACGGTAAAAATAGTCAGTCACATTACCTAGAGTATTTCCATCAGAGAGCAGAAAACCATTGATGAACTTCTGAGTTGAAAAATCGAAATGGCGTGCACATGTGACAAGATCACTTTGATTCAATCGACATTTTACTTGCCATGACATATTGTTCAGTTCATCATCACTATAATCCTTTTTATCAACAATTCTCCCAAGAAGTCTCAACAAGTGTAACCATCTTGTTTCTGCAGCTGACAAAGTGACAAAAAATGTTGCTGGCCCAAGTTGACGGATAAGCGCAAACAGTTCCTTACTCACTTTCTCGAAATAAGGTGGTGAACCTCGAATGTTGGCAAGAAATTTGTAAGCTTTGTCCTCATGAACCATATCTAATGCTGCATCTCCTCTTACATCCTTTACAGTTAATCTATTATCTTTTGTTTTCACTTTCCTTACTGCCAATTGAGTTTGGTCTATCAAGGTCTTCATCTGAATTTTGTTTGTCTTAAAGAATACATTTTCAACTGACTGAGCAGCCCTTCTGTCAACATTTCTTAGTTCGGCCTTCACTATTTCTCCATAAGTGATTCTGGTTTGTCGATCCTTATTTGGTGGACGCCTCTTTCCACAAAAGATACTAGGAAAAGCTAGCTCTTCAGAATCCTCTTGCATAAAAACACTGATAGGAATTTGACCTTCCCCTGGGGCAAAGTTATAAACAATATCTCGTTCTGATGGTTCAACAAACCCAGGTGCAGATAGAAGAGTGTCTGCCTCTCCACTCATAAGTTCGCATTCATCAACTTCACTCCACTTGTCATCTTCGTCATCACTGGCATCATTAGCATTTTTCATTTGGTCATTGTTTGAAATATCATTTTTCTTAGGGTTTTGATTTAATTGTTCTTGTTCACTAATTACAAGGTCTTCCTCAGTGGTATCATTCTCCAGAGATGTCTCATTGTACAGATCTTCCCAATCATTGTTTATCACCACATTATGTTCTTTGTACAAAGGAGAATGTGATAGAAGTTTAGCAGCTTCTATTACCAACTGTGGTCTTATATTAAGGCAATACACATGATGTTTGTATTTCAAACGACGTTTTAATGTGGCCTTGATGGTAGCAGTTTCAGTTGTAAGCCTTGGTAGTTGTGTAACAGTCTGACAAACATTAGCTGGAACCAGAACCATGTTCCCTTGAATGAACTTTTGCCTACCTCTTGGTTCTTGGTGGATCTTCATAAAAGGCAGTATGACGGAAACAAGAGTTTTCTCCAAAGGGTTTAGATCTTTCAAAATCTCTTGATCTGGAAATGTCATTAGGTTCATCACTGAGGTGGGCGGAATTTTACCTTTCTTTATGTAAGTCTTGCAAGTGTTGCATATCCAAATTGTATCATTTATACTCTTTATTCGTGGACATTGTAAAATGATGTTTGCTACTTTCTCAGAATGTTTATTTGCAAATGTGACTTCAAATCTAGATACACTGTGCTTATACCAAAGTTGTTTACAAGACGTACATGTATATATAGGTCCTCCAGAAACAGTTCTATGAAAGTCACTGATTAATTCATTAATGTCTTTTGATTTGTTCTTTTTCTTTTTTTTTCTTTTAGCCAACTTTCCTTTCTTAGCTTCTGTACTTCTTTTTTTTTGCGTAAAGTTTTTCGTCTTAAAGTTAAACAGTGTTAAGTCTTTTGAATAAGCGTAACTTCTTTTCCCGATTGATTTCTTTTTCTTTGTAAGAAGAATCAAGTCTTTTTCTCTTACGAGCTTTAGTTTCCCGCTCAGTTTCATTGCTTTTAAACTCAACATCAAGTCTGTTCAATTTTCTAGCTTTCCCATCAATGTCTCTTTTGTTTTGCCTGTATTGTACAAGTCCTGAAGTAATCTGTTCTACTCATGGAAGGCTGAAAGAGGTAAGAAGTCAATTAATTTTTTAAGGGATGAGAGAAAAGTTGAGATACTACTAAGAATTTATATAACTAGTCTAGAAAAACCAGAAATTAACTAAATAGTAACGACAACCAGCGAAATGACCAAAATGATCGTTATTGCAAACCAAAAAATTCAAAACCCTCAAAATTGAAAGGCTTTATGCTCTAGAAGTGGTTGATGTGAATGAATGACATCAGAAAAAGCTAACAGGAAAACAGTAGCCAGAGAGAGATAGCAATAGGGATAGAAGTTATCATGACCAAACCATAATTAAAATTCCTAGATTCTTGTGAACGTCAAACCCAATCAATTTGACTTTGATTTTTGTTCATGTTTCTTTTGATAAGAGGTATTCATCTCAGTATCGGCAATATCCATAAGAACAAATAACAAATTATATCAGGACTGTCAAGTTTTTATCAGACTTTTGTGTGAGATTTGACTTGCAACAGACTAGACAGATCTGTTATATCAATAGATATGATTTTCAAAACAACAGATATTTACAGATTCCCTGTAATTTCTACATGAGGGTAGAATAAACTCCTGCTTTAGATAAACATGAAATGATTTAACTAATACCTTATTTTCATCTATATCCACTGGACTTTGTTTTGGTATTTTGTAGTTTTTTTGGGACTGTGTGAACTTTCAAGATCTGGAATATAATCAAAGACATTATATAAAAACAAATACAAAGTATGTTTGATAATATGTAAATAAATATCATCATAAACAAGGATATATTATTTATCATCTGAAACCAGCAATTAAACATATTCTAAGACTATGCCTTTCACATTGTACTCTTCTCACAATCATAACTCACCTTCCAATAATGGGCAACAGTATCTCCAAGTATCATTAAGTACATCTGATCAAGGCATTTTTGAAATATGAACATGACATAATTTTTTCTATTTCTATTTTTAGTTATTTTGTGTTCATATTTCATTTCGTTATTGAATGTTCCTTGTTTTATTGGTGGGTGTTTTTCTTGGTCTTCTAAATGTCCATTAAATTTCAAGTTAGAATCTTGGTTGCCTAGTTTTTACTTTCTACACAGATAGACAGACAGATGAATCATTTGAACATAAAAGAGCTATCAATACATATTTATACCTCTTTAGGAAGTGCCACAGGACTTGGTTTGGTTGTCATTGCAATGGGTTGTCTCACAAAGGAGGGTACATGTGCTTATTTCATGTAACATGGCTTATTTGAACGTGGTTTGGATGGACCTGGTTGTTGATCTGGTTATGTTTTCTCTGGATATGGTTTGGATGGACCCCGTTGTTTATCTGGTTCAAGTCTTTTTCTCTTACGAGCTTTAGTTTCCCGCTCAGTTTCATTGCTTTTAAACTCAACATCAAGTCTGTTCAATTTTCTAGCTTTCCCATCAATGTCTCTTTCGTTTTGCCTGTATTGTTCATCTGGATGTTTGTCCTTTAGAGCTTTTGATCCTCGTGCATTTTTATCTTGATTGTAACTATCATTCTTTCGTTTGTTCCTTTTATCTAACACTTGATTGAAAGTGAATCTCCTACTTTTCCCTCTATTCTGCATATAAGTCCTGAAGTAATCTGTTCTACTAATGGAAGGCTGAAAGAGATAAGAAGTCAATTAATTTTTTAAGGGATGAGAGAAAAGTTGAGATACTACTAAGAATTTATATAACTAGTCTAGAAAAACCAGAAATTAACTAAATAGTAACGACAACCAGCGAAATGACCAAAATGATCCTTATTGCACACCAAAAAAAACATATGTTCTTGATTTATACTTCAGAAAGAATCATCTGCATAAAGGTATGAGAAAACCTCAAAACATTTCTAAGCCAGTTTTCAGATTCATAAAACTCTTTCATTCAATGAGTATGTTAAATATTTGTAAAGTCTTACTGTAATATGGGAAATTTTCAGGATTCTTAACACAATTACCTTGTTGGAATATTTCTCTGGACCTGGTTCTGTAGCCATTGAGTTTTGTTGTCCTCCTTTAATGGTATCAACCTAAAAACAAAAGCATAGGCAACTAACTATACATGTACATGCAATTTTCAGGATACCTTTCACACAAGTTTTATATTGTAATGCACTGTTATCTAATATTGCATAACATGGATTCATAAGGGGCGTAACCACCACATGCAAAAGTGGCATAAATATGATGATTTTTAGTGAAATGTTCACATTTCACTCCTTTTGCCGATTTTAACACGTCACATCCCCTCTTAACTTAATTTCTTAGACCCCCCATTCTGCTCCTCCTTGGTTACTTTTATAAATGTTTGATTAAAAAGCCTTGAAAAGGCAACATTAGGTACATACCAATGACTCTCTCTTCCGTTTTCTTTCCAATTGTAATGTCTTTTCGGACTTCTTCTTAAACTTCCCCATGATAAATAGTGTGATTTCACAAAGTATTATTTCAATATAATTTGAGTTGCCACTATATTCTGTTACTTTGCACCAATCAATTCCATACTGTCTGGATTTTAGTCATGAAAACATCACCGGGTTATCCATTCACTAAAAAAAAAAAACTTTATTATTATCAAATACATAAATTTTACAAAGTACATTCTTTGTGTAAAAGTATATAAATTAACAACACAAAAAGTACAGTTTGCAATGTGAGCTCTGCAACTAAGTTTTTTTCATTGTTCATTTGTCTTAGGTCTTTTCATCATCAGTCAGTACATTCTTTGTGTACAATAAATTAATTAACAACATAAAAAGTACAATTCAGTTTGCAATATCAGCTCTGGAACTAAGTTTTTTCTATTGATCGATCATTTGTCTTTGGTCTTTCCATCAACATTCTTTGTGAGACTGGTAGAGGCTTCGTTATCTTTCTTTGTGATGGCACTTGTAGATGCTTCATCAGAATTCTTTGTGATGGCACTTGTAGAGGCTTGATCATCATTCTTTGTGATGGCACTCGTAGAGGCTTCATCATTTTTCTTCATTGGTGTACTTGTAAAAGAACACTCTTCAAGTTTAATATTCTTTTCTTCTATTGAGTCATCCAAGAGTGACATTTCCAGTTCAAATTGTTGCCCTCTTTCATATCTTTCACATTTTCTCTTCATGCCAAATTTTTCTTTCTTCAAACTGCAGAGTTCAGTTCTAATTTTTTTTTTTTTCTGCCATTGTCTTCTTTAGGTTTGAAAGTTCGTTATTCAGGTTGATAGCTTCCTTCCTTACTTCATTTCCGAGCTTTCTAATTTTGTCTGTTGATGAGTTCATAAACCTTCCATGTTCATCATTTGATCTTGATACCTTTCCAAAGCATCCATTTATTTGATATGATTTGCTATATTCGACGGCAAATTGAATTTGTGTTTTATTGCTTCTTCTACAGAATAACTCCAGAAGAGGTCCAAATTCATTTTTTTGGAGTCTTCACCAGAAGGCATTCTGGAGATGTATACAGAAGAGACCAATAAAACACGCCCCAGGTAGTTTAGACGGCAGAGCTAGGCACATAACAAACATGACGTCGCTTAGTCTAAATGACGTTAATAAATTTATAAGGGGACGACTATTTAATAATCTTGGGAGGGGAGGGGGCAGGAGGATATTTTGCAGATTTATTATTCATTTTAATCTGTCGCTAATCATGCCTTTTTTTTTAACTCTTACCTGGCCACATTTTTCATATCTAAAATCCTCTTGTCCCCCACCCCATCCCTAAAAAAAATTTCAAATGGTTTTCCCCTTATTTAACACATGTTTAAATTGATAGGTTGTTGGTTGCTTATTTTTACGTCCTGTGACAAATATTTCATGCATGTTCAGGAAATCACGAGTTTAAAAGTCAGGTATATATTATGAAAATAAAGAGATGTAGTATGGTTGCCAATGCGGCAACTATCCATCCAAGTTCAAATGAAGTGGATGAAAGCAATTACAGGCAACCGTACGGCCTTCAACAATGACAAAAACCCATACCTTAGGTCGGCTATAAAAGGCCCCGACATGAGAAAAACCAATTCAAACAAGAAAACTAACGGCTTAATTCTATATTACAAAACAATTTACAATCAAAGAGCTGAAAGCTCTGAGGAAAAATGACGCCACTGTCTCTAATATTGTGATATTTTTTATGCAAGTCTTGATTTTCACATACCGTAATTAGTTTAACATTCCAACATGTCTCGTAAGCATATAATTGATATTCGTATATGTGTGTTATGTGAAGATGACAACTGGCTGTTTTTAGTACAAATGTATAGGTCAAGACTACCTGAATGATCTACAGTATCCAATGACTACTGGCTGTTTTTTCTATAAATAAAAGGTCAAGACTACCAGAATGATCTACAATATCCAATGACTACTGGCTGTTCTTTTGTACTAATAAATAGGTCAAGTCTATTGAATGATCTACAATATCCAATGACTACTGGCTGTTCTTTTGTACATATAAATAAAGACCTGAATGATCTAAAGTATTCTAAGTAATGTGATTTTTGTCTTGCAATTACATTTTTCTAAATCAAGAATATAGACTACTTGTATCCTTTTCAAACCAAATGATTATGAAGAGCCTGTTGTTATCAAGCTCTTATACCCCACATACTCATTAAATAAGTTACTAGTGACCTAGTTATTTCTGTTACTTGAAGCAAATTATATTTCTGTAGATTTAGACAATAGTATAATATTGTTTTACTAGTTTTATTTAACCTTGAAGATTAGACAATTAGGGATACTCCTTTGATTTTTTATTTCATGTCAGGTCGCTTTATATGAAACTTGAAACCACTTCTCTGCCATACATGTATTGTTATTTCATAACAACTCTGCCCTTGACCATGCTGACCCATGTAATTGATATTCATTCTTTAACCATATATCATAGTCAGTTAGTTTTTGATTTTGCACTCCCACACCACCTTTCAGGTCAAATGTCTGTCTCCATTTAAGTTAATGACATTGAACAATCATGGTATTAAACACAATTTCAATAGTGATAATGCTGTTCTTGGGTAGCATTCCAGTTATTGAAATTTGTGTCAGATTAGAACAATGATCTAGACCTTTAGGAATGGATCTTACAATTTAATATGGAGCCATAGTATGGGACCCTACACGGAATAAAAAAACAAGCTTGAAAGGATACAACGTCAAGCGGCAAAATCTATCACCAGAAATTACAAGTCAAGAGAGGATGGACGGGATATGTCTCTAAAATGCTTGCCTAACTGGAACTACAACAAGATCTCCAGACAAGACGAACAAGGAGTTGAAGCCAGAAGTTAATATTTTGTAGAAAGTAGTTGAGGGGCTGATTCCCGCTATTGAACCATACTGTCATTTTAAAATATTATTGCGCAAGTATTTCTGTATTGTCCTTGTTATTGGTCCATGTCTTGGTGTATTGGTCTGAGGCGAAGCCGAAGGCCAATACTGCTGGCCGAGGACCAACAATAAGGCCAATACATAAATACATGTAATAGTATCGTTATTAATTAACTACAGTGTTACAATATTTTTTTATTTCATTTCACAAGAGATAAACATTTTTACCTTGAAGTGGAACTATCCAAATCTCAGTTTCTTATCTAATGATTTGGTGCCGTTTCCATGTATCTTCAGCCTTTTCTCATCTGATGAATTTTTCTACCCTTTCCAGTCACTATAAAGTGTTACAACTTTAATTTAGACACAACACATAAATAGTAATTGGAAAGGTACTGCCATTGCATGTGTAATGCAAAAAATAATGTAAGAGTTGAAATTGATACAACTATCCATAAGCCAATTGACCAAAGAACGAAGATTTGCGCAATTACAGAATCAATATGCCTGGTTCGGGTTTAAAAATAAAAGACCGTTTACAAAACATGAGAAGCGAAAGTAAACAGTAAAAATCGATTTGTACCATCCAAGGATTTGTATAGTTAGAAGGATTGGAATCTCGTGGTTTATCGTAATCTCTTCCGCGGCGAGACTTCGCTACTCGCCACTACTACTACTCGTCACTTACGATATCGGAACGTGATTTTTTTGTACACATGTATCGAGTTGTTTTCTTATTTTTGTCACGTATAGACAATCTTGTAATGGTAAAGGACTTTATTCATTCTTAAATGTAATTATTATTGATTAGCACTCAAATTTCAATACACCTTATCGCTAATCCCGGCTGACCCGGCCGCTTGAACTTTTGACGCATACAACAATCACTTTTCCATTGTGGCGTCAGATATTTTGTTTTATGACGTCAAAATTTTACGGGAACCTGTGTGATATCCAGTAATGGCGGACAAATAATGATAAGGTGTATTGACGAAAAAGCGTATTTTAAGGGATTTATTTGATGTACATTGTAATGCAATGTGTATAACGACAGTTGACAATGTGTTTGTATGTTAACTTCTGTAAATTTTTATTTTCAGTCAATTGCCAAAGAAATGAAAAAAAAATCTCATTCTTGTAAATGATGTCATTATAGCTATATGCAATTTGCATCTTCGGAAACTATCAATCTCGGGAAACAGGTGCAAAACCATTTTTGTGGCAAGCTCAGCTAATCTTACCACAACAAGCGATATTGTGAGCTGCTCTTTCGCCAATTATTTACATAGTTAAAGAACTGACCACACATTTCAAGACGAATTACTGCATTGCGTTTTATATACATGTCAGTGGCTGATCATTATCATAAGGTTGGGACAAGTACTGTTAAAGAGGGGGCCCACTGGTAAACCCTATAAAACTGCCTCTGCATGTTACTGTAGCCGGTTTCAATCATTATAAACATGGTAAAGGCATTGAAGAAACGTTAGCCAGTGTGTTATAAATTATCAACTGCAAGCAAATTTTTTTAATTGTACTAATAACATTACATCTTTAAATGCACTTTTCTTCTTGTCAGAGCACTTAAATCAATTTGTGCATGAATTAATAGGGCAACCTTATAGTGTCAGCTCTCTGTCAACGGCCTCTCAAGTAGTCAATCATGGAATTATTCATGGTTATGTATTATACATGTAGTATAATACAGAAATTAACTTGAAAAGAGCGACTTGTCATATATCAAAGAAGACTTAAAATAATCTTTCATCTTTTTCTGACTGTACGTTGGTACACTTTCATATGAGGTAAGTAACAGCAGTTTACATCAAGTATTAAAACAAAAGTCTTACTTTTCTGTTTGTAACTTTCATGTTTGCTAGGTCTAAACTGTGTAAACATAACTAAAATGTTTATTGTCAAACAGTAGATACTTTTGTACAATTTTGCCTTGTATTGACTTTATAGCGCACACTTACAAATATACATGTAAAACACTGACTTTTGTCTATCAAGATAAGAAATAATGATAGATTGAATAATTGCTTACATCAACATCATTTGAACTTTGGTAAACTGAGCCGTCTCATTCGATTGGCAATCATACCGCATCTCTTAACTCTTATGCCTTAACTTCAAATTTGGTATAAAAACTATTTTTTGTACATGTTTTATGTATGGGCTGTTGGTTTCATGTGATAATATTTATCGACCTGCTATGCTGCATGGGTTTTGATGATCGTGGATGACATACATTCATCAATTGTACATGTAGACTACTAGTTTTTAAAATCTTCATTTGATATTGGATGGATAGTTGTCTCATTTCAATCATATCCCATGTCTCCTTGCTTATTTTACTACACATACTCATAGACATTAATCACACAGATTTATATGAAAAACTGGATTAATAAAGGCAGTGACAAAGAGAATCGTCAATATACACTCAACACCAAGCAGATTAGGCGAATATTAAATGAATCTGGCATGTAAAGGAATTTAAAAAAAGATATTCTATGATTTATAATTTTTACGTTAAAATATAGATATAATCCAATTCAGCTGGTATCACATGATCATCTATCAAGTCACTATCAAAGTTCCCTACACACAAAGTGTAGCTCTCAAGTTTTGATTTAAGAGATTGAATGTTAATGATCCAATGAAATACTGTTGGTATATCTTTCCATAAATGATATTCGGAGGAACGTTCTGGTCAATAGTCGCATTTAGTTGTACCGATACACTAGTATTTCTATTTGAAGGCATGCCATATGTTAGTCCACATGATTAGTGCATGAATGGCCAACTGCTGTTGGCACACAACTGCTTAGACTTTTTGGGGAACTTTCCTTGTGCCTGGACTTTTCTTCTTAACATTCACCAGTTTGGGCATTTTGGAAAATACTGGAAAAAAAATGTGTAATATAGTTACATGTGGCAATATAAATAATAATACAATAGCATATGGCTTAAACAATTCCAATATCAAATCTGTCTTAACAATAGCCATATTACCTCAAGATCTCTGCTCGAACAATTATATTTGCAAGATTTATGTTAGTTTTCTATGGGTTTATGCTACTAGAACATATATGCCAGCTTATGCAAATTCAGGAATTATTTATACATGTAGCAATGTTTCTATTGTTTTTAATATTTTCAATATTATAGGATCATAAGATGTCGCAAACAAAAAAAATCATATATTTTAATTTAATGGTGCTTGCATTTTGCTTAACTACAAAACTATGTATATATACATTTACATATCATAATAGGTAATGCAGGACCTAAATTAATCATTAATCATAATTTATGTAGCACATTGTCATACCATGCATGTGGGTCTTCAAACGACAAATTGATATTTTCATATCTTCACAGTATTGAAAACAAACAAACAAAAATAATTTAATATATATATATATATATATATATATATATAATGACTGAATAATAGCCAACGATAATTCTTACTGGGCGATGGATCATAAAATTATGATACAGTACACTACAAAATATAATATATAACCAGTCTTAAAGGGTACAAAATCACCAAAAATAACTATGAAAGGAATAAGTGTTACATATTTCGGATAATAGATATCCTTCATATATTATATATATAAAACTCTTACTGGACTTGACTGAAGTATATAGTTAATAGCAATTGGGCCTAGAAAAGAAAAAGCTCATGTACATTTGTAATGCACAGGTTTAAACAAAAATTAGACATCTTGGCGTCTTGCTATTTTAATTTTTTGCTTTGACGCCTTTGCAGGAAGACACCTTGCAAGGCTATTTTGATTTTTTGCTTTGACATCGTTGCAGGAAAACATCTTGCAAGTCTATTTTGATTTTTTTCTTTGACGCCGTTGCAGGAAAAAATCTTGCAAGGCTACTTTGATTTTTGCTTTGACACCGTTGCAGGAAAACATCTTGCAAGGCCTAAAAAAATTAAAAAATAATTTAGCCTTGTAAAACGCCATAATTTAACAGGCATAATTAATTGGACTTGTAATGCATGTGATATGTGGTATAAACAGATAGAGAAGAAGGGAGTCCATAACAATAACATGCATAATAAAGCCGGGTGGCAATGATTTATAATGAAGACAGAAACAGCACAACCTATGCATCATTAAAGTAGATGAGCTGTGTTGGTGTATTAACGTCAGTAAAAAAGTACATTCATTTGTACACAATGTACTTTCACAATACTAGATCATACTTGGAAGGTCAGCTGCCGGGCTGAACTGGTAAACATTGGACTGAACATTTGAAAAGATTACCATCCATGCATTGTCCCTTTCCACATCGGCAAAGGCAAATCTATGGTGTTTTCTATAGAACATGGCTTGTTAAAATTGATGTAAAACTATTTCAAAACACATGGTTTAACGATTTCACTTCGGTAGAAAACAAGAAAGTATCAGATGATTATGACAACTGGTAAATTGCGATTCATCTGAGAACCACATTGGTTTTTAAAGACAGAAAATTATCACAATTCCCTTATTTAGCGATTTGAGC
Organism: Mytilus coruscus; assembly: GCA_017311375.1. Lineage (NCBI taxonomy): Eukaryota > Metazoa > Mollusca > Bivalvia > Mytilida > Mytilidae > Mytilus > Mytilus coruscus. The sequence goes on from CM029602.1 coordinate 57,256,635, forward strand.
TTTCTTCTATACACTTAATCACCAATGTTTTCCGTTTGTTAACATGTTTGAACATTAATCTAGGCCCATTGTAGAACTTTATTGATTTTTCCTAAGCCACCCCCATTTTCGCTCCAGAACGCCATTTTTGTTTAATCAACTCAAAGAAACAGAAAAATTAGGAAAATTAATGCATAAACCACTACGAAATTTACTCAATACATGAAGAAATCATATATCTATCAGAAAATATAAATTTTATCAATCATCTCCGTTTTTTGAGGAAGAAGTGTTCAAAATAAAAATGATGTTAGGACCGCCCAATAGGCGGGATAGGTTGGGGTCACTTCGGTCAATATGCAAATTCATTCTATGGAGCCGTGTATTCGTACTGCAATCGTCAAAGTCATTATTTACACCAGAACCATTTTAAACTTCTTATTTCAATTATAACATTTGATAAATATGGATTGTAATACTTACATATCGTATGTCTATTTGTTTAGGTGATGCAAATGTCCGCCATTAATCAAGGCACGTTGAGCATCTTCCAGATGCATCACGGGTAATCACACAAAATCTCGCGCTGCATAAGACATTATACTACAGTCTATGCAAAAGTCCACGAGATTCCAATCCTTCTAACTATACAAATCCTTGTACCATCGTTATGATGAAATTATGAGGTCGTCAAGAAATGAACTTTGTGATAATTTACTCGTTCCCCAAACCTGAAATAATTCCATCGTCTATTTTTAAAATGCTTTTCAAATGAATGGGACCGTCTTTAACCTAAAATATATGCCATACTGAACGTTTCAGCTTGTTTATGGTGAGTAAATAAAAACTGCGTCGTACAAACAACTGTTTACTTTCAGTTTGAGTTTATCGTGACTTACGATCTAAAAACTAGAGACGTTCCGAAATCCTGTTTTGGCCGGATCAGAACTCGGAAGTAGGAGAGATCGATTACGGAGAGGGACTGAATTATTCGGGTTAGCAGGTAAAATAGTAAATATGAAACCGAGTGTGGTAGGCGGAGGCATAATCAACTTCCGTTAGTTCTGGTCAATGGTATCGGAAACATGCCGCTGATAGCGTCATTTTCCAAAAAATCAAATATGAGTTGACAGACAACCACTGAACTACAGGTTCCTGACTTGGGACAGGCACATAAAGAATATGGCAGGGTTAAACATGTCCGTGAGCGCTCAACCCTCCCCTAAACTGGGACAGTGGTGAAACAGTACAACATAAGAACAAACTGTAAAAATCAGTTGTAATTAGATTAACTCAAAAGATCGGTACGAGACACAAAAAACAACTAACATTAAGACAATAGACACAAAGCACCGAAATAAGAGTATTTGCAGTTACTGAAAGTTTGTTCAAAGCTAAGTACAGGTAACACTGAAATAAATCTTGTTTTCCCAGATTAAAGTATCAATCAGTACACAACCAACGGATTTAGTCATAAACAGTCTGAGAAACGCCGTGACCTTGTATACCTTTTGGTGGCCCGAAGGTTTTAATAATCAAAATTTTGCAATAGAAATAATTCATTAGAACCAGCAGATTTTCCTCAAGGACCACCAGGGAAAAAAGATTTTGAGAACTCGGTGATATCTTTGCTATATACAAAAATAATCCAGTTTGGTTACTTTCAAAAAATTTGATAGACAAGATGTTCTTTTCGATCATATACCAGATAAACATTGACAAATTCTTGCTCAGTTTAAGATTATTCATGAAAATCAAATGGTTGGGGCTTGAAGCCAGATTTGTTTAGCAAAATTGAGTTAGGAAAGCATAAAGAAAAAATGTCAAGAACACAGCAAATTCTTCCAACCAATTTTCTTTGTTTTTATACTTATTGTATAATTACATCAATGCCAAAACAGAGCACATCATTACAGTCATGTTTACCGAATCGGAACTGACGTATCTTAATTTTCTAATAAATCATCGTAAATTTCATTTATGTCATCCAATATATAAAAAAAATTCTGCTATATTCGACGGCAATTGAAATTTTGTTTTATTGCTTCTTCTACAGAATATCTCCAGAAGAGGTCCAGATTAATTTTTTGTACTCTTCACTAGAAGACATACTGGAGATGTACAGAAGAGACTAATAAAACACGCCCCAGAAGCGCCCCATACTAAAAATGTGCGCACGATCAACGCTTTTACAACCCTCTTAAGTTTATTTTCACTGAGATTTAAAATTGGCAATTGATTATGGTCCAATGACACACTTCACTTTTCAATTTTTCAAATAATGTTTTTAATGCTCGTCAACTTTTTATTTGATATACAATTCCCACTGACAGGCGAGTCTTGTGTAGACCAAACTCGTAATGGCATAATTATAAGCCGATGATAAGCCTGGTAGTTTTTATAAGTTTTTCACCCCCAAACATGACTTTCCTGTACGATATTTTTACCTTTCATTTAATATTTATTAATGAAATGCACATTTTTACCCCAAGGGATTGAAGGCATATACACAATGCAATACAAATATATACACAATGCAAAAATTATAGAATATTAAATCATCATATATACCGGTAGTAAACTAGAGGCTCCAAGGAACCTGTGTCGCTCACCTGATATTTTTATTTACAATTGATGCATAAATCAATGCAACCGTTATACTTTTGCTTTAGTTTCAGAGATATAAGCCAAAAACTGCATTTTACCCCTATGTTCTATTTTTAGCCATGTCTGCCATGTTGGTTGGCAGGCAGGGTCATCGGACACATTTTTTAAACTAAATACCCTTATGACGACTGTGACCAAGTTTGGTTAAATGGTTAAGTGTCTCAGTTGTTTCAGAGGAGAAGATTTTGTAAAGATTACAAAATTTACCAAAATTGTTAAAATTGACTTTAAAGGGCAATAACTCCTTAAGGGTTCAACTGACCATTTTGGTCATGTTGACTTATTTGTAAATCTTACTTTGCTGAACATTATTGCTGTTTACAGTTTATCTCTATCTATAATTATATTCAAGATAATAACCAAAAACTGCAAAATTTCCTTAAAATTGACAATTCAGGGGCAGCAACCCAACAACGGGTTGTCTGATTCGTCTGAAAATTTCAGGACAGATAGATCTTAACCTGATGAACATTTTTACAAATGTCAAATTTGCTCTTAATGCTTTAGTTTCAGAGATATAAGCCAAAAACTGCATTTTACCCCTATGTTCTATTTTTAGCCATGTTGCTTGGCAGGCGGGGTCATCGGACATATTTTTTAAACTAGATACCCTAATGATGATTGTGATCAAGTTTGGTTAAATTCGTCTTACTAGTTTCATCAGAGAAGATTTTTGTAAAAGATAACAAAAATTTACAAAAAATTGTTAAAAATTGACTTTAAAGGGCAATAACTCCTTAAGGGGTCAATTGACCATTTTGGTCATGTCAACTTTTTTGTAGATCTTACTCTGCTGAACATTATTGCTGTTTACAGTTTATCTCTATCTATAATAATATTCAAGATAATAACCAAAAACCGCAAAATTTCCTTAAAATTACCAATGCAGGGGCAGCAACCCAGCAACGGGTTGTCCGATTCATCTGAAAATTTCAGGGTAGATAGATCTTGACCTGATAAACAATTCTACCCCACGTCAGATTTGCTCTAAATGCTTTGGTTTTAGAGATATAAGCCAAAATCTACATTTTACCCCTATGTTCTATTTTTAGCCATGGCGGCCATCTTGGTTGGTTGGCTTGGTCACCAGACACAATTTTTAAACAAGATACCCCAATGATGATTGTGGCCAAGTTTGGTTAAATTTGGCCCAGTAGTTTCAGAGGAGAAGATTTTTGTAAAAGTTAACGACGACGGACGACGGACGACGACGGACGCCGGACGCCAAGTGATGAGAAAAGCTCACTTGGCCCTTCGGGCCAGGTGAGCTAAAAAGGTAATAATATTTATGCAGTTGTTGTGTCCACTCTCCTCATTGCAAATGACTTTTTAATGAACGGAACAGTAAGCTGCTTTATAATATTAAATGGAGATAAAAGTAATTGTAATTTATCTTTTTCAGATGATTTCATAAATCCTGGATGAATATTATTGATGTCTTTTTCAAGCTGTTTTCGTAAAGATTTATTAATTTCACATGTTAAAAAAAATGGTTTCGTCTTCAAACTTATTTTTATTAATATTACAATGTTTTCAAGTTCTATTTTCTCTTTGAATTCTTTTATTTCCTCTCTATTTCCAAGAAATTGTCACTTACTCGCATTTTACATAATACTTTTCGATTTCCAAAAATATATTTAAAGAATGCATTTGTCTAATTCATATGTTGTCCTAATTTTACTCTCCAAGAACATTTTACTTGTTTCATTAGTTGATTTTAATTATGCAAAGGATATATTTTCAAAGCTATCTTTTAGTTCCTTTTAATAATTTTTGAGAATAAGCTCTTCTCTTGTTTATAGTTTATTTCCTGTATTTCCAGTAACTCAATCTTTTCTCTAATTGCAAACAAGGATTTGTATAGTGAACATATACAAATCCTCGTTGCAAACAATGTTTAATTACATAATAATCAATAATCTAATATAATTTAATAGCAATATTCAAATTGACATTTGCATACAGCAAAATTGTCCAACACATCATTATATGTAAATGAACTTAAACTCTATGTGATCGAATCCATATTCACAAATATGGGGGGGGGGGCTAGGATGAAAAATTTTGTCCTGCCTTTTTATTTTTCACTCTATTCGGTCCTGTTTTTTTTTTTTTTTTTAGTTTTTCTTGACTTTTTTTTTACTTAAATTGTCATCCTGCCTTTTTTTTTGTCACAAGTGTCTCATCCTGCCTTTTTTTTTTACTCGAAACTCCTGTCCTGCCTATTTTTTTCAAATTTCATCCTAGCCCCACCCCCGCCCCATAAAATCAAATGGTAGCTCCCTTACTGCATAGATGTAATACCATCTATGCTTACTGTGAGCACCTTCGATGAACTGACAGTTGAACAATTTCTTTCTATAATATAACGGAACCCCCACCCTTTAACCCGCCAAAGGATTTCACGTGCATATATAAAATTGAGAAAGGAAACGGGGAATGCGTAAAAGAGACATCAACCCGACCAAAGAGCAGAAAAGACCCCAAGACCACAAATAGCGGGGTCTTCAACACATCGAGAAAATCCCGCCCCCAGAAGCGGGCTTCAGCTGGTCCATAAAAAACAATAATGTATACTATATAGTTCAGCGAAAAAGGATAACCAATATATCTAAATCTAATAACAATCACTAGTTTTACAACTTCTCTAACCAGTTTTTAATATATTAAACTGTATGTAAATAAATGCAGGGGAAACCCTATATAAAGTCAAACGAAAACAAATAAATAAATCTTTTTCTTTTTACGGTTTATTTATTTATCAAACATAGTCTTTACAATAAACACACCATCTGAAGTCCTACCGTTCTTCTTAAAGCCTAGTTGATGGTGGCATATATTATTTTCAAATAGAATAAGTAGCCTACAATTTATAACCATATTAAATAATTTGCTTAGACAGCTCATCAGAGAAATTCCTCTGTGGATGATCCCCACTATTGAATATAGGAACAATAAGGCCAGACATTTTTTATTATCTGTTTAACGAGATCCGCCGACTCCACCTTTCCCGATTTCAGAATAAAAATTAAAGTAGTGCTTCTTAATTTTATTTTTATTTTTCCCGCCGACTGTAACGAAATCCTCAGAACAAAATAAAATCTGTATAAATCGGTAATATTTAATTTTTACCAAGTCGATGAAACCGCAATTTTCATTAAAAAGTAAAGAAATTCAAGGCAGAAACGATATATTTTCTTCAAAAAAGACTTTTAAGCCGGTGGCATGTTTTTCATACTTGTTTATAAATACACGAGAGCGTACATCAAATCATTCTAACTTTCGGCAAAATCAGTTATTACTTCATCAGAACTTGATGAAATTAGCCAGGAGTAAACTTATTATCCATATATTGCATTAAAAACGTCATATTCCTTTCCAAATAGCGTATCATACATCGTTTATTTTTGAAAATTTTACTTCGTCCGACATTTATTGGGCATATTATTCTAGAACTACGAATCGGAGTCGGGATTTCATCGGAAACGGACCCGCTATGACCGAAATCCGGATTCTTGCGATAATGACTACGGACGTATGAATGGCACTGCTGACATACAAAAACTGATCCAAAAGGAAAAATTACGCATTCCACACCCATTAACATACTTTTGGTTAGACCTTCTTGATTAATGTATATATTTCCATGTATATGCAATGTTTCAATTTATAAGTTAATTTGCTCAAATCTGGGACTATTACACCAGAGACATATATCAAGTTTCAAGTTTCAAGTTTTTATTATTTTTTTTATTAAATTTAATATATACATGTGTATATATGTCTCTGCATACACTAATTATATGAGAGGTTCCTGACTGGGTGACAGGTATATTTAAGGAATGACTGTAATATATTTTTTCTGTCTATGAAGAAATAACATAAAAAATGTGGTGCACACCGCGTAGCGGGTTATTTTAAAGTGTGCACCACATTTTTTATGTTATTTCGAATAGACAGAAAAAAATATTACAGTAATTTCTTATAATTTAATTCTAGATTCAATTTTAAACCGGAGTAAAACATAAAAAAACGTTGATGACGTCACGGTCACATGACAAAATTATGTCTATCAGCTGATAAACAAAACAATGTCAGCCATTCAGAAGACGCGTTACATCCGAAATTAAATTATACATATATAGTGTATATGCAGCAGGTTGATATATTTGCTTGGTGCCATGGATCTATATTTGTGGAAATAAAGAATCAAAACATAGTTTTTATGTTCATATTAATAGAAGGGTTACTATGCTGGTCTGTTCTCATTTCATTGTTCTTGTATTTTAATAAATTCAAAAAAAAAAAAAAAAAAGGTCACATATAACTTTTTTTTTTTATTTTTAGTGCAGACTGGACCAATTTTGCACTTTTATTTTTTTTTTTTATTTCGTCCCCTCGACCCTAATTTTTTACAAATTTTCTCGTTAAACAGATAAAAAAAAAGTCTGGCCTAAATGACTTATTCCAATTTTCAGGATATAGAGAGGCGCTGTAATTTGGTCACGGCATTATCAGAAGTATATTGTGTATGTCATTGATTTTGTTCGAAGCCCAAAGAACACATTAGCTGTGGGAATTTTAATAGAGATTGAGAGACTTTTTAATAATTGTCCCTAGCGTGACAAATTCAGGGAAAATTGTCCCAATCTCTTTCGATAACAAAGCTCTATTTTAATGAGGTTTTGATAATTTAAAAACATACCCGCCAAAGTTTACAGTAAAACACAGATGTCTTTCGCTGGCTGTCTCGATGACCTATAAACCCAGTCATACATTTTTTTCATACTAAAACGTTTAGCAAGAAATAGTGATAGGAATTTATTTAAATGATTGCTGGCTTAACAATCAACAGAGGGAACAGGGTAGAAAATTTGGTCACTGCTCTCAAAATTTTGGTATTAAACTTCGCTTTTGTCCCAACTCAATTTCCATAGTTGAAATATTTATAACAAAATTGGTTACAAATCTTAAGGATTATTCATAAATGGCATTTTACTTGCACTCAAAGGGTGACTGGGGAATAGAAATGTGCTCACTACAGGTCTTCTTCCGACCGGCAGTAAAACCTTGAAAGTGGTTCGTTTGGCTGTGCGTTAAATCCGATGCCTCGTGTAGAGGGTGCCACGCTCTCTGCACGTTAAGAAACCGTGTAACAACTCTTAGAGGGGTCCGTAGGTGGCCTGTTGCAAGGCAAAATTTCTGTCCGTATCCAATATACCCTCATTTTCCGAGTGGCAGTCTAAATTTCCCCGACCTTCATCCCAGACGGCCTCTATTACAGGACCTACCTATTGTCTTTTTTGTTAATTTGATCTCGTCTTGAACATGCATTAGATATTTGTCACTGGAAGTTAACGAACCAACAATCAATCAATCAATCAATAATTTTACTTGCAAACTGATTAAAATATAGATCACGTGTCCAAGCTTTGTACAAGGTTGTAAGAAAAGCACAGGATCTGTATTTTAATCAGATTTTGCTTGGTAAAAAATCTTGTCCACATTGCACCACTCAAAGGTGTCTTCTACAACTACGGTTACTTCTGCTTATCAACGCTCTTGACACTTATTTGGAAAATCAAAAGAGGTCAACACTGATATCAGATAACGAAAAGGAAATGTCTGCCATAACTCTTGTTTTGTTAGCATTTACCAGTGTTTCTTCGGGACTTCTTCTTGAAGGTATACCCTCTCAAGAGGAACTTCATTCTGACGCCACTCTTCAGCTTCTCCTATCGGAGGTTACTAGACTTAGCAATGAACTGAAAGAAGCTCAGGGGAAAATTAACACCTTGGACAATCAAGTCGGTAAAGACTTATTTAGACACCTTCGTGATACTTGGATCTCTTTTTTCGAGGAATAAACATCAATGCAGCGAATTTAATATAATTGTATTTATGATTCATATGGTCGTATTTTTAATATTGTTTATTTTAATACACAAAAAATATTGTACAAAGTAAGTCTTGTGTATTCCTAAACAAATTCAAATGCCCAATCAAAACAATGGATACTAAAATTGCTTCAAAACGATAGTCAGTTTGTTTTATTTTCCAGACAAGCTAACAAATAAAGATCGTGACATTGCATTCTTTGCCTACCTAGGACCTGATATGGTAAACCCTAGTTCTGGAACAACAATAGTTTTCAATGAACCAATGACGAATTCAGGCAACGATTATGATCCACAACATGGAGTTTTCACGGCCCCTGTCAATGGAACATATAACTTTCACCTAGTTGCCGCCTCACCCGAGAACAGCGACCCCTCCCATCAATTTCATTTATACATCACGAAGAACAAGCCTGGATCTTACGTGTCATATGGATGGTTGGACAGAACTACTGACCATTGGGTTCAGACCAGTGCTTCTGCTGTTCTGCATTTGCTTCAAGGAGATAGAGTTTGGGTTGAAATTGGTAAAGTTCTAGGATCACACACCCTTGCTGGACACAACGATAATAGAGCACACACATATTGGTCTGGTTTTCTGATTCATGCTGATTAAAACCAGAGACATGTCTCTGTTAAAACATTAACCAAATAAAACAACTAAAATTTATTATTGTTGTTCATTCTATAAGCACTGTTTCCATTTCTAAAATGAGAGTAAATGACTGATATTTATATTCTCCTTTCGTATTTTAAAAATCCTGATACTGAAAGATTTTACACATGAACTTTTAGTATCACTGTTAATTATCAGGTTGTTATATCGTGATAAATATAAAAAGGTTATATACTATTTAAAAGCAACTATTCAATAGGAACGACATGTTTACTTCAAAATTCTAAATCGGCATAAATGACACATTTTTGGCTTGGTGCTCCCTCAAATTTAAAAATAAACAAGAATGTCCATAGTATACGGATGCCCCACTTGCACTATCAATTTCTATGTTCAGTGGACTGTGAAATTGGGGTCAAGAAAGATCATATCATAGGGAACATGTGTACTAAGTTTCAAGTTGATTGAACTTCAAATTCATCAAAAACTACCTTGACCAAAAACATTAATCTGAAAAACTTTAATCTGAAAAACTTTAACCTGAAAAACTTTAACCTGAAAAACTTTAACCTGAAGCGGGATAGACAGACGAACGGACGCACAAACCGAAAAACATAATGCCCAGGTGGAGCATAAAAAAAAACATAACTTATTTGGAGAAATTAAACAAGGTTCCAATACTCTTTCCTGACCATTCAACAAATGACCAAATATGATCCAAAAATAATAAATAAAATAAATGTAAAAAAACTTAATATTTCATATACAAGAAAAAATGATACAAAAACCATATTTTTTAATCTTTTAGGCTCATTTTGAGACATCAATGTGTAGAGACTATTGTGTTATTAATGTTCATTAAGTTTCATCAACTTTCTGATGTTGACAATACGAATAAAACAAACAGAAAACAAAATGGCTCTAACTTTTGTCATGTATTATATCAGAAGACCTTTTAACTTTCATATTCAAACAGTTATATCGTCATATCTAGTCTTGATGATGCTACTAATGAATTATAGAAAAAAATCAACAGGATTTAGGACCATAAGTTTTCATAAATGTCATACAATGTACTTAAATTTTGGCAGTGCAAAAAGTCATGAAAGTCTGGGAGAACATGATTTATTTATTAGCTGTAATTGGCTTTGAACTAAAGCTTTCAGTAAATCCGAGAACTTTGAAATCGGTACTTTGTGTCATTTATATTTATGTTAGTTGTCTTTTGTGCTTCGCGCCAAAAGTGATGAGTCAACCCATTTCCAACTGATTTTTACAGTTTGTTTTTATTAATTAATGTTATGTTGTTACACCACTGTCTCATGTTCAAAGGGTTGAGTGCTCACATACTTTAACCCCGCCACATTCTTAGTGTGCCTAATCCAAGTCAGTGGTCTGAAATTCAGTGGTTGTCGTTTGTTGCTGTCAATCTCATTTGTTTTGTAATAAATCAGGCTGTCGTTTTTTGTATTTTTTCACACTTTGTCATGTCGAGACCTTTTATATCTGACTATACAGCATGGGTGTTGCTCATTGATGAAGATCTTATGATGACCTATAGTCGCTTACATCCACGGTCAATTGTCATGTTGTCTCATTGACCATCATTGTGCGTCTCCTATTCTTATATACTAGTAAGACAACTAGGTGGAACTGTTTTAGTGGACTAAAACACATGTCACCTATTCATTTATAGAAGTAACCTTCAGTAAAGGAAATCCCAATGCCCCCAAAAAAATGGTGTAGTTGAGTTATGGCATGTCATTGTAGAATATATATATTCTATATATGTACATTGTCGAGCTTTAGAAACAGGACGAAAAGCAAGGGTCGCGGAGCTTTTCTCCTGTTTCGTAGTGAGTACACATAAATTTTAAATTTCCTACTGTCACTTTAAAGAAATATTCACATTACCGTTTGTTCAACATAAAAGGGGAGTAACAAGAGACTTTGTTTGAACAAGTACAAATAAAGCAAACATTTATTTGTGTACTTGTTTTTTGTACAATAGTTGGCTAATAACCTTGAAAGGTCTTATCCTGGCAGTTCAGAATCTAAGGGTGGGGATCTACAGTTTTAATTTGTTTAGGGAGCTACCATTTGATTTTTATGGGGGGGCTAGGATGAAAAATTTTGTCCTGCATTTTTTTTTAATTGTCATCTCTGTCCTGCCTTTTTATTTTTCACTCTATTCGGTCCTGCCTTTTTTTTTATTAGTTTATCCTGACTTTTTTTACATAAATTGTCATCCTGCCTTTTTTTTTTCTAAGTTGCTCATCCTGCCTTTTTTTTCAAATTTCATCCTAGCCCCCCCATAAAAATCAAATGGTAGCTCCCTTATATACAAGGGGTGGGTCATGATCCCAGAGACAATGTTGTAGTGCACTGAAAATGTCTTGTTATGACAATTATATAAGAATATATATGGTTTCGGGATGGGGTATTTTGGACAGTTATCTAGATATTTACCAGTGAATGATGTGATAGAGGCGGAGCATGTTCTAAAGGACAGAAACTATGGCGAATTCAAAAGGTCTTATCAATACTTTATCCGGGCAATTAAGACTATATACGGTTTAAGAGTGGGGATCCGATATATTTTTAATATTTATAACAATTTAATACAAGTATATGAGAACATCATGGGGTTGGGTATGACCCCTTTCCCCGGTGTCAAACCCTTGTGTGCATTGAAAAGACCTTGCCATGACAAGCTTGATATATCATTTATTTGACCTTATTAATTTTTTGTGTGACACATCATCGGGAGGTGATCCATCCATGTACCAAATAAGGATAGCATATGTCAAAGGATTAATAAAATATGTTTGTGACATGAATATGTAAAAAGAAACATATTTTAACCTAAAGGTCAAAAATCAAAATTACATGAATGTCATAAAGATATGCTACACATCGTCTTATGGTATTACACTTTTTAGGAAGATGAAGAGGAAAAAAGTGAGAGAAAAAAACGTTACATATATATTAAAATATATCAAACACTCTATGAAGTGAGAAGATGATGGTTATTTTTGTGAATAAGTTAAAACACATATATATAAGTATAGTCATTGGAACTGCAAGAATGAAACCAGAAAAAAAGAAGGAACCATATGATCTCCATCAATGGACAAATGTGTACCATATTGTAAAGCTCTAAACCTTCCCCAGTCCATACAAGTTGTAAATAAATTACACTTAATTCTTTAAAGGACAAACTACCAACAATTAAACAAAGACAATCATTGATGAGGTTCTGGTCTTTGGACAGATCCATAAACTTGTGGAGGGGTAAGCTACTTCGTTTATTCAATCAAGCACTCAACCAGCCCCTTTTATCTATTTAATTCCTTTCTAAAAAGGCAAAAAATGATTAAAATAACTAAAACAGGTTTTAATGGTTAATAAACACTTCATGATGAGAATGCATTAAACAACATATTTAATAAATAAACAGATAAACAGCGAGAATACAGCAGATCATATTATAAATTATAACAGTTTACAATTCATGTTGATTGTTTTTTATCACTAGGACAAAATCTCATATCTGGTGTTGATCTTTGATACCACTCTGTCCATGACCCATCGTATACGGAAACGTCTTCCTTTCCACATACATAGGCAGCAAATGTCGTGCAACAAGCACTTACACCTATATAAAGCAATAGATCCACATAGAAGTAATAAATCGACATGCCACTTACAATTGGAAAAATGTTTCCCTTTAAACGGTACCAGCAACCTCGACAAAACGATCGTGACCCTAGATGACAGATAGCGATTGTTTTCGTGATAACGTTTATGAACTGCTCATAAATTACCTTATTTGGGTTAGGCAGCTACCACTTGAATTTTATGGGGGGGTTTAGGATGAAAAATTTTGTCCTGCATTTTTTTTTTGTTGTAATCTCTGTCCTGCCTTTTTATCTTTCACTCTATTTGGTCCTGCCTCTTTTTTACATAAATTGTCATCCTGCCTTTTTTTTTGCAAAGTTGCCCATCCTGCCTTTTTTTTTACTCAAAACTTTAACAATTATAAAACAATCAGCTAAGTTCAGTCTCATTTACCACTATCTTTATGACGAACCATGAACAATAATTTATGGCCAAACATCATGCAGCAACTTGGCTCCGATCGAAAAATATGAACTAACCAAATAACACATTTTAATATAATATTCAATCTTACTCGTTATAGGATACTGTATTACAAACATGTTCATTCATTACTTATAACTGGAATTGAATTTTATTTCCCAATATTTTTCTTTAAATTATCATTGAATGGATATTATTTACATACATGTTTTTTTTTCTGTAAATAAAAATGAGTAAATTAAGGACACAAAACAGTACTTACTTAACAAATCCTTACACCCTGATCATTTTTATTCTCAGTAATTTCAACCGCCTGGATGGTCTTGTGTTCGCCTCAAGTGTGGGCGGTCGTGTGTTCGAACCCCGGTCGCGGCAAACCAAAGACTTTAAAATTGGTATTTACTGCTTCTCCAATAAGCACGTGACATCAAGGAGTAAGAGCAAAGAATGGTCGGCTTGGAGTCAGAATAATATGTCCAGGTAAGGTGATATGTCTTCCTGCGGACTGTTTCCTTGTGAACTAGCACGTTAAAAGTCTGGCTCAGCTTGTCGGTCTAGTACAAAGCAGAGTTAATATTCATACTAAATTAACATGTTCTCGTCCTGAATATACATATCAATTTGCCGCTGGACGTTAAGCAGCCATCCATCATCGTCATCTTGGTAATTTCTGTGAAATTTATAGTCTGGTTTAAGACAATCTGATTAAAATCAGAATTTTCTCTTTGCTCCGTTTGACTTGTTACACATGTACATAAGAGACAAAATTAATCTGAAGAAGGAAAGTGAAAGATCGGAATGGATTTTAGACAAGAAATGTTTGCTTACCTGAACCACAAGTGGATACTAATGGTTTCGACAGATCAACTCCGGTTTCATTAAAAAGTTTTTTAAGCTCTTTTACATCTAGTATAACACCTCTTTCCTTATCCACAATATTTTGGTAACAGAGATTCTTTGAACCCGGTATATGACCAGGTTCTATACCTATAATAAAACAGAAATGTTAATTATACTTAAAATAAATGTGGATTGTGTCCACATGTGGACACAGATGATGCCCCAACTTGCATATCATATAGTTATAATGGGACATAACCGAAGAACGGTAAAAGTGACACTACCCAAATTTGATCTTGATCTGAGTTTTGTGGTAATAAACATTTGGTTGAGACAAACTAAAGTTAGAGAACAGAAAAGAAAAAATCAGCAATTTTTATGTTTATAAAGGGGCATAACTCAAGAATGGTATAAAGTGACGCTACCGAATTTCGTACTTAAACTGTAGTAATAAGCATTGTGTATAAGTTTCATACCTTTTGGTTGAGGCAAACTAAAGTTAGAGAATGGAAACAAAAAATTTGTACTTGATCTTAGTTTTGTGGTAATGAGTATTGTGTATAGGTTTTATAATGTTTGGTTAAAGGGGCATAACTCAATAATGGTTAAAGTGACACTACCCAAATTCAACTTGATCTGTGTTTTATCAGTGGAAGGCAAAATTAAACATTGCATTGTATAAAGCATTGATTGTAGTTGATTCAACTATAATCATGGACAAAGGAAGATAACTCCAATTTTGAAAATTACTTTAATAATGACATTGATATTTTTAGAAAAAAATTTAAAAATTTAGCAATTTTTTCATTTGTAAAGGGACATAACTCTAGAACAGTAAAAGTGTCGACACCAAAATTCAAACTTGATCTGTGTATTGTAGTAATAAGCATTGTGTATAAGTTTCATAACATTTGGATGAGGCAACCTTAAGTTAGAGAACAGAAATGAAAAATTTTGCAATTTTTCCATTTATAAAGGGGCATAACTCTAGAACAGTTAAAGTGACGCAACCAAAATTTAAACTTGATCTGTGTTTTGTGGTAACAAGCGTTGTGTATAAGGTTGATAACATTTGGTTGAGGCAAACTTTAGTTAGAGAACAGAAACCAATTTTGGGATGTACGGACATACGGACGGACAAGGATAAAACTTAATGCCCCTCCGCTTCTACGGGGGCATAAAAAATGATTATGATGGCCAAACTTTGAATATCAAGATTTTCTGTAAATTATGTTAGCGTCGAACTGCCTATTTCTTTCATTATGTAAACCCGCACAAAAACGTGATATGATTTACAGATTCCAGTCGTAATTGAAAGTAATTGTAAAAAGTGTTTGTGTTTAACTCCTTCGTCCAGTAAGCGCCTACAAGTATCCCGTCTGAATTTTGGAGTAATTAAAACAAATAGGTTCATTTTATATACATGTCATTTAATGTATAATGACGGAGCTGAGTACTCGGTGTAGAGACAGTATAGTTAGGCAAGGTGTTCTACTCTTCGATAAATATTTTGTGTATTTTTCCTTTGATCTTTTTTAGGGATAATTTTTCATATCATGCTACTTGCTTGAGATAGAAAATTATTGTCAGAAACTAAGGGCGCATGTGCCGTTGTCAATGTAAACAGGCAAAATAGTGATAAATAGATTATCAAAAACTCGAAGATATTTTACAGCCACATCTCATTGTAGCTGAGAAACACCCTCTCTTTTGAAAAACCATCGATACTCTATAATTATCGTTCTAAGATAGAACAATGACCTCCGTAATATTGTTATGTATGATGGAGTTCTGAATGCTTTCTTATTATTTTTGAAAGGGCACCAAAGGTTCATTTGGTATAAGCTTATAAGATGTATCAATTTTCATGATGTTGTTCGATTAAAATTCAGATCTATTGTTACTCGCATGTTTGCCGAAGCTCATATCTATATCTTAATTAGATCAATACATCATTACTTATCGACTCTTTTTCCTTCGTCCTGTACAGTAGTCCATACGTATGATTTTTCCTTTGTCGACCTTCTGGAGATGTTTACATTCCATTTGAGAAAACTAATGGCACTATTGGCTTTGGGGCAGATAGAGCTTATGTGTTTACCTCATTTTAGATGTGACGAAATTACCTTAATAACTAAATTACCTTCTCTTGGTTCCGGTTTGATTCCCATAAATCGACCTTCTCCTCGAGCATCCATTAATTGAAACGAATTATCTTTTAAGTTTTTCGCAATATCCTCATATGACTTTACTAAATGAGGGTGATAAAGTCCGTTAAATATTGTTTTTGGAACATGAACAACTTCCGATGTTGTCGGTAAACCTTCAGAGCACCATTTTGTAAAACCGCCATCAAGAACAGACACCATGTCATGTCCAAAAACTCTGAACATCCACCAAACTCTAGGAGCAGAAAAAAACCCGTAGTTTACACTGTTATCATAAACAATAACATGAGTGCTTACATCTATACCCAAGTTGCCTGCATAGCGCTCAAAGTGTTTCATGTCTGGTAACATGTGACCGTAGGGGGAGGAGTCATCACAGCACTCGTCAATATCAAAAAATGATGCTCCCGGTATATGCTTTTCTTCATATTCTAGTCGGGCGTTTCTTTTTGAAGATGGCAAGTGAAAAGTAGAGTCAAGAATCCTAATGTCTTTAAAGTCTTTTGGAACACCACTTTTCAAAACATTATGCAACCATTTAGTGGTGATAAGAGCACTTGCTTTTGTCAACATTCTAGAAAAGAAAACAAACACGCAAGTTAAAACTGTAAATGATTACTAAAGTGAACAATCAACTAGAAATTACTGGTAAGTATCGCTCACTTTGAATTTACAAACCCATCAAGATTGCTTCAATGATCTTCAATTGTAGTACATGCAAGATTTCGTCTGTTTTTTGCATCTTAATTTTATAAACTAAACTAAGTCTTAAAGTCATATGATACTTCAGATTAAAAAAAGTTGGAATATGTTTTAGATATTCTACTTGAATGCCTAAGTTTTACTATATATCACGTGTACATGGACTTTCTTTTAAAATCTACAGAAATATACAGCTTTTGAATTATTGTCTTCCCGTACTCTTATTCGCCAATAGCTTTTCCGTACGCAGTGACCTTAACAACAAAACCTCCCGTTACAACTTCAGTAAACACACAGCTTAAATGCGAGAGAAAATCTGTGATGAAAGAAAAGGTAAACAAACGTTGGTATTGACACAACAAATTATTTAACATTAGCTACAACAAAGTTTAATTTAAAACAAATGGAAACGCATGGAAAATTAAAAAAAAACAATATATATCACTATCATCTCACTAACTTTTCACATGCTTCGTGATTTTGTGTTGATTTTTTATTATGGTGACGATCTGCAAACCTAGGTAACAAAACCAAAAATGTGTTATTAGCAACCAAAGTTTTGGATCAACAATTACTGAATGAAATTATTTTTGTCTATTGTATGTCATGGATTTGTAAAAAATGTTTTAAAACGTGCATATAGGACTTAGTTTAGTATATATGCATGCATTGGTTCACTAATTTCCTAAATGAAAGAGGGTCAGAAGAAAATGGCCGATATCATCCCTATAGTGAATGGTAAAAACATGTGAGCTAGACCTTCCAAACCCAGCACAAGATAGTATGACGCCACCAAAATGACATAAGATGCACTGGAACTACCAAACCCAGCACTAGGAAGTACAAATGTACATGCATTGTCAGAAGTAAATAGAAGATACAGCAAATTGGTAAAAAGTAAAACCACCAGAAATAGCTACCACACTAATTGAAATTTTTCATTGTTTTGTAAAAGAGAACCATAAACACTTTGTTACACTTGCCCCAATGTTTAGGAGTGGGAGCTGTTTGCTTGTAATTAATCATACTAGGCTTGTGCTATTGTAAAAGGCCTTTCATCAATTGTAAGGTATTTGACACCTCAAGTTTGACACACATACATATTTGTGTAGTTACGTCTACTACGATAAAACAACTTAAAATTCATATACTGCTTGAGTACTCTGTGTGAATATGAAGTGTAATAGATGTAATCCATCCAATGTTCTCCTCCGAAATTTCTTACATCATCCTGGTAAACAGGAAATTAAGAAATACCATCCTGTTTCTAGAAATTATAGCATCACATCCATAACTCTATCTATAAGAAAATAATTTCAGATAGCATCACATTCTCGCAATATAGCATCACATTACCATGATGCTATTAAAAAGGCCCTGGGGAGAACACTGATCCATCTTTGAAAGTCATCCGCAAACTATGGGGAATTTCCTATGGCTCTCTCCAAGTGACTTTTACTTTTTCTTGTCAACTTTCCTCTATGTAATTTATACATCAAGGAAAGAGATAGCAGAACAGTTGGCTAAAGATCATGCTGCAAGGGAGGCCTAACCACCAAGGGAGGCCTAACCACTAAACCACCAATATAATGTCATAACAATGTCAGATGTTAGAAGTGCAGTCAAGATGTCTACAAAATTGAAATGGCAAAGAAGATGGACAGTCAGTGAAACTGGGAGACAACTTTTCGATCTAGTACCTATTGTTGTGAGGGATGTGCAACTCGATACACCAAATCCCCAAATAATTAAACTATGACAACCTCGGCTTCCACACTCGAGTTCTTTCCAAACTGAAATCAAAAGGAAGATAACTTTGGCTTTTAATTCAGCAGATACTACACCAGAACACCATATTGGGTTTGTGTAAAAATCAAATTCTGCCAGGAAAAATCAGATGTGACAATACCACAAGAGATTTAATATTTCAAGTTAATATTTTATTTTAGCAAAATCAAGTTATACAAGTTAAACCAGGGAACAGTGTAGATGTTAATCCATGATATTGGCAAACAATTCAAGGCATGTTAGATTCTACAAATTTTCCAAAACATTATGCAACCATTTAGTGGTGATAAGAGCACTTGCTTTTGTCAACATTCTAGAAAAGAAAACAAACATGCAAGGTAAAACTGTAAATGATTACTAAAGTGAACAATCGACTAGAAATTACCGGTAAGTATCGCTCACTTTGAATTTTAGGAAACTATTTTTAACGTTAACGGGTACCTCAGTGCGGTACTGTCTACTGAGACATGGTCTGTCCCGGACATAAACATTTCACAATTTTTTTTCTGTTCCCAGAGTAGGCAAACGTTTTGTGACACCTAAAGTTGCAAGCAACTCGATGCGTGTTCTATTGACTTACTAGGAACCTTTCGTCACCGTTGTCAAACAAATCGAGGCGTGTTCGATTATATGCCAGCTTTAGCTGGCACTTATGGTAGAAGCATCGTTTTGGAATAAAGAACGATAACTCTCTACACGACCCATCTGAAAAGTTTCGTCACTCTCGTTAAATCTCGTACGATTTGTTTTGTTTAATGGCTGCCGAGTTTATCGTTTCATCGCGATCTTGAAAAAAACGGGTCAGAACGGAACAGTTTCGATGTTTACGGCATGCATTTTTTATTGTTTACAAAAACAAGAATTAAGAAATTTTGGTAACTTGTGTAGTTTATTTAAATTTTATTGTACCACGGAAATAACCGAAGTTTGGACAACAACATCTGACGTCATGTTTCATCGTCTGCTTCATCTAGCTCCATTATCAGTGACAGCGAAAGCAAATTTCCTGAATAATCACAGGTACTTCATTTAAAAGTCACAATATCATGATTAATGATAACATTTATAGTGTAAAAGTTCCGTCCAGCCATGGGAACACAGAAAAAACTCTGCAAGCAATAAATTTCGGGAGAAACGTAGCCGGAGGTACTCATGCCAGTCATGCCTCATGGCCATGCAGGCAATGCAGGGTAAAATCCGGTGCACTGGTTGAGAATGACCATGACTACTGATATTTATCTGCCACAGAATTCCCCATATCAAGTAACAGTGATAATGACGTTTGTTATACTGTTGAATGTGATCACGGTTATTCATGTAGCCCACACTCACACTCAGTCACAGACAAATTCAGGCATGTCAGGTGAAATTCAAAACTTAAAAGTTTTAAACAAAATAAATATATTCAAATTCACAATCTTCTAACTCTGTACTTCCTTTGGCAAACTCTCAACAAATCTTGTCATTAATTATGACACATATCTACCTTATTCAGTCCCAGGAGATGGAAACTTTTTTTCTCTCTAGACTCTAAGTTTAATCATAAAAGGATACTCGAGTCTGAGTGGTACATTTAGGTATATATTGTATGCTCCCATATTGTCCAAATTGGATTTTATGGGAAGATGCAGTTATATATGATTACCCTGATGATACCATGACTTTTGATAGGTATATACAGGGCATGTTACTTGGAAGTATGTGGGCTACATCCTTTGAAATTCAAGCTGCAGCAGTCGCCTGTATATTGTATGCGTCAGTTAAACCCTGATCAAAACATTCTCACTCTACCGAATACTTTTATCACTATATCAGGTGCACATTTCAACCTATTAAAGCAATAAACACTTATGGTTATAACATCACAGTACCAAAATTGCACTCAGTACCCAAATTGCACCTATTCAACAAAAAAAAGCTGCGGAAATCTTACAAGATTTCTTTCAACATGTGAAGTTATCTAATTATCATCTTTTTAAAATGATCAAATTAAATTTGTTACCAGCATCCATTTCTAAAAAAAAATAGTAAGCATGGAATAATGTCAAATTGTTCAAAATATTTGAAGAAATAAAACATTACATCTGTTTTTATTCCATTTTTAAGGATGTGAAATTAAACATGTAATGATGAATGGAATTTGGGTACTGACCTCATTACATAAGCATGCCTTCATCGATTGTTTGGAGGTCAGTTCAAACCTATTTTTCTATGACTCTACATGGACTCAAAATTAAATTGGTGTATCTATATAGTAAACAAGGATACGTCTACAAAATAAGCACAGAATGGAAACTATTGTCTGGTTCATAAAAAAAAAAACATTGGTGAAAAAACTGTAAAAATAGGTGCAATTTGGGTACCCTCATGTTAGCAACTTCACACATACAATTTAATTTTCATGACAAAAATAAAACAAAGTAAACCAAAATGCAATAAAATGGTTTGCCGAGCGCAGCCTGATACAACCACAGATGTATATTTAGCATATGAAAAACACCAAAATTTTTATGTCAGTTGAAATCAAACATATTTTAATTTTGGACCCTTCAAACTTCAATATGGACTAACAGGTATCAGGTGAACCCAAACATTTGTATTCAGCAGCAGTCTCTAACTACATATCTCTTTTAATTTTATATGATAGTCCTACAAAAATGTTGAAAATGTGTACATTTAATTTTTTTCTAGCTTCTCTCATGTGAAAGCGGTACCTTTTTGGTCACTATTTATGTGTTGCGTCTAAATATGAATTGTAACACTTTATAGTGACTGAACAGGTTAAATAAATACTTCTCAGGAAACAGAAAAAGAAGACAACTTGGAACAGCACCAGCCATGCCAGACTATGTATGAATCAAAACTCAGATCGGAATAGCATGGACGATATAATAGTTATATGTGAATAGTAAGGAAAGTTATCAATAATTCTGCAGATAATGCAATTTATCACGTTTTCAGTACATTTTCTGTTCAAATATTCACACAATCAGGGAATTGTTCAAAAAGGTTAAACTAAATTTTAATTACTAAAAGTTTCAAACAATGACAAGTGTTTCATTCACCAAATAACTCATACGTTTCTGTTAAAAAAATCATGCAATTTTGTGAATTAAAGGAAAGTAGATCCTATTGAGGTGCACCTGCGCAAGTCAATTGCGAACTGATCCAATATATTTTTTATCATGACCAGTCCACTGATACTGACATTACCAAGGAGTACACATCAAAGGAAAATTGCACAAATTATCGATAAAATAATTTACACACCCTGTTTCGTGTGTATCTCCTGCCATATCAATATTTGTTGCATTTATATATAAATGAGAAATAATCAATGTAAAATGGTAAATTTTGACGAAAACCCCAAAATTATGGAAAATCAACCCCAAAATGTTTGACAAAATTTGAAATTTTAAAAATCTTGAAGAAAACAGAATTACCCTCCAAAAAATAATGAAAAAAATTCCTTGAAAATAACAAAATCTTTAAATTATAAACTTAACAATCCTATTTATGGTTAACATTCCTTAGGATTAAATGAAAATGAAACCTGATCAAAACAATAATCTAAACAGGCTCACTGTAAATTCAATCAAACCCTTCTTTTAACAATCAGAATGATCCTCTTGCTGATCAAATGTATAGGAGATGCAGGAAACTTGGAATAGAATATGAACAAAAAAGTTACATCCAGCTAATTTAGAAAGTAAAAATAATTCAACAAACAGAAAGCGTTGTTTGCAATACAAAATAACAAAAAACAGCTACAACTTTTAAATATATTGATGAAAAAGATATTTCAAATCCTCCACCTCCATGAAAATCAACAAAAAAATAATTTAACAAAGTTATGGATTGTATAACAGTATTCATAGTTTTGAAGTTAAACAAATCTTTTATTGTTTTAAATTTTGTACGATTTGCTAAGAAAGAAAAATATGAAAAGGCCCAAAATAATGAATGTAAGCATTGTCATTTATATAAATCATCAATAAATTCATTTTCAGCAGAAAACAATATGGACCATAGCATAGTATGGTTTTTTTCACACGAAAGGCTTCAACGCTATCAATCAAAACTATTTGGTCAAAATTTAATGAAGGTACAAAAATGTATGGGGAAAATCTGGATTCAGAATGTTTTTTGTCCTCTGCTTGAACAGAATATTTTTTTTCTCAACAATTTGGGAATCAGAATATTTTTTTTAAGAAAAACCATACCCCTCCCACCTTTTGAAGTTCAATGATCGTTCCTAAACATTTTCCATCTGAACTTATTATTTTATTTTAGACAAATAAAATTGAGAATGGAAATGAAAAACTATATCTAGGACATTCATAAAAATATAGTATATGCCAATACTTATAGATTATCGTTGATCATCTCAACGAGATTGATTTTCGCTTGAGCCGGGACGCAAAGCGAGAAATGCAATCGAGTTGAGATGACCAATGATAATCTGTTTATCGCTATTTTACCTATGACGACGTTGTCACTTTCATGTCAATTTCATTAGCAACGCCACGTGCCTGCATAGTTTCTAGCGATAATTTTCCATCTCAAGCGAGTAGCATGATATGAAAATTATCACAAAAAAAGATCAAAGGAAAATGCACAAAATAGCGATAAACATAGTTAACAGCGCCTGTTGATGCTCAATGCCTGACGGTTTCGACCCAAAAGGGATCTTCATCAGTGGATTAACGTTTGCACCCTATTTATATAAATACAGTAACCATGGTAACAGATGGTTCAGAGTTAACGGCGGTTCAGAATTAACTTGCGGTATCTATATAAATAGGGTGCAAAGATTAATCCACCATTCTGCCTCTGATGAAGGTCCCTTTTATGCTTTCACATTTATCCCCGCTGATACACATAATTAATATGGCTTCTACTAACAAAAGCTCCAATTGGATTTGATTTTGATTTGATTTTTGGCGTTTAACGCCACTTTAAGCACCGCTTTTGGGCTATTTCGTGGCGGCCAGTTTTATTGGTGGAGGAAGCCGGAGTGCCCGGAGAAAACCACCGACCCGATAGGAAAACTGACAATCCTAGTCAATTAAGATTGAGTCGAGTGCACCCGCACAGCGGGTTCGAACTCACAACCTCAGTGTTGACTGGCTAGTGATTACAGTAGTAACTACTTAGACCACTCGGCCACGAGGCCCCAGCTCCAATTGAGCTAATGTGTTTAAAGACCTCTTATGTCAGTACACCTTTCCTATATTGTATATCAAGGACATTCGTCCTGAACATGCATGAAATACTGGACGTTAAGCAACCAACAATCAATCAATATAATAGGACATAGTCTTGGTATAAAGCTGGCAATTAAGGTAGCGCCTTCCTCATATTATTTTGAATGTGACCTACTGTAACAGTTCAAGTCAGTTGACACAGTTGTGGGTCCTCTGACCTAGTTATGAGTGATTTTAAATCAAAACGTCAATATTACTTGTTACGTAGAAAGAATGTCATGTAAAATAGGCTTTATTCGCTAAAAGTATGAAACACAGCAATACGTTTAAGCGACTATGAGGTGAAAGTGACCCTTTTCTCACCTTTCTGAATGACAAGAGCATTGATGAATTACTTCCCTTTTTGTTTTTGTGTACATGCATACAACAATGAAAAGAAATGTAAAATAGTATCAGTAGATTTGTAAATATTAGCTCAACGACTATATAAAATTACAAGAGACATGCAACTAAAATACCTTGCAACCTTGAATTAAACAAAGCAAATGTTTATAATTGATATTAACGTAAGCGACATAACTTCTTTTGTGTGAAAATGTCGTCCGACGAGGAATCGGATGAAATCGAAGATCAAGAAAAATTAGAAGAAAAAGTAGACTTTACATCGTCTAGACAGGCAAAAAAAGAAGCAAGACTCAATCAAATTATTTTCGAAAACGAACATAAAGCCAAAATAAGAAAAGTATGTGAAAATTTAGCACGCCACTGAGTAATGTGTAACTAGTCCAAAATTAAATAATATGTATACATGTATGTTTGTATATAACTGTATTATGATTGCATCTTTGTCCTTGCCCCCTGAGGAACCTTAATTATTTCAAAAACACATTGTATATAATAACGTCAAAGAGGGCTTATTTTGATGTCGGTTAAAAGTTCAATATACAAATGTATATACAATAGAGCTTATGTGATGTTATTGTATATACTATGCCAACTCTTAATACAGCCTATTTATTATTATTATTCCTTTGACGCCACAGATGCAAAGTTAAAAAAAGATTTGTGTGGTCACACAATGATATAGTGGAGGAAAATTTGTATCCTGTTTCTCAATATTTTTATCAGGCAGTGACTCTGTGTTCAAATTTTGTATACTATTAGCCTATAGACCTTATCACTATTTTTGAATATGTGACCCTTGATCCAAGATTTTGCACCACTTAAACTATTGATGTCACACTTTTTCTCCTCTGACGTAAAGATTTTACAGGGATGTCTTGCTGAAAAAATAGGGTACATTGTAGGTAGGAAGGGGGCGTCTTTTACCACAGAACACCACAGAATACCACAGAACACCACAGAATACCACAGAATACCACAGAACACCAAAAATATACCACAGAACTTCGAAATATAAATACTTCAGACATTATATTTTTGTTATTGTTAATTCTTTTTATAATTTGACATTTATTATTCAAATAAATTTATTTTTTTTCTATTTAGGGTTGACTCACTATCGCTACGCCCCCAAATGAATTGGCCTATTATTGAGCTATACCAAAAACAACTATCGGTTTTAAAACCATAATATACAAAAACAATAAAATTCACAACAATTGTAATTCTGGGGTATATTTGTGGCATTTAATTTTTTTAAAATACATTTTCATTTTTTCTGGTTATTTTTCTTCCATTATTTAGAATGTTTAGATGCATAACGTAATTATATCATCTATTTTGTATATACCAGAATTTATCGTTTTGTAGTTGTCATTTTGTTTAATTTTATTTTAAGAGTTGTTACAATATTGAATAAGTACATGCAGGAACATATATATTATTAGATATTGAATAATATATAAAGCAGTCCTTTAAGGGCTACCAAATACTTTCAAAAGATATTTGAAGTTGTTGTTGGACATATATTTGAGTTGACTAATAAAATATTATAAGTGTGTCTTTATAATAGTCAAAAGTTTCAAATTTGATGATTTGGAACTTTTCTTTTGATGTGTGTATCTTCTCCAATTTATGTATAGAATTTATGCAGGGCCTTAAATTGTGTAGAGGTATGTTGGTAGTTGTCTCCAGCATTGTCCAGGAAAACGTTCTCTGACAACACTAGCAGCAACTCAGATGGACATCACAAACTAGTACATTAGCTTGGCTTTTGAAACACTGAATAGATTCTTGACACTTGATGCAGTTCAAAACCAAATACAATTATTGACTCGGCAAGTCATCAGATGAAACATTGTATACACATACTTTACTTGAGATGAAATAAAAGTCATTGGACAATATTTCAGATTTTACGAAATTTTGTATGCATTTAGAAATAGTTGAACTGCATCTAAATAATTAAAAACTGGCATATGTAGATTAATATATAGATTCTATATTTTGGGTCCAAAATGATGATCTGAGCGAGTTCACTGGCACATTAAAAGTACCAAAATTTAATTAGATTATCTAATTTTGACACTCGTCGTAATCACCAATTCATCAAGCCAATTAACATGTCATTTAAGTTTTCACACCTGAGACATCAAATACATTTAATTGGGTGTCTTTCCTGCTATTCCTACATTTTGAAAATAAATATTCCTTCTATTCCTATCTTTTAAAAACAATGGCAATGCTTAATTCGGCTATGGTGCCGTTTGGACAATATGAGTTCTAATCGGTTAAACAGAAAAGTTTTCATATGGGCAGACATTATGAGTAAAATACAATGCAAGTGTATAAAAAATTGGAATTTTTATGTAACGAAAACATTTTCTGAATGTAATGCAGAACATTTGTGTAACATTACAGAATATGTTCATAGTACTTCATTTGTCAATACTATTATGTCTAAAATGTTGAGTAAATATGTTGAACAGTGGCAATACAATTTACAGTCAGAGAAAGCTTTATCTGGTAAAGTCGGTAACAGACTTGAACATATAACTTATTAAGAAGAGTTTTGAAATGGAAACTTATTGTACAATTCCAATGTCATTTCACAAAGGAGTTCTTTTGTCAAATTTCGATGTGGTGTAGCACCACTAAGAATCGAAACAGGAGATTTGAAAATTACTTTTACAGTTTTACTGTTTTAGAGGAGCGAGTCTGCGATAGTTGTAAGGATATTTTAGAAGATGAAGCCCATGTTATCTTATCATGTCTTTTATATGACGATTTTAGAAAAAATTATGTGATGAAGCAATACATTTTAATAGTGATTTTATGTCTTTTGTTGATAAACAGAAATTAGTGTTTTATTTACAGTTGTTAATATGATTCGTAGCTGTGCCAAAGCCTTTTGTTAAAACTTTTTATATTTTCTACTATTAATATTTTCAAACTGTACATTGATGAAAACTAACTCGTTAGGTTTTATGGATATTTACCTAAAGTTAATTAGCATTATGTTTTGACAATCTAATCTGATGAATCCTTGTTTATTCAACTATTCCTTCTATTCCTACATGGATTTCTTACAAATGACATACAAAATTTTAGGAGGAATAAACCATTTAATTGAATTATACCTTGCATAATCAGATGGCAATTAGAATTCAATCAATTGACAATTTTGTAAATAGTTGATTATTTTGAAATTTATTAACAGAATTGAGAGAACAAACTTATTAATCTTAATAGTGTAATTGGCGCGGTAAAATTCATCATGTCAACCGATTTCTTTAGAAAATTATTTTTTTATAGAAAACATTTATTTATAGAAAATCATTTTTTTACAGAAAAACTTTTCTTTTACAATAAATTGTTTTAAAAGATTTTATAAAATATAGTTTAGTATCTCAAAGGTCTCCAAATATAAAAAAATCTTAGTCTACTTAATAACAAAAAAGTTATGATCATTAAAGAAAAGTATATCTCATCCGGTCAATCGTCCTGTCATTAGTGTAGCCAATTATAAAAATAATATAATTCTGAATTATTAGTTTTGCATTTTGTAAAATAATTCAATGTTCTGTGATATATTTTAGTAGTTTAATTGTATTTTGTGTAGTTCTGTGGTATATTTTGGGTGTTCTGTGGTGTTCTGTGGTATTCTGTGGTGTTCTGTGGTAAAAGACGCTCCGGTAGGAAGGCAAATGATTTTATTTTTCATTTTTTTTTTTAATTTGGTTTAAAATGTGGAAACAAACTTGACTTTAAATATTAAAATGCAAACCAGTATAACATGAAAAACAACTTTATAAATATTGATCTATTTAGATCTGTCAAGTGAACATGTAAATATCAGCTGTCAGACAACCAATTAACCTTGAAAATTACTATTTTGGTGAGATGATTTTTGATTAAGGCTTGTTTTTACAGTAGTTACTCATCAAGTACTTACATGTACATACCTGTATGACCTTAAAAGTGTGTCTGTGGCTCTGTGCTAGGCAATCAGTTTAGTAAAAAGAGTTTACGTAATCAAGTTTTTCCTAATTTACTGGCAGTTGCAAACAAAAATTAGGTGTCTGTTTCAGCTGAATGATAGTCAAACAAAAATGAATTTTCCAGGACATTTCTGGCAATACAACTCGTTTGAAAGAATGGTTTGGCAATTATCTTCCCAATTATAATAGACAAAGTAAAACTGTACACAGCAAAAATGTTGACCAAGATATGATCTAAAGGTACATGTATATCAAATGAAGAAGATTGTCAAATGACTCCTTCTAGACAAATTGACTTTAGATAAATTTGTTTATTTTTTAGGCCAAATTTGATCATTTAGCTCTTCACATTTTTATGAAGATATACATTCTTGGCTTTCATTTATTTGGGTATGAGCATTCCTGATGAAGGTAAATGCAGACATGAGCTTCGGATGCAACAATTTTATGTGTTATTTTCATTTTATAGTAGTTATTCCCTTTAAACAACATTTTTTAGCCCTTTTGCATTTTCTGGCATTAACTTGAAATATATAATGCCTAAGGTCTACATGTATAAGTAAGATCTACAAATGAATAAACATAACCAAAATCCTTAAATGTTTTGTCATCACTTTGTTATCTGTCCCCTGTCATTTTGTACCCAAAATGACACATTGTTGGGGACTTAGAATTACATGACATGCTTCCCTCCGTCTAACTGGTCTTGTAAGCGCTCTTTTGTGTACAATTCTTGCCATTTATATAGTACTTATTCCCTTTAAACAACATTTTTTACCCAACTTTTGCATTTTCTGGCATTAACTTGAAATCTATAATACATAAGATCTATAAGTAAGAAAAATTATCAGCAAGATCTACAAATAAATTAAACATAACCAAAATCTTTAAAAGTTTTGTCATCACCTGTTATTTTGTACCCCAAACGACACATTTTGGCAGACTTAGAATTACATGAAATGCTTCCATTCGTCTGTCTGGTCTTGTAAGCGCTCTTATGTGTACAATTCTTGCCAGATTTTTATTATACGACTGCAAAAATTTTTTTGGGTTCATATAATGGTATGATGTTGGCGTCATTGTCGTCCGAAGACACATTTTGGTTTCCGGACAATAACTTAAGTTTAAGTGAATGGACCTCTATGAAATTTTACAAGAAGGTTCGATACCACAAAAGGAAGGTTGGGACTGAATTTAGGGGTTATAGTAACTACAGTTTAGGAATTAGGGGCCAGAAAACAAGCATTTTTGTAGTTTGCGGACAATAACTTGTGTGTAAGTGTATGGATCTCTCTGAAATTGTACCACAATGTTCTATATCACAAAGGGAAGACTGGGATTTAGTTTGGGGGTAATTGCCCCAAACATGCAGGAATAAGGGTCAAAAAAGGGGCCAAAAACAAGCATTTTTCTAGGTTCCAGACAATAACTTGTATTTAAGTGTATGTATCTCTATAAAATTGTACTACAAGGTTCCATACTACAAAGGGAAGGCTGGGATTGAGTTTGGGGGTAATTGCTCCAAAAGGGGGGGAATTTTTTTCCAATTTTTTTTTCTTCAAAATTTTTCAAATTTCAAATTTTTTGAAAAGTTTCAAGAAGAAATCTTCAATTGCACAGTATTGCACAATAGATTTAAAAGATCTTTGACCACATTTATTTTGTGTCAGAAACCTGTATTATGTCAAAAATTTTATCACAATCCAAATTCAGAAAGTATCAAGCTTGAATATTGTGTCCAAATTTGCCCCAACTGTTCAGGGTTCGACCTCTGCGGTGGTATCAAGCTGCGCTCAGTGAAGCAGTTTATTAAATTTATATCAAAGGTTTATATTTGTAATGTTTTAAACAAGTTCAAAAATCAGTGCATATCAAAACTTTTGAAAAGTGATATCACCCTTGAAATATTAATTATATAGAAAAGCACTCTCAGATGTTGTATTGTTGCTAGATTTTATCACATTTATATCAAAGGTATATATAGATTAGCAATATTGCAGACAAATTGGAAAATCAGTGCTGATCAATTATATTATTTTTAAAAGAGTTATGCCTCTTGGAAATATTAATTATATGGAATATTAAATTGTGAGGGCTCTCAAGCTTACATGTCTTGTTATGAAATTTATATGAAAGGTTTATATCAGGAATGTCTGGAACAAGTTAAAAAATCAGTACTGATCAATAACTTGTTTCAGGAGTTATGTTCCTTTAATAGAACATGGCCAAGGGTAAAAATAAAATGGATACAATTATCATTTGTCTTTCATAGCTTTTAAATAGAGAAAATCTGACAGGCTAAAATGTTTAGAATGTGAAGAACTTCCAACTGTTCTTTTTTACCAAAACTAAAAATTATAAGATATAAAGGAAAGCTGAATCACAGTCATGACAGTGCGTGGCATGTATAAGTCAACATTGCCCAGTTGTCATACTGAGGCCTTATAGGAGTAATTGCCCTTGAATGACAATTTTTATATGCCTGTCAAAATTTTGATGGGACGTATTATGGTATACAAATGTCCTCTGTCCGTCATAAACATGTCGCATAGTAACTTGAGAACATGAAACTTAAAATAGTTCTTTCTTATGATGGTCAAATGATCTGTAGACTTTTTGGTGAAAATAAGATTTAAACTTTTTGAGTTACGGGACTTTGTAACTAAAACAGGGATACGTTTTTTTCACATGTCGCGCTGTATCTCAAAAACGATTTATGATTATGCTTAAAACTTTACACACTTCTTCATTATATTAATCTAAAGATATGTATACTTTTTGGTGATGATTCAAAATTTTATTTTAGAGTTGTTGAGTTTTTTGTAAAAAAAGGGGGTTTTCACATGTTGCGCCGTATCTCAAAAACGATTTATGATTATTGCTTAAAACTTTACACACTTCTTTGTTATATTAATCTAAAGATCTGTATCCTTTTTGGTGATGATTCAAAATTTTATTTTAGATTTATTGAGTTTTTTGTAAAAAAAGGGGGGTTTTTCACATGTCGCGCCATATCTCACTCAGAAACTATTTATGATTATTGCATAAAACTTCACACACAAGACGATGGGCGTATCGTGGCATAGCTGTTTATAACACATTATTGTGGGTTTTTTTTGCAGGAACTGTAGAGAGAAGCTTTGAATAAAAAAATTATCAGAAGCAATATGTACAAATTAAGTAAGTCCATGCTACATGTTCTATATGTACAAACATGTTCTACATGTACAAATACCAGTAAATATTAATTGAAGCTACTTAAAAAGTCTTTGGTTTAGAAACAGTTGAACAATGTTGGGATTATTTTCTATGTTAGTACCTTTAGACTGAAAGATGATTGCTTGATTTTTTACAGGTTTCAAAAATATTAAAGAAAAAAGAACATGATATAACAGATGAAGAAAAAGATATTTTAAGACAATCTCCAGAAATAACTAATAGATTGGTTAAATTAAAAGAAAGGAGAGGAACGTTGAAACAAAGAGCATTAGAGGTATATGTATACATAACTTTTATTGTATATTTTTTCCCTTGTGCAAGAGGGTTGCCCCAATGGCCATGATAAATGTGATTTTTAGTACATGTAGTACCATGCTCAATTTGCAGTGGTTCATTTAACTTGCTTAACCCAAAAAAAATTAGTCTTAAGAATTAATTGTAGTCCATTAGTGTGCTTAATTAAAAACTAAACCAACAATTTTTGATTGGTAAAGATGTCTTTACAAGTGTGAATTAGCTAAACACTTGATGTTATTGCAAATTTGGTGTACAATTAGAAAAACACCTTGTTCTTTCATTTCTGAAAGGTCCATTTGGCAAAATATTTCTGGAGATCTTCAGAAATTACATAATATTATAAACCTGATTTTTAAGGAATGATTTTTATTGAAGACATAAAAATATAGCAGACTGCCACAGCCTGACACTAACTTAATTTAAACATAGTTTTAACTAGTCTTTGTACATCAAGTTTACATTTTTTAAATTTTATTTTAACAATAATCTGTGTAATGATTACATGTATATGTATGAATGACATTTTGCTATAATAATCAATATCAAAGACAGATCCAGCTTTTGAGTATGGGTTTGATGATGCCATTTTGTCAATTATCAGGTACAGTTTCGAGGTCAGGTATAATTGTGAAGAGATCAACAAGCGAATCAGTGATAAGCAGAGATAAGTTACAACCATGTAGTTTACAGTTGTTACTTATATAATGCTCTACTAGGTCTAGCATCTTTGTGGAATGTACTTGATAATTGTATACAATCTTGTTCTAGATTGAAGATCCTGTTGAGGAACTGGAGTTGAAATGTGAAGAACTAGCTGAAGCTATTAGACATTCCAATAAAGTTGTTGTATATACAGGTGCTGGTATAAGTACGGTAAGTTTCTTTCTCAGATCCCTAATATACACACTCTGATATTTAATTAGCTCTAAGTCTCTGTGGATAATTACAGTAAGTTTTTTTCCAAGATCCCTATTACACACACTCTGACATTTACCTAGCTCTGTGTGTATACTAGAGAACCATATCTATACAAAATTGTGTGAATTAGGGACTAGCATATTCAGATTCAGTAATTATAAAGCATAGCTTATTTAATGTTATGTAAACATGGAACATTATAATATGCAAATAAGAAGATGTGGTATGATTGCAAATAAGACAACTCTCCACCAGAGACTAAATGACGCAGAAGTTAACAACTGTATGACCTTCAACAATGAGCAAAACCCATACCGCACAGCAAGCTATACAAGGCCCCGAATTGACAAATATAAAACAATTCAAATGAGAAAACTAATAGCCTAATCTATGTACAAAACAATAACCGAAAAGCAAATATGATATACAGCAACAAAAGACAATCACTGAATTACAGGCTCCTGTCTTGGGACTCAGCTCTCTTTCAAAGGTTTATAAAAAATGGGTGTAATATGGGATATGAATCTGATGGAATTTAGTTAAAACCGAATAGTTATATTTTGAATATGTAGAAAGTAATGAAACAGCCAGTTTCACCACACAGATTGATCATAGTTTAAAAGGACCTTTTGATTATCTATTTGTTTTGTGTTGCAGTCTTGTTGATGTTTGCTCTACATTTTTGTTTTATGAATTTCTGAATTGAACTGAAAGTAGTAAATGTACTACAAGTAGAAGTCATGTACACACATTTTTCATAATAAAAGTTTTACTTTATATAGGCAGCCTCTATACCAGACTACAGGGGACCAAATGGAGTTTGGACACTGCTACAAAAGGGACAACAACCCAAGTAGGTTTTCTCAAAGCTCACATAATTCTATTTTCTCCCTCGTCCATTTGTTGCAGTTCAATTTTCAGCACTATCAATATACTGCAGAACTATTGAATTGGCCACAGCTGTATGATCCTTTTCATGTTTGTAAGATTCCAAACCTTACCTGTTCAATTTCAATCGCACAAATACCAGGTTTAATTTTTCTGAGTGTGTCTTGACCTGACAATAAATTATTTAGGGATTTGTAAGATGAAGATAATAATTACATCCTGGTCAAGATAATTACTGTAAAAAAGAACATGTCTTCAAGTTCCAATAAATGTATTGTTATTTTAAAGGGATAGTAACACAAAAAAACTGGATGGATAAAACAGATACCGTATTTTTTGGGGAAAAAAGCACACCCCTAAATAAGGCACATAATATTGGGGGGGGGGAGTGTTTTTTCCTTAAAATAAAGCGCACCCTGATGAAAACGTACATCTATTCTACTGACCTTATTGTAATGAATGTTCACTCATTTTTAACTAACTCCGTAACATGTTTCAAGTCTATTTTCTGATTGGTGAGAAAGTTGACAGTCTTTTTGAATATATTGATTTGTTTCATATTAAAATAAAAAATGTTCATAAAATTAATATACTTTTATCATTGTTTTAATGATGCCAGATTCTCTAGATGTTTTTTATCAAAAATGGCCATGTGTTGACAACGTGGGTGTCCATTGAACACTTGTGACCTTGTTGTTTTGATTAAAATTAGTTCAGTGTTGATTGCTTGTTAATTTTTTGAATTGGAATCAAGGATTTTAATTATTCTTGCAATTGAATTGTATTCATTAAAGGTCACTCAAGCCATAAAAATGCCATTGTTTACCTTGATTATTACTTAATTACCTGTAACTACATGTTTACTGGTCACCACAAGTCGGGAGGAATAAGTTATCAAATTAAATTTGAAGAATTTTATTATTGTCTATAAAATAAAAGTTTAAGTTTATTAGCTCCAAACATTTTTCAATGATTGAAAATTACGAACAAAACCACTCAATTTCTGCAAGGTCATTGTCTATTTTTAACACAAAGTGAGATGGGGCTGGGAAAGGGGAATTCAAATAAGACGGCGATATTTAAAACTTTTGTGTTGTTTATAACGGAATTGGGTATCATGGCATAAGGAAATATGATATAATTTAAGACAAATTTTGCAGTCGTATATTGGTATGACGTTGGCAATGAGTCGTCGTCGTCGACCGAAGACACATTGGTTTTCGCTCTCTTACTTTAGTTTAAGTGAATGGATCTCTATGAAATTTTACCATAAGGTTCAATACCACAAAAGGAAGGTTGGGATTGATTTTGGGGGTTATGGTACCAACAGTTTAGGAATTTGGGGCCAAAACGGGGCCAAAAATAAGCATTTTTGTAACTTTCAGACATAACTTGTATGTTGATATATGGATCTCTCTGACATTGTACCACAAGGTTCCATTTCACAAAGGAAATGCTGGGATTGATTTTGGGGGTAATTGCCTCAAAATTTTAGGAATTAGGGGCCAAAAAGGGCAAAAACAAGCATTTTCTAGTTTCATGACAATAACTTGTGTGTAAGTGTATGGATCTTTCTGAAATTGTACTACAAGGTTCCATATCACAAAGGAAAGCTGGGTTTGAGTTTGGGGTAATTGCCCAAACGTTTAGGAATTGGGGCCAAAAGGGCCAAAAACACATTTTCTAGTTTCCAGACAATAACTTGTGTTCAAGTGTATGGATCTCTCTGAAATTGTACTGCAAGGTACCATACCACAAAGGGATTGAGTTTGGGGTGATGAATCATAAGGGGTTCAAAAATTTTGGGGGTTTTCTTTTTTCCTTTTTTTTCTTTTAAAATTTTCCATTTTAAGTTGGTTATTTCTGATTTATATTTAAAAGCAAATAATAATGATATGGTAGGAGATACACACCAAACAGGATGTGTAAATTATTATATAATAAGTATTGTGCAATAGCAAGAAATTTTCAATTGCACAGTATTGCGCAATGGCAAGAAATCTTCAATTGCACAGTATTGCGCAATAGCAAGAAATATCCAATAGCACAATATTGCGCAATAGCAAGAAATTGTCAATTGTACAGTATTGCACAATAGCAAGAAATGTTCAATTGCACAGTATTGTGCAAAAGAAGATACTTCGTATAAATTGCTTATTTCTTGATCAATTTCAATGGGGTTTTATTCTTGAATTCTTGGGGTTCTTTAATATGCTGAATCTAACCTTGTATCAAGTTTTTGGATTTTGGGCCCCGTTTTTAAATTGGTCCACATTGAGGTCCAAAGGGTCCAAAATTAAACTTAATTTCATCAAAAATTGAATTATTGGGGTTCTTTGATATGCTGAATCTAACCGTGTATTTAGATTCTTAATTTTTGGTTCCATTTTCAAATTGGTCTACATTAAGGTCCAAAGGGTCCAAAATTAAACTTAGTTTGATTTTAACAAAAATTGTATTCTTAGGGTTCTTTGATATGCTGAATCTAAACATGTATTTAGATTTTTGATTATGGGCCCAGTTTTCAAGTTGGTCCAAATCGGGGTCCAAAATTAAATTTTGTTTGATTTCAACAAAAATTGAATATCAGGGGTTCTTTGATATGCTGAATCTAACCATGTATTTAGATTTTTGGGCCCCGTTATCAACTTTGTCCACATTGAGGTCAAAAGGGTCCAAAATTAAACTTTGTTTGATTTCATCAAAAATTGAATTCTTAGGGTTCTTTGATATGCTGAATCTAACC
This sequence comes from Mytilus coruscus, assembly GCA_017311375.1. Taxonomy (NCBI): domain Eukaryota; kingdom Metazoa; phylum Mollusca; class Bivalvia; order Mytilida; family Mytilidae; genus Mytilus; species Mytilus coruscus. Next base: position 57,293,074 of record CM029602.1, read on the forward strand.
ATGTATTTAGATTTTGGATATTGGACCATAATAGGTGAATGTCCAATTTAAAATTTTTAAGTTCTTAGACCACATTCATTCTGTGTCAGAAACCTATGCTGTGTCAAATATTTAATCACAATCCAAATTCAGAGTTGTATCAAGCTTGAATGTTGTGTCCATACTAGCCCCAACTGTTCAGGGTTCAACCTCTGCGGTCGTATCAGGCTGCGCCCAACGGAGCATTTTATTTAAAGAATGAATTACAGTAGTGAATCAGGATTTTCCTTTATTTATTTTATAAAAGAAATATGCATATAAAATAAAAATTTATATTTTAAGCATGTTGAACTTGTCTTGGGTTATTAAATTATGAAAATGAATATTCTTTTTTATTTCAAACATCTGACAATATGTGGTTACAATATTTGATAAAGATATTATTTGAAACAAAATAAAACAACAAGCAGTTACTCCTCAATAGTATATCCTGTATGGTACCTCTTTTCACACACGGTTATCTTTCTTTGTTTTTGAAACTCTTAGGTTCATTTCAGCACATGGTTATCACCTTTGTCATTAAAAGGGACTTGAAATATTGGAAAGTAAAACAGTCCCTTTCTTTATTATTTCATTAAGAGATTTTATTTTAAAACACAGTAAAACAACAAACAGTTACACCTTAATGGTAAATACACAGTTAATATCCTGTATGGTACCTCTTTCAAACACGGTCATCTTTCTTTGTTTATGTAACACTTGAATTCATTTGAACACATGGTTAGATATCACCTTCGTAAACCAACAATGAAATAAAGAACAAATAATCAAGTAAATATAACAAAATATGCCACATAAACAATATATCAAGTCACTGCAAGCACTTGACAATCTTCTGACGGTTTCCATAAAAAATCCAGAGTATATTTTTTTTCATGCTTAACCTGAAACACAGATAAAATACATACATAAAGCGCACCTGAGTATGACACGCGGGGACAAAGACATAGAAAAAAAACCTACGGCTTATTTAATGAATTTAACAGTAGTTAAAACTTTTGGCTGTATGATATTGATTGTCAACACTTACAGTAAAACCATTATCTTAAAGACTTTCCACATATAATCAATCATGATTAGTAAAGCAGGCGAGCCTGTTCACTCTTGTTTATCAAATTATCTTCAATTTTGTATGGGTTAATCAGAAAATCTGCAATGGGGATGAGGAATCAGTTTTGGGGGAGGTGGGGGCTTATAAAAGTATTTCATATTACCGTAATAATGTTGGGTATAGGGTATGTGAGTTTGCTCTCTAAGGGTTCTTTAATTTTGGCTTTGGCATCAAGAAGGTAAACACATTTGAAGTTCAACTTTTCAAGAAAGGCGAGATTACTGAAATCAGCAGAAACAATGTTCATCTCTTCCCTAATTGTTGCTCTTCATATTGGATGACATTTCAAATTATAAGAAAACAAATTTTCAGTAAATCAAAATTACATGAACTTTGAAGTTAAAATATACAGAGGAATCATACAAATTAAATCCATTAGTATCATCAATTCTAGCATTGTAAAAAGATAGTCATGTTGTTAACACTATTTAGAAAAAGCACAGGGCACTTTTATATTTTTAATTGTCAGATTTGATCGCTAAATAGTAGAGGATCATTATGTTTATCATAAAGTTGTGGATGCATCAAAACTTATTACATCTGTTTTCTATAATGCAAACTTTTTAATATAAATGTTAAATTTAGGATGTTGACCCAGATTTTATGGTTCACTGTCAGATTATGAAAATGTGATAGTGTGATAGGGATTTGTGTCCAAAGGTCACACATCTTTATTTCACCTGTTATTAAATATTACAGAGCTCAAGATTTATGTGATGCCAAGCCTACATTGACACATATGAGCATCAAGAAGTTAGAAGATGCAGGGCATGTAAGTATAAAATGAGATAATTTATAAAGTAGCTGATATGGAATTTTATTCCTTTATTCAACAAAGTCATAGCAGGAATATAGTATTTTGTTAGTTCTTGAGTTGTCTCATAATCGAGAATTAAATCTCTAAATTTTACGTTTAGATTTAAACAAGAAACTACAAGATGAATGATATTTTGTTAACAGAAACGTCTCTCAAAGTAGTGAATGACAATACAAAAAAGTATATAAAGTTAAGTCATTTGTTATGGCAGTAAAGATTTCTTACTTTTTTAGATGTGATGATGATACAGGATAATTAAAGTAGCGCTTGACCAACTCTTTTAAAAGATTAAAACAATGTTAGAAACCATAAAAACAGGTCAAATTTGATTTTGGTAGTTTTGACAATTACAGTTCAAGAGTCATGCTCGTTAGTTACCTCAAACATTGGTATTTCTTTTTTTTCCAGATGATACCTGACCAAAACTTTTTAGATTTTAACACAATGTTATGAAACATAAAATACAGGTCACATTCAGTTTGAATTTTGGTTGTGGAATTTACTGTTAAAGAGTTTTGCAAGCAGGGGTATCAGTAATTACTAGATCACCTTATTCCAGTTTCTTTTAACTGTTCAAAAATATGCATGAATAGTATATGAACTTGATTATAAATAATTCATTTCAAAATTGATTAATTTGATGTTTGTTAAGCATCCAGTGGCAAATATTTCATGCATTTTCAGGAGGACTTCAAATTGAAATATAAACATAAGAAAATTTATTAAAGTGTGATTAAGAGTTTTCAAGAATGAAATCATGGCATGATTCATTATCAAGTTATTTACCTATTTAGATATTTCTAACTTCCAGGTAACACATGTTGTATCTCAGAACTGTGATGGTTTACATATGAGAAGTGGTCTTAACAGAAGAAAATTATCAGAAATCCATGGAAATATGTACATAGAGGTAAGTTATGTAAACAGGAATCGCATTTGGAGTTATAAATGGTAATTTTCATCCCTCTGCCATGGAAATGGAAATTCTAAATAAAATTGAATTGTAAGTGCTCTCAAGCCTACATTTCTTGTAAGGTTTTTATGAAAATTATATAAAAGTTTATCAGCAATGTCTTGGGGCGAGTGCTGATCATTCAGTTCTTCAGGAGTTATGTCCCGTTGAAATGTAAATTCTATGGAAAATTGCATTGTAAGTGCATTCAAGCCTACATTTCTTGTCAGGTTTTTGTGAAATTTATATCAAAGGTTTATATCATCAGGACTTTAGACTGGTTCAATAATCAGTGCAGATCAACTATTTTTACAGGAGTTAAGCCCCTTGGAAAAAGAAATTTTCTAGAAAATTGTATGGTCAGCGATTTCAAACCTTCAATTCCTGTAGGACATTTTTGAAAAGTTTAAAGAACCAAAAATATATATTTAATACTCTAAATTCAGAAATTAATGCGAGATTTTTATTAATGTGAAAAAAGCGACTTGGTGATTATTGCAATAATAAGAACTCACATTCTGATATCTGATACATATATCCGTATGCAGATTTTCATGAAATCACAACAATTAATCTCGCATTTTTGTCCATTCTTCAAAAATCTCAAGAATAAATGCACGCAATAATTTGTGAATTTACAGTAATTTTATCCCACTCCTGGAGTGTGGTCTTGATTGTATCCACCTTGCCCATCAGATTGTCCATTCTTCCAACAAATATTTCTATCACACCTTTTTCGGATACTACTGTAATAACTTACCGGTACTATTTGGTCATCAGTTTGACATAGATAAGATATATCGTTGGAGTACATTTCAGATCTTTTGAAAACTTTCTTCTTGTTTGCTGATACTTTGAAATTTTGATTATATTGAATGAATTTTTAATAAATGTTGACACATTTCTCCAGTAAAGGAGTTGTAAGATATGAGCACTTTTTTAACTTGCATAGTAAAAATCTGCCTTGGCTTGTCGGTCTAGTACAAAGCAGGATTTATTTTCTTATCACATTTTCATGTTCTCTTCCTATATGTGCATTTATTTTTCTTTAAAACTTTAAAACAGCCATCATCATCATTAAAGAGGTACTTAAACGCACATAACAAGTAATTCTTATCTAAAAGTTCAAAATAATTGATAAAACATGCAAAAAACCCGATGTAATTTGGTCCACTAATAACAGAGATAATAGTGTGTAAAGTTCAACTATTTTTACCTCAGGAAAATCCAATCAACGCTACTTCTGGAAACAGGACTAAAACTAAATCTACCGGAAATGACGCACTGTGGGTCACTTCTTCGGCTTATCTGAGCGTTGTTTAATAAATGAACTTTCTTCTGATCGTTGATTTAAAGCACTGCCAATGAATTTCGCTACCCCTTCAAGGTTCATTCTTCATTATGACCAATTTGTCAAAAGGAACAAAATATGTTTCAGCAGGGAAGTGTATTTATAACGTGTTTCAAAAGGAAAAGGGGGATGGGTTTTGGGTAATTCAACATTGAGTTTTCAACTGAAAACAATGTTCCTGATCGTAGAACTGAGACAAATTGACGGTCAGTATATTATATTTTAGCTATTAATTAAAAAAAATATTGAGTTGAGAAAAATATGGTACATGTACGTAAAGTTGCATAACATATTGACAAGATATGACGGTACAGAACGGTAGAGGCTTCTGGTCCATGTAATAAAAATAATTAATGGCAAGTTAAAAACCGGGTATATGCAATTCCTTTTTAATACTGTTAATTATCAAACTATAAAGTTTAATACTTTATAAACAACAGGTGGCATTTCTGCATGGCCATGTTGTTAATTACCTGAGTGATAGCTACCGTTTGGTCTTTATTACCTTAATTTACAGGATGTTTACTTATCAGTAGTGTCAAAGTACGGACTGTTTTAATTACCAGATGAAAAGGTGATCGAGAAGATTAATATTTTTCTTGCTTGGTTATTTATTTGTCATTGCTTAAATTTCATATGAAAGAAAAGGTCAATATTTTGAAAGCAGTATGGTATAATTTTTTTATTTAAAAAAAAAAAAATGCTGTGATCATAACATTTAGGATTTAGGACACAAGTAATTTGGGAATGCACACCCCTTTTTCTAAAAAAAATATATCTGGTTTCTGTTGTAGTTTTAAATGCTCTTAGATATTTTAACCTATTTAATAATTCTATTGCTCTTATATTTCTACGAAATAGGTTTTATATCTTATTTTCTAATAACAAAAAAATTAATATATATTTACATATAAAATAGGCCTGTGATTTAGGACACAGACATAGATTATAATTGTATAATTTGTCTCTATGGCAAACGTACTAAAAGTTACAGGACAGTAATTTAAAGTAACAAATTTGTAAGTACAAAAGTCACACATACTATTTGTTTAGTTTTGTTTGAAAACATAGGAAAAATTTCGACAATTTTTTTAAGTTGCTTGCATATATTCATTTTACAATTTATGAAATAGTTCATTTAAACCTTGAACAATGAATAGAAGTCAAATTTTATGCATGAAAAGGATAAATGTATTGGCACTATGTCACAATGAAACCATTTAAGTACCAAGCCACTTTAACAAATTGTTATCTTTACAATTATTTTTTCATTATTGTTTTTTTTTTCAGAATAAATTTTGTTTACAAAGTTGCCATATATATAAAAGTTCTAGAAAAAATACAAAAATTATTTTGACAAATATCTTCTAATATTAAAAAAAAGAATAAACTAAAAACTGAATTGTGAATTTTGTACTGTGACTTTCTATCCTACAGTCGTCCATAGGTAGGACTATGCTCATGATTCTGGGATCTGATATAACGTTAGTATATATATATATGACAAATATAACAATTTTTTTACATAAGGTCCAAGGACTATGACAATCATATATACTTGCACTGATTTCAGTCCATTTAAAAATTTTGTTTGATGTTTAAATCTCGTATAGGTTAATTACAGGTCTATTCGGTATTTTATTTTTAATGAAAAATAGTTTGATCAATACATATTCAGGTTTTTGTTAAACCAGTTAAGCAAATATGTGACTGACAGTAAGTACTCAATTCTCCACATTATCTGGAGAATAAACTTGGATAAAATAAAACTCGGAGTTCGGTATTTTTGTGAGTTTACTTTTTAAATAATTTTGAAATGCTGCTGTAACTAAAGTACTTCGGTAACTAAGTAAGTAAGAGAATTTTTATTGTTTTGTAGCTCAGAAAAAAAACCCACATACTAGTTTGATCTAGATTAATTTAACAAATCAACAAGTTACGCCCTCCTTCGTCTTTTGGAAGCACGTGTTTGGAGTGTCCTATTTTGAATGCCGTTTTTTTCGCCATGGAAAATAACATGCACGGTTCTACTTCTGCTTCTACCACCACTTTAGGATGCACATGTTAATATTTTATAGAAAAAAGGTTGATTTGTCTTCTTCCAAATACTTCCCACATTCAACATGATGAATATTCTGGCAAGTTGTGCTTTTGGGTTTTCAATACTTTTCTAATGATAAATATTTGATTAAAATATTTATGCGATTATCAAGCCTCGATAAATGTATAACCATATTCTCAATGTTATAACTGTTACCGATATATATCAGAACTGTTATTTTACTTAAGCAAGCCGTGATCTGTTTACACACGATATAACACACGTATTTGATCAGGGTGACCCACTGTGCGTCACTTCCGTTGGGTATAAGTAGTGAGTTGTAGTGGCGTGTTTTACTAAATCTTTCAGGTGTTCAAATGACAAACTGACAGTAATTTGCAAATATCTCGATAATTACAAGATGAAATTTTATCGTTTTTTTTGCATTCTTAAACGTTAATTACGAACTTTAGAATAAGACAAACATGATTTTAGCGTTTTAGTACCTCTTTAATAATGTTAAGCAAACAAAAAAAACAATTAAGCTATATACATTAACTTATTAAATGATTCAACTTACTGTCTTTCTCAGATTTGTTACAGTTGCAGGCCACATCAAGAGTACATCCGACTTTTCGATGTGACTGAGAAGACAGGAGTGAGACGTCACCAGACAGACAGGAATTGTCACACCTGTAAACAGCCACTTAAGGATACTATAGTACACTTTGGGGAGAAGGGAGGGATGAAATGTCCATACAGGTGGAAAGAGGCTGCTAAAGCTGCTGATAGATGTGATATTATCCTGTGTCTAGGATCCAGTCTCAAGGTTGGTTCTGATATTATCCTATGTCTAGGATCTAGTCCCAAGGTTGGTCCTGATTTTATCCTATGTCTAGAATCTAGTCTCAAGGTTGGTTCTGATATTATCCATGTCTAGGATTTAGTCTCAAGGTTGGTTCTGATATTATCCTATGTCTAGTATCTAGTCTCAAGGTTGGTTCTGAAATTATCCTATGTCTATGATCTAGTCTCGAGGTTGGTTCTCACATTATCCTGTGTTTAGGATCTAGTCTCAAGGTTGGTTCTGATATAATCCTGTTTCTAGGATCTAGACTCAAGGTTGGTTTTGGTATATTCCTGTGTTTAGGATCTAGTCTCAAGGTTGGTTCAGGTATAATCCTGTTTTAAAGATCTAGTCTCAAGGTTGGTTCTGATATAAACATGTATTTAGGATCTAGTCTCAAGGTTGGTTCTGACATTATCCTGTGTCTAGGATCTAGTCTCAAGGTTGGTTCTGATATAATCCTGTTTCTAGGATCTAGTCTCAAGGTTGGTTCTGGTATAAACCTGTGTTTACAGTACACACAGAGAGTTTGTAATCCCAAACTCCATACACCGCAATTATTCCTGGTGTGACACTAGGAAACTCCGACATCCCTCCCTAAATTCTCGGAGAAATTTGGGAGTATTCCCTCCGACTTCCGCGTAAATTCGCTACCTTTTGTTTATTGTATTAGCGACATCTCTCCCAGTCCGGTGTGACGCGGTGTCACACCAGGTAATTAATTGCCCTAATCCTTCTGATCTATGCCGGCACACGACAGTCAAGGTATGTGAGATTTCTAATGTAATTAAACAGTTGTATTTCCTGTCTATTGATAATCAGGTTATATATCTGATTGCTTGAAACAAATAAAAGATTAAAAAGCAAAACGCTATTGTTAATTCTTTCAATTACACTGAACATTTAAAATTAGTTTTATTAAAAACAACTATATTTGATTTTGACCTCGGTTTTTGTCAGTAAATAAATGTTTAATTTACAAAAGAGATATATTGTGTAAAAATAAATGGAGACTAATGCTGAATAAATGTGGGCAGTTTGAAGAAAATTACACGTCTCAAAGTTTTGTATACAAGTAAAAAAGAAAATATTATTCACTATTTGTTATGCTAATAAGTCTACGCTATTTTCATTTTACGATTACATAATTGCTTGAAAAAAATAAAAGATTTAAAAGCAAAATGTTGTTGTTAATTCTTTCAATTGCATTAAAGTTTTATAAAAAAAAACTATACTTGATTTTGACCTCTTTTTTTTTATCGGTAAATTATATTACTTACGAAAAGAGACATACTTGCGTGAAAATAAACAGAAACTAACGCTGAATATGATGTGAGCAGTTTAAAGAAAATTACGTGTCTCAAAACTTGTATATGCAAGTAAAAAAGAAAATACTATTCACCATTCGTTATGCTTAATAAGTCTACGGCATTTTCTCTTTACGATTTGTTAGCATTACTTTAGGATAAATAATACATTTCGGCTACAACAGGAATACATCTATAGCTGCATCAACTCGTCGTTGCATAATATTCATTTACGCACAATGAATGTAAACTTTGTGTTGTATTTAGGACAGTGATCTTTAAATATTTTTAAAGGAATTAATTGCCGTGGGAAGACGATACACATCTCAGTGATCAACAGTGCGTGGTTGAACTTTGAACTTGACTTCGCTCACAATATTGAATGCTAAAAATAGTGACATCAATTTTGTCCACGAGATTTTTATTTGGCGGAAATATTATCACGTAACAGTAAACTCAGGTGACCTTTCTGGATGACCGTGGGAAAATTCATTCAGGGTTTAAATTTGCTTTGTAATGATTGACATTTGTGTGCGTTACGATTGAGGCTCTAGAAGGTCCTTTTACAATTGATTAACCGGAATCTAAAATATAATCCTTTTCTGAATAAACGAACACCAGCCTTTTATTTTTACGTTTCTCAGTCAGCACAGAACGTAAACCTGGACATTATTTATACGTCCGTGGTCAACAATATACATTAATGGTAGATGAAAACACGATGCATGTCGTTCAGTTCCTGTTGGGCGTTGGTAGAGATCCTCTGTGAAAATGTGCAGATCGTTAAAATCCGACCCACATTTTTTTTTCACGTATTTCTTTCACGATATAGTTTCATTTTAATACTCTATAGTAATTGGAGGTAGTGAAACAATATTTTACATTGCAAAATAAATTGAAAGTAACAGAGTTCACTTGTTGATCCGATAAATTAACTCTTGGGTTAAGATTGGACAAATTACCGTTAAAACAACATTTTGTTTTAAGCCAGTTGATTTTTATATATTGAACAATTAATGAACCGGATATTGCTCACTGAGTAGGTCATAAAAGATACTAATTGTGGTAAAATCGTCTTTGTTGAAAAAACACAAATTATGACCTGACCGGACTATAATAAAAATACAAAATAAGTGTTTTATTCTTATTTTTATTCGTTGGTACGTTTTATTTGAAATGACAATGACATGGGACAAAAGCATACAAGAATAATTATCTTATTTTGAATGATAATGTCACATTTTTATCTGTCAAAGAAAGGACATTTTAATACAGTGTTTTAAAGCACACAGGTGCAATCACGATCGATTATAAAATGTACATAGGTAATAAATCTGGCTAATCCGATTATGTTGTCACGCGTCATTCATCTTCAGTACATCCGATGGGCAATAAACCAATTAACAGCCACGCGGTGTTGGGAGAGAATCTTTGGAGGAAATTGGGAGTATAATCCGTGATTCGCGGTGATTAGAGTTCGCGGTTACAAACTCTCTGTGCGTACTGTAGGATCTAGTTTCAAGGTTGGTTCTGGTATAATCCAGTTTTTATACGACCGCAAAAAAATTTTGCGGTCGTATATTGGTATCACGTCGTTGTCGTCAGCGTTGTCCGAAGACATTTGGTTTCCAGACAATAACTTTAGTAAATGTAAATAGAAACCTATGAAATTCAAATACAAGGTTTATAACCACAAAAGGAAGGTTGGGATTGATTTTTGGGGTTATGGTCCTAACAGTTTAGGAATAAGGGGCCAAAAGGGGCCCAAATAAGCATTTTTCTAGTTTCCAGACAATAACAGTGTATGGATCTCTGAAATTATACCACAAGTTTGCATACCACAAAGGGATGGTTAGGATTGGCTTTGGGGGTTATGGCTCAAACCGTTTAGGAATTAGGGGCCAAAAAGGGGGAAAAACAAGGGTGTCCAAGTTAATGGATAATTAAAAAAAGTACAATATTATGTTTGGATTACTTCCCTTACACTGCTTTTAAATTATGTATAAAGAAATGTTGTATTGTCTTAAGGTGATAAGCTGTCAATTTATTTTTAGAAGTTACTATTATTTAAATGCTGATTAAGGAATATTTATTTTAGCCATGATTATGTATGTCATTTTCTATTTTAAGACTTTTATGACGTATTTAAATGGGTAATTATGGTTGCAAACTCTATTGGAAATTTGAATTGAGATTATGACCATATCTTGAGGGAAAGAATTTTTTTTTTGGAGAAAGGTGAGAGGGGGGGGGGACAATTTTTTTCTCATTTCAGATTTCAGAAATTAAATAGAAAATTTCTTCAAATATTATTTGGGGCCTTGGTGGCCGAGTGGTCTAAGTAGTTACTACTGTAATCACTAGCCAGTCAACACTGAGGTTGTGAGTTCGAACCCGCTCGTGCAGGTGCACTCGACTCCAATCTTAATTGACTAGGATTGTCAGTTTTCCTATTGAAGGTCATGGTTTTCTCCAGGCACTCCTGCTTCCTTCACCAATAAAAACTGGCCGCCACGAAATAACCCAAAAGCAGTGCTAAAAGTGGCGTTAAAACACCAAAAATCAAATCAAAATCAATCAAATATTTTTTAGTAAAAAAAATTTTTTTTGGATGGGGGTGGGGGGTCAATTCGCAACCCCCATTGCTCAAAAGCAAAACATTGAATATGAATTCAAATCAAATCATATAACCAATTCTATGTTCTTTGACTACAGTTATTCTGTGTCAGAAACCTATTATGTGTCAAATATTTAATTACAATCCAAATTCAGACCTGTATCAAGCGCGAATATTGTGTCCATTTTTGCCCCAACTATTCAGGGTTGGACCTCTGTGGTTGTATCCAACTGCGCTCGGCGAAGCAATTTATTAGGATCTAGTCTCAAGGTTAGTTCTGATATAAACATGTGTCTAGGATCTAGTCTCAAGGTTGGTTCTGATATTATCCTGTGTCTAGGATCTAGTCTCAGGGTTGGTTCTGATATAATCATGTGTCTAGGATCTAGTCTCAGGGTTGTTTCTGATATAATCATGTGTCTAGGATCTATTCTCAAGGTTGGTTCTGATATTATCCTGTTTCTAGGATCTAGTCTCAAGGTTGGTTCTGATATAATCCTGTTTCTAGGATCTAGTCTCAAGGTTGGTTCTGATATAATTCTGTGTGTAGGATCTAGTCTAAAGGTTGGTTCTGATATAATCCTGTTTCTAGGATCTAGTCTCAAGGTTGGTTCTGATATTCTGTGTCTATGGTCTAGTCTCAAGGTTGGTTCTGATATTATTCTTTGTCTAGGATCTAGTCTCCAGGTTGATTCTGATATTATTCTTTGTCTAGGATCTAGTCTCAAGGTTGATTCTTATATTATCCTGTCTCTTGGATCTAGGCTTAAAGTTGTTTCTGGTAATACTGATAAAACTTATTCAGAACATTAATTCTGTTAATAGTTTTGATTTGAATACTATTCCCTATATTGAATTCTTAATATAAATATATTGTCTGTTATTTAGATACTGAAAAAATACTCATGTTTGTGGTGTATGGACAGAAAAATGAAGAATAGGCCACAATTGTATATAGTAAACTTACAGTGGACACCAAGAGATGATGCTGCTACTATGAAAATCAATGGTAAATTTAAACATATGATGGTGGTGGGGTGTGTGAGAAGGAAAGGGTAGATGCCCATGATAAAAGATCACATGAAACAACAAGAAATTCAAAAACTTTCCGTTAAATCAGACCAATAAAAAACACTTAAATATAATTTGGTCTGAATATTAGAAATATTATACTATAGGTTATGAGATAAGTTTATATACTTAACAACACAAATAACACACACAACTTACCATATATAGTAGTTTCACAATTACTTGTTTTTTGCTACTGATTTGTAGAAATCTATTATATTTTAAGCATAACCTTCAATTTAATACAGAGTTTAGAGTGAAATTTTCATTTTAGTGTTGACAATAACTATTTCAACCATAAAAGTCAAAAATCAAGTCTTGAGATAAGTTAATTTCAAATTGGTCATTATAAAGGAATTCCATTAAGAAACTGAAAACCAAAGTTATTTTCATTGTGTGAGGTGAAAAATTGCACACTACTTCAGTTCACACAAATTTGGCCATTTTTTTTGTTAAAAATGTGTTTTTTGAGATGTCAAAAATTGAAATTAAAAAAATTCTCATTTTCACAGAATTTGGTGTTAATGACTTCAGAAATGTAATGTCAAAGTTTTGACTAATTTCAATCACTTGAAAAAGTAATATGCAATAAGTATTTGTACTCCAAAAAGAGTAATGGAGGTGGTGCGTTTCTTTTGTTGTTGATTATATATTTATATAGATGACTGAGGACTCTGTTGTCGTATTGTTTTCACTTTCATTTATTATATTCGACCTATCATCCAGTAAGTTCTTCATAACTTTCTTGTCAGTTAGAAATCACTTCAATTTTACATTTGATTTCTTATGAATTTGAATTGAAGATATGTATTATCAATGCCTGATATAATATCCATTATCATAAATGTGTTCCCCATTTTTGGATAGGGAATTGTAAATAAAATGCATTAATAAAAATATGTGCTATATTTGTCACCTGGATAGGATTTTTCTTTTTAGAATTTCATGACTTTTTGATTTTTATGTAATAAATGATATTAAGATGTTGAATATTTAGAATTGTCAGGTAGGACACCACTCTTTCTGGAGGGATTTGATGTGTGTGTATAACTGTTTCCAGGCATGGAGGCCTCTTTCATTTCTGTTCCAGTTAATTTTAGAATTCAGTTTTCAGTGGAAGATTTAGTATTTGATATTAAAACCTTGCATAGGACAATAACTTGTGTGTAAGTGTATGGATCTCTCGGAAATTGTACCACAAGGTTCCATATCACAAAGGGAAGGCTGGGATTGAGTTTGTGGGTAATTGCCCCAAACTAAAGGAATTAGGTGCAAAAAAGGGGCCAAAAACCAGCATTTTTCTAGTTTCCAGACAATAACTTGTGTTCAAGTGTATGGATCTCTCTAAAATTGCACTACAAGGTTCCATACCACAAAGGGAAGGCTGGGATTGAGTTTTGGGGGGTAATTACTCCAAAGGGGGAGGGGTTGTTTAAAAAGTTTGGGGGGATTTTTTTTATTCCAATTTTTTTGGGGGGGTTTATATTTTTTTTTCAAATTTTTTGAAAAGCTTCAAGAAGAAATCTTCAGTTGCACAGTATTGCGCAATAGCACAGTATTGTGCAACAGCACAGTATTGCACAACAGCACAGTATTGCGCAATAGCACAGTATTGTGCAATAGAACAGTATTGCACAATAGCAAGAAATCTTCAATTGCACAGTATTGCACATTAGCACAGTATTGCGCAGTAACACAGTATTGTGCAATAGCAAGAAATCTTCAATTGAAAATAAATACAAATCTTTTAACCAATTTCAATGGGATTAATTTAAAGTCTTTAATTTTTCGGAGTTCTAAACTTGTATTACTATTTTGGATATTGGGCCCCATTTTTAAATTGGTCTACATTGAGGTCAAAAAGGTCCAAAATAAACCTTTGTTTGAATTCATCAAAAACTAATTTATTGCGGCTGTATGATATGCTGAATCTTATTGTGCATTTAGATTTTTTATTTTGGGCCCTGTTTTCAAATTAGTCCATATTAAGGTTTGAAGGGTTCAAAATTAAACTTTGTTTGATTTCAACTAAAATTAAATTTTTGGTGTTTTTATATGCTGAATCTAACCATGTTTTTAGATTTTGGATATCAGACCATTCTAGGTAAATTAAATGTCCCATTTCAAATTTTTAAGATCTTTGACCACATTTATTTTGTGTTGGAAACCTATATTATGTCAAAAATTTGATCACAATCCAAATTCAGACAGTATCAAGCTTGAATATGGTGTCCAAACTTGCCCAAACTTTTCAGGGTTCGACCTCTGCGGTCATATCAGGCTGCGCTCAGCAAAGCATTTTATTGTAGTTTGGAACAATGCAAATGACCTGTTTTAGTAATTTGACTGTACTTTTCATGCTATACCATAATTTTGCACAAAACAGATTTGTACATAATGCTTTTGTTTACGTTTTGTCCATGTTTTGTTATAGGTCGATGTGATGATGTAATGAGACGAGTGATGAGACATCTTGGTTACTCTATACCTGAGTATTTTGAGTATGTATTGTTTACCAGTGTACCCTTTTTCAGAGTAAATTTCAAATAGGACTTTAATGGTCTATTGTTTCATTCACTCACAATAACCATATACTGTAAATTCAGAAATTATTGAGTGCATTGATTATTGCGATTTTTGAAGAATGGACATAAATGCGAGATTAATTATTGTGATTTCATGAAAATCTGAATACAGTTATATGTATCAAATATCAGAATGTGAGTTCTTATTATTGCGATACTCACCTAGTCACATTATTCACATAAATAAAAACCTCGCAATAATTTGTGAATTTACAGTAACAGAATCATTGCATGTCATTATTTGTTGTCAGCCAGTTAATGTTAAGTTTTTGTAATCACATTGTACTTTCCATTGTTAACATTCTTATAAAATTGAGAATGGAAATGGGGAATGTGTCAAAGAGACAACAACCCGACCAAAGAGCAGAAAAAGGCCCAAGGTCACAATGGGTCTTCAACATTGCGAGAAAATCCCGCACCCTGAGGTGGGCTTCAGCTGGCCACTAAATTACACAGATGTAACAAAACATATATAATTATTTATCAATAAAAAAGTCATAAAGTCGTTAATTTTTGACTGAATATTTATGTAATCCATCCAAACACAATAGATAAAAGGATCTGGAGAATATGTCAATGAGACAGCAACCAAACAATACTTAAAACCAAAAGACATCTCATGTATCCATTCTTAATGAAGGGAAACACTTTCAATATACACTTGTTTGTACTGATGTTTGTCAGTATCATGTCTTGTTCAGCCATTTTACTTCTCATTGTTAAAACTTCATAATTTACACCTTGATATTGAGGTGTATATATATCAGTTATTGCATATGTTCATGATATGATCTTTAATCTAGATTTCTTTGAAAACTACAATATGCATTTCAGCAAAAACTGTATTGAAATAGACGTTTTGGGAAATAAAACTGTATTGAAATAGACGTTTTGGGAAATAAAACTGTATTGAAATAGACGTTTTGGGTAATATCTTCACAGTCAGCAATAAATGATAACCAAAAAACCAAATGATTTAAAAACAACGTACTAAATTAACCCCTTGTAGTCGTTATTGTCCTTAAAGAACAAATTTTAGCATTTTTGCCTATTATCTTTAAAACTTTAATAGATAGACAGAGACTGTAAAGAGCAAAAATAGATCTAAAGAAATCTAAAAATGATTGAAACCATTTATTGACTCCTTTACAGTGACGTAGGAGTTGACTAATAAGTGCCGGGCATACTTCTGAAGAAAAAAAAGCTTTATAGTTTTAGTTAGTCAGTGTCCTCAATAATTTTCAATTTTTGTGGACAAAAAAAATTGGCCAAAGAATGGGAAAGGGAGGGGGGGGCAATTCTGGCCCTCTATTGCTGTAGAAATTTTTGGCTTTCATTTTGAAATCTATTATAGATAGACAGAAACTTTAAGCAGCAACATTTCTCAGCTATTTAAGATCTCTATAAATTTATAGAGAATTGTTGATTTTTTTCTGGTTTTTATTGTTAATCAAAATGACATATTTAACAAATGAGCTGTTCAGTCTTCTTGGAGCCTTAAGGTTGAAGATTAAAATCAAATATATATGGTTGCTCTTAATGAAATTCATTCTTAAATCTTAAATTTCTTGTAGGGAAGAAGACCCATTATTTTCATTAGCAACATCACTTCATGAAGAAGAAAATGACACAACTAGTAAAAAGATTCTGCTAAAACCAGACATAGAAGAAATTACTAGACATAGAAATTCACAGGATGCAATTCGTAGAAATTCAACAGAATCTGAAAGGAATAAATATTTAGCAAGATTAAGTAACACAGATTTGACTGGTTTAAAAACACTTCCTTCAAGTTCTATTGCAGGAAGTTCAACAAATTATTCCATGGGAATAAATACTCAGGAAAAAATAAATACAGACTTAACTGTTGTAAAAACAGAGAAAATTAATGATCAAAATCATGTTATTCATAACCCTTTAGATCATCCATTAATTCAAAATAACCATGCACTTAAATCAGCGTTGGAAAAAAATCATACTGAGAATTTCTACCGCTATAATGAAATATGGGCAAAATCATCATTAATTCCTTACAATCCATATTCTTTACCTCCATTTCTACCTGGTGTGCCAAACGGTAGACAACAAATAAAGTTTGGTGAAGTTACATTTCAGAAATATGTTGATCAAGGTGATAATCAAAGGAAAGAGATCAAAGTTGAACCAAATCTAGATTTATCTACATTTGGTGGAAAGAAACCTAAGCTGGAAAATAAAAGTACCAAAAATAATGAAGTAAACAAAAAATGTACTAATTCTCATGGCAAAATGACATTACCAGACGACATGCAAAAGTTAGAATCTAGAAGCAAAATGGCAATGGTTCCTAGTAAAGAAAAGTTTGCTGTGAGCCCCAGAAAATCAAAAACAAATTCAATCCGTAATAGTGGAAAATGTAGTCCAGATAGAATAGGTGATACAAAAATAGGACACTCAGGACCTCTATCTTATTCTACATCTGTTACACAGAGTAGCAGAGGAAGGAGGGCTAGGAAATCATTCTGTCCAAACTGTCACGGTGTTAGTGGTGACTGTCCATGTACAGTACTAGAATCTGTAAAGAAAAGGAAACCACCATCTTGTGGTAAATGTGAAAAACATCCATGTACTTGTCTAAAAACAACAACTCTATCTATTTGTCTAATATGTAGAAATTCTCTAAATAAATGTGAATGTAAAACAAACATTTTGGAACATCCCTCCAAATGTAGTGCATGCGGATTGTCAAAAACAGAGTGTAAATGTCAATATAAAACAAACATTTTGGAACATCCCTCCAAATGTAGTGCATGTGGATTTTCAAAAACAACATGTAAGTGTCAGTCTTCCTTCAGTAAGCTTATACTGTGCCAGTTTTGTAGACACACTCCTGACAAATGTAAATGTGCTTTGAATGGCCAGACATTTCTGTTACTGTGTCCTGTTTGCCATCAGCATAAACATCTTTGCAAATGTGTGCTAAATCATACCTCTTCCTTTACTCAGGGTGCAAACGTGCCAAATTTTACAAACATGTCTAACGTACCAATGGCACCTTTAATGCCATTTTTTGACTATGCAAAATTTGCATTTCCAATGAACAATATTTCATCGCTTTACATGCCACAAGTCTTTCAGAATGATCTTATGAATGGTCTTCTGCCAAGCAATTATTTAAATGCTTTGTTACCAAGTAGCAGTGTTAATCCTATGTTACCTGGCAATAGATTAACTGGTTTACAGCAGGATAAAGTTCTCAATGGAGCGTATAGTGCTAGAAATGTCAATAGCTTGGTACCAGTTAATCATGTGACAAATGCATTGAAGGTAGAACCAATATTACAAGATCATTCATACTTAAATAAAGAACAGATGCAATCATTATCTCCTAACTGTGATAAAAATTACCAAAGATCTCAAATTGGGAAACAGACAGTCGAAAGTGTAGCTACAAAAACGGGTCTGAAAACTGTAGAAAGAATACCTACAAGAACAGGTCTAACGACCGAAAGTATACATACAAGAACAGGTCTGATAACCGAAAGTATATCTACAAGAACCGGTCTGAAGAGATGTTATAGTTATGTAGATGACATTCAGAAAGCAGAAGAGGACATTGTTTCAGAAACTTCTCCAAGAAAATTTGATGTTAATCATTCCAAGATCCAGAAAAAAGATCCTGTAGCAATCAAAAGTACAGAATCATCCAATCCCATTGTTATAGATATTGAAGAAGAAACTGAGCAGTGCGAGAGTGAAAAAATATGTCAAGGTGATAACGAGAAAGAAGATCAAGAAAAACCTAAACTAACGAGGAGCATGTCTGTTCCAGGATGGTTTGGAAAAGGTCTCAATCTTCGAAAGAAGCGTAGATAGTAATGAATGATATTTAATGTATTTTTATATACAAAATGTTTATATTCAAGTCATTCAGGGATTTTTGTAATAATTTATATAAATATGTTTTTTGTTTAACTGTATGGAAGTTGGGTTTGAAATGTATGGCTAATTTTCTTGTTAAAAAGAAGAAAATACTATAAGCCAATTAATTTTCATGTGTAGAATAATTGTGCATATATAAATTGTCTTGGTACATCACAAAAATTTGAAAATAACGAAAAATAGATAACTTTGAATTCAGCTATAAAAGGATAAATGCCAAAAAGAATCCATAAAAATTAGTTGGTTTTATAGTAATAAGTTTTATGGTTTTGATAAACTGACATACTGCAGTGCAGAATTAATTGTATTGAATTATTAACAATGTAAATAACCAACAGTACAGCCTACTTGGTAGGTTATGGTAACATACTATGTAGAATTTACCTGTTACTATCAGAATAATGTAGCATACACGTAGATGTTAATGATCCTATTTTCTGGTGTTGAATTTTGCCTTCTCTTACAGTTGTTGCTGTGTTCAAGACATAGATGCCACTTTATAGAATGTTTTTGTATTTTTTGACTGATAAATGACAGTAATATTGGTGTCAACTTCCACTATGTGTATCAGGTTATCATAGGGGCGGATCCAGGATTTTAGGTTAGGGGGGCGCAAAGTTAAATTTTCGCCTCGCTCCGCTCAACTAAAATTTTTTTTGAGGTAAAATTATGGAAATATTCTTTATCAAGATGAGGACAACCCATGCTTTGCAAATTTTAGGGGGGACTCACGCTCGCTACGCCCCCACCTGAATCCGCCCCTGTATCAGATTAGGTACAATTTAGATTTATTACCTTTGAAAGACTATTGGTACATGTTATAAAAGTAAATTAATTTCATCTCAGTTGGAAGCATCAGATCAGGCCCATATTCATAGTCCTGCTTCATTGACTTTAGAATTTCATTGTTCAAAAGTTTTTTTGATTAATTCATAACTTATGGTAGACTACTGATTGGAATACTGTTGCAGATGTTCCTTGCATCTCATCTACAAGAAGTATATCCTAATTTTTTAGTCATTTATTAGTTTAATGTTTAATAATTCAAAAGCAAAAAAGGAAAAAGGGAAGATTGCTGTGTAAGATTAGGGAATAAAAAATGAAAATCAATATAAATAACAAATGTCCATTAATACTTTCTAGTTAAGGTGAAATTTCTACAAACAATTCTTATTCTCATTGGAGATGGACTGTTATAGTCCTGACTTGGTATGGGGACTACAAAATGAAAGTGTCGGGCTGGATCAGGTTTTACAGTGTGCCCAATCCTCCCAATTTTATATGACAGTCATTTCAATTCCTATTATGTATTTGGAGTCAATGTCCACATTTGGGCATGGCTGTTTATTTGTACAGCCGAATTGATATGATTTATCCATCTTGCATACTAAACAGAAACATTAAGCAAGAGCAGCCGAGGTTCCAGTTCTGAGTAGGGTACCCCTCTTAGGTCACCAGGTCACATTTAAAAAATGTCTCAGGTCACCATGTCTCTTTCTAAGCAAATAAAACATTTAAATAAAATGGTTTTGAACATTTTTAAAGGTCACAGGTCCTTTTAAATGAGACCTCATGTCGCAAGGTCTCAAGGTTGCAGGTTTGATTTAACCATTTTGGAGCCACAGTAGCTGCAAGGACTTTGTGTGTCCAGAGAGCATGCAGGAATACTCCCACAAGTATTGTCCCCAATCAGTTCAGATACAGCTTCTGTATTATACATTTTTATGCATGTAATTTTGGGCATAAGATATTGCAAGATACTTGTGCAAAAAGTTACATGTAGTATGCAGAAAGATCACATTATAGAGGCAAATTTATTTTTAAAATATCAGATATATTCTTTTTTTAATTATAGTGAACCTGGAAATGTATGAGTGCTTGTATAGCTGATAGATAAATGTATTATGGTGCAGTGTCATTGCAAAAAATATACCTCATTACTTACTTAATGATCCATGACATGAGAAGTACTTAAGCCATAACCACTCTTGCACATCTGCACTTGATATGACACATACTGTAAATTCAGAATTTAATGCGTTCATTTATTATCGCAAATCCTTGACCTCTGGACAAAATGAGATATCTAATTAATGGGGGGTAGGAGGGTCCTGATCCCGAAATCCCGGACTTAAAAACATGGAATCCTGAGGTCCCGAATTTAAAAAAATTTAAATCTAGACATCCCGAAATTCGAAAAAAGAATTCCTGGATCCTGAAAGGATCAATCCCGAAATCCCGAGCTTAAAAACACCCGATCCCCGAGTCCCGATAAAGGTCCTACCCCCCTCATTAATGCGATTGCAAAAAATTTATGAAGGAACATCGCTACTGAAATTATGAATGCTAGCTTTTATTATTGTGAACATGATACTGTCACATTTTTTGCATCAATAAAATATTGCACTAATTTCTGCTTTAACAGAACAGGTAGTTTCTCAACAAATTTATGTTTTAAATATGTATTTATGCTGGATTGTATGACCTTAACATATCTCAATTAGTATGGTTTTTACATATTGAATGAAGTATGCATGTTCACACTATACTGACTTCATTAATAGAGGTATGTTCCTTTGAACAAAACCTGTTCCAACAGAGTTGTAAGGAAGAACAACTGAAATCAACACTACATAAGTTTAAAGGTCATCATCACAAATTGGTTGATTGATATAATGTGTCTGTGTTTTCACAGTCTTAGATCTCGGTTGCAGATCCAGGATTTTGAAAAAGGGAGCCCCTAGAAAGCCAATGTTTTGAGTTATACTTGTAAAAAGTCTATGCCTTTAACATATATGTAGCTCCATAAGGGACTGGCCCAGCCTCTGGATCTTAAGATACCTGTATAGTTTTCTGATCTATAATTTGACTGATTGTGTCCTATTTCTTATTGTGACATTTTGACTTAGTGTGGATTCTCATGGCAGTGATACATGAATAGTAGGAGAAGATTACCCACTCTCCCTTTATTTGAAGTTTATACAATTCTCTTAGTGTGGATTCTCATGATAGTGATGCATGCATAGTCTGAGAAGATTACCCACTCTCCCTTTATTTGGAGTTTATACAAATCCCTTAGTGTGGATTCTCATGGCAGTGATCCATGCATAGTCTGAGAAGATTACCCACTCTCCCTTTATTTGAAGTTTATACAATTCTCTTAGTGTGGATTCTCATAGCAGTGATACATGCATAGTCTGAGAAGATTACCCACTCTCCCTTTATTTGAAGTTTATACAATTCCCTTAGTGTGGATTCTCATGGCAGTGATACATGCATAGTCTGAGAAGATTACCCACTCCCCCTTTATTTGGAGTTTATGCAATTCCCTTAGTGTGGATTCTCATAGCAGTGATACATGCATAGTCTGAGAAGATTACCCACTCTCCCTTTATTTGGAGTTTATGCAAATCCCTCAAATTTGTTTGTTACCTTGATTTTTATATTCTTAATCAATTAATGATATTGGAACATTGGTAAACTGATCTTAACTGTAATTTAGATTCTGATGTGAAAAAGGTGATATATATCAGTGTGTTAGTAGTAAAATATTTTTACAAATTTTTAGGGACCAATAATATGTGGGAAGGTAAAAAAGTGCTTTAAATGGACACTTTCTATTTGAGTGAATGGTTGACCTAGATTTAAACTGGTGAGTTATTTAATTGTTGTGGATTGTAGGACTTGCATCCCCAATCATTTGAATGGTGTATGTGATCTACTTGAAAATTTTATCTGTGAAAATTTCTAGATAAAAACTTGCCGGCCAGAGTCTAGGTAAGCAAATTCTATGTTTTCTATATGGACTGGGCTCTGACGTCCCACTACCCCACAACAAGTCATAGATAAGGTGTCAGAGCTGGTTGAAACTTACTAAATTGCTACAAAAATTTAAGAAATTATTGTTAATAATATTGGTAGTAAATAGATGGTAAACAATGAAACTTTTTCTATCTTAGTTTTAAATCATTATTTGAAAAAATTAAATTTTTTTCTTTATATCAGCAATCTGTATATTTTCAGTGCTTTGTATTTTTTTTTTTTTTTGTATTATATATCGCCAGGTATTTTTAAAATTCTTTGTATGTATGATCATACATGTTATTTAACAGTCAGTGAATTATTACCTTGTTTCTATATTTTCATAATAACATTTTTTTAGGGTGTAGCAGACGTTTGTAATTATTTGATGATATGGTTGAAAGTGTATAGTGATTAGTTTGTGTAGGATATTTTGTAAGTGCAGTTGCAATATTTGTACAAGAGTATACATTATTTATTTATGTAAAATATGATGCAGAATGTATTTATACGGTATAGTATGTTGTATTGAGTGGTTGCAAACTTTTTTTGGAAAATTTTTGAAATAAAACATTAAAAATCTGATGAAATTATACTTTGTAAAACTTCTTTTGTGGTTATATGCTTTGAGAGAGGTTGTTGGTTTTATCCCATATATTAAGAGCAGAAACTGCTTGGCCCTGAGTTAGGACATGTCTAGGTAAGATGAGAGACTGAACAAAGGGCCACAGATTTGAGAGTCATGACTTCACTTGACACAGATAGAACAAACATCTGAGGAAAGGTGACATATTTGCATACCTGCCAACCTTTTGAAAACTCCATGGAGGTTTGAGTGTGGGACAACAATTTCAAAGGTTACAATATTGCGGCGTTTTTTAGTGTGCGCTCTTTTGTTCTCTAGAAAAAGTGTCATATTTCTTTTTTTATGGTTTACTGATGATGAGCTAATAAATCCTTTTCTTATTTTTTATTCACATGATTCTAGTACTTATATTAATGTGTAGAAAAGATGAACATGTAGCTAGAATACCAAGAAATATTTTCTGGTGTAGGAATATTTAAAGTGACTGTTGACTTTTACAATTTGAAAAAAATGGACAAAGGACATTTATCTGATTCCATCTGACCTTGTGAAAATTAAAAGACAATACATTGTACTCTGAATGATTTGATATAAGAAGAATGACATGACAACACTGTATGGTCTGTTACAATAAGTGTAATGTCCATAAGCTTCTAGTTATGATGTTTCTGATAGCACTGCATCTTTAAATTTTGTCAATCAGCCATGCTTTTCTTCTGACAGGTGAACAACACATTGAACAAGTGTCTACTTTAAATGGTAAGCTCTAAACTGTCTCAAATCTTTAGAAAATGGACATGAAATATAAAATATCTGAAGACATGATAAAACTGACAAACACTGACTTAATACCTGCCTAAACATGTGGTGTTCAATTATTTCATGTTCACATGATTTTGTATGATAGCAATTAGAATTGTGTAATTATTAATTAAACCCAAATTAAAACATTAACCGAACATAAGCCAATCAGTAAAGACGGTCCTCGCAAATATATTATTTATCTTTTATTTACAGGTGCAACAATAAAGATAATTACATTAATAACTAATTTAATGACCAGGATTACTAAATGTTTTATGTAATGATCAAGATTATTTAATTACAAGTATCACAACAGAAAATTTTCGGCAACAAATGAAATTAGAAGTCGGGTTAAAGCGAGAAAATAAACAGAGACATATACACACATGAAAAACTATATACTACACATATATACTATGTACTTTACATGTCTTTGACAATGGTAATGAAATATGGGAAGTAAGGAACCAGTTACCTTGTTAGTAGTATGTCATATGGAAGTATTATATTGCCGTACGGTTGCCCACAATTGCTTACATCCACTTCATTTGAACTTTGGTGGATAGTTGTCTCATTATCTCCTTATTTTTATATATTACTTCCATGGTCATATGTATTTATATATTACTTCCATGGTCATATGTATTTATATATTACTTCCATGGTCATATGTATTTCGTTATTTTGAGAATCGGGTGTTAATGATAAATCTTTCATTGTTTTCTTAAATTTAATCACAACTTTATAGACTCGTGATGATAAAGAGATTGACATACCTGTCTAATGTTGAACCCTGATTGTTGGTCTCAAAATGTCTTTTGGTTTATTTTTGTCATTTGGTGGCTGTCCGTTGACGTATACACCCAAATCTCCTTTTAATAATATGTTAATACGTAGCTTGCTATGCTGTATTGGTATTTCTCATTGCTGAATGCCGTACGGCGACATAGTTTCAAGTAACTTTTACGTCATTTGGTACTCTGGTGGAGAGTTGTTTCATTGGAAATCATACTACATCTTATTTTTATATCAATATAACATTATATACACTATATGTTACATTGGTCCCATTTTCCAAAACCGACGACTTCGACATGGACAACAGTGACACAAGACAACAGAAGTGCACATTATGCGTGTCTCTACAAATTCTCATTTATATGTTAGGTCCAAAATAAATAAAAGATAATCGTGATGTTAAAAATAACTTTATTATAACCTGGATGAGTTCCTAGCCTATGATACCGATTTCAGAGCGCAAGACTTGTAAGAGATAACATGTGATAATAAATCATTACGTTTTTTTATTTAAATCTTGTGAAATATAGAAATACCATTACATGAAAAACTTTAAGACAGACAAGGGTACGCAGGTCGACAATCCATTACTTCATTTGTGGTAATAACCCTCTCAAGATCGTATATTTGATTTATGCAAACCGTCCTGTTTTTACTAAATGTAATTCTTAACTGACATTACCAATTTTGTATTTACATTTGTAAATATGAAAAATATTTTTATTAATTCAACAATAAAAATATTAATAAGCTTTCAAATGGTCCGCTGAGACATTGTCGGCTTTTTTTCATTTTTTTCAATTGTGTATTCTTTATAACCATTGTATGTAGTTGAATGAGAATTTCGATTATAAATTAACATGTATTTTTTGTTTATCCAATTCTCCATTAACAAAGTGCTAAAAGAACAATAATTGATATACATCAGTTATATTTATTGAAAAACTTCAATTGATTTACCTGTGTTGGGTTTAAATACCTATATACTATTTCACGGTTTCACGGTACCCTGATTATACATACCTATTCAACATTAGACTTCAAACTTTAAGTAAGTTTTCTCAGATAAGTTCAGACCAGGATGTTATGAGGTTGATCATGTTGATCATGAAGGAAAATTACTTTTTATTATGGATTATATACGGATTATTACAGTATGGATCATCTGAAAGTAAGTAAACTATTCAATGTACTAAATAACTCATTTTGGGGTAAACTCGTGGAAGTATATTCTCGGTAACTCCTGTCTTGAGTTGTTCTATACAGAGACATATATATACAAATATATGTCTCTGTTATGTACAGTTTAAAAGATATAAGATATTAGATATATGGATTTGTTCCTTGATACGATATTTTGGTTGTCACATAACAATCAGATGCAATATTGTAGTGTGGAGATGTAAGTGTTTATAAGAATAAAAATAGATCACCAAGCATCATATCAAAATACACTATAATTTTTGAGAACATATTTCCTGTTGTGTCACAGTGATATTTTGATCGCATGTACATAGGCAACTTATAAGATTTATATTCACAAATCTTCTAGTGAATCGGTTTTTTCAATTATTTTAGCTGTGTTCTACGATATTTCGGTATTCTACCAAGCAGATGCAATATTGTAGTGTGCAGATGTAAGTGTTTATAAGAATAAAAATAGATCACCAAGCATCATATCAAAATACACTATTTTGAGAACATATTTCCTGTTGTGTCACAGTGATATTTTGATCGCATGTGTCAGTAAGATTTAAATTCACAAATCTTCTAGTGAATGGATTTATTCAATTATTTTAGCTGTGTTCTACGATATTTCGGTATTCTAGGAACCAAATATCTTATAGTTAAACATTTATTTGTTTGTTGAGGTAGTCAAAGCACGGTTTTAAATAGATTGTCTAAAAAGCATTATAAATAATAAGCAATCATAATTCATAAAGTATTTCTCAATAATAAAAAATGGATTTATCATGAACAAGGAACATACAAATATACCTGATCCACTTTGTTAATATTTATTTAAGTGTTAATCTGGAAAAAAACCAAGTTGGGACAGACATACCAAATAAAACTACATGACATAAAAATCTGAAACTAAACTATGCACTCAGAGTTCAGATAAATCATATAATTAGCCCATTGTTTTATAATAAAGCTTTATCAACATTTAAAAAAAAGATGAACCACCGTGAAAAGGTTAGACACATTTTCCCCGTTCATAATCCTCATGTTAGCCTTGTGTATAACTCGAGGTTATTCGACGGAAAACGACTGTCTAAAAGTTTTTAAATATTTATAAATAATTTGTGAAGATTTATCGAAATTCTATGTGATGTAACTGGGTTTCTCATTTCTGTTGTACTAAATAATTCAGTATACTAGATGACCGACAATTGCTAATAATTTATTTAATTATTTTGATTACACGATTTGGGTAAAACAAAGAAAAACATAGGTTCCATGAATTTATTTCACATGGCTTCCTTTTACAATAAGTCTTTCGATCCTTGCTGAGAAGATAACATCATATATACCTATAGAAGTAGCTCAAAACTACAATTTCGATACATTTATGAACAATTTTGCCAAAAAAAAAAGAAGAAGTCTTTATTCGTCTATTGAGTCAGTTTTGATATGCCAAGAAAGTATAGGATAATTCCGGGTTAGTTATATTCAATGCGTATATGTTGAAACCTTGCAAATGGAAGTCACACGAATTGTAAAAGGTCTATACCAAATTTTTTATTAAAACTGAAACATTGTACTCAGACGCTGGTTTGGAATAATTGAATGAAATGATGGGAAGAAGAATATTACGAATGTTTTATAATACGAATCAAATGCACATCTATGAAATCGTATAGTATCTCCGTATGCAAAATGTACAACCAACTATGATCCTTTGCGAAACGGCCAAGATATTGTTCCATTAAGTAGATTTTTTCTTGCTACTTAATTCCATACACAAATGAGAATGGAATCAGCTTGATCCAAACATTCGCAATGTCGACTCTATATTCAAATTCAAGAAAGAATTGAAAAAGATATCTCCCAAGTAAAATATCATTTAAAACAAAATTTATTCTGCGTCATTCTTTAAAATTACTTTCTCAGTTCTAACATTATGATAGATCCTTTCTGTCTGTGTGTTGCAGCTATTGAGGATGTTCATTATTTCCTTTTTGTTTGTCAAAAACATGCTACTAGCAATAATAATTGACTTCCCGTAACTATGTTTTAGATAGCACTTGCGGTAACCTGCAATTCTCTAAAAGAACAAAATATCCAAAATTTCAAACGAGATACGATTTTATAAGATGGTCAAACAGATTTCTTGTACCTTAATAAAGTGTTATTCATAATGACAAGGATCATCATCATCGTCCTAATCGTTATCATAACCGACGTCATAATCACAAAAATATAATGTTTGTATTTCTTTCTTCGTTCTCTTTTCTTCATTTATAATTGTATTATATCCGATGATTTGTTCTCTTAACATACATACATTTTCATATTATATATATGATTGTTATAATGTTATTTTGTACTACGGAAAAGACCTCTTAAATATGTTTTTTTTTTGGTGTCTAATTCATTTTGATTAGCATGTCATTGGGTTGAAAATAGTTACAAAATTAAATCACAAGATACAAACGCATTCCCTGACAGTGAAAAATTAAAGGAACAGCATTTAAACATTTAAAAGAGTATCCATGGTACCTTTCTGACAACAACAAAAACCCGAAACAAATCTAAAAAACAAAACAAACACAACCATAGTTCCATTTAGCAAATGAAAGGTATAAAGTACAGTAAATGCTAGAAAAACCATTAAAATCAACTTAAATACGTGTCTGTTTAATCCACCGACTCGTCATCGTAAATGATGCTTGATATACACCCTTTTCTCCAAAACTTTAATCATTTTTTAGTAATTAGTGGTATTTTTATGAATTTAAAAACACAAGTACCCAGAAACCAGGATTGTTACACACGTCATATTTAGGGCTATAGAATAGTTCGCAGGTCATGCATTAATAATTTATTGATAATTCAGCCTTGACAAAGCATATACAGTTACAGTCGAATAAACCGTTATTCAATTTCATGTTTCACTCATATTTTATAATATTAGGTATACCATCAACAATGTAAGTTGTTGGCTTCAATGATTATATAAACAAACTTTGTATATGTTTGTTATGGTTTTGGGAAACCCAAGTTCAACTCGGTAGGAGTCTGGGATTCCATTTGGTCGGATTAAAAATCAAATTAAAAAAAAGTTTCAACTGATATGACCGTATACTGATTTTATTGAAAAACAATTACTGGAATATTATATGATTTTTGATGAAAAATTCATGTGCTTCTAGTTGAGGCAAAGTTCAAAATATACTGCGATAGCCTAAGGCGACACATAAAGTTGAAAAAGCTAAAGAGGAAAAACGCATAAAACTACTGCATGTAAAAGTTGTCTTTTAATGTAAAAAATCTATCTATAAAACAATCTTGTAAATGCAGTTTTTTTTTTGCAAACCATTCACTAAGCTACATAAGAATATCGTACAGTGATCCTGCAAGGGCATTAGGAACAACTACAGACCAAGAAATCTCCCCAATACCAATGATTTTTTTGCAAGGGTGAAAGGTAGCTCACTTTAGGTACAGTAATACCACTGCCTGGGGAAGGAAAACCGTTAGCTTTATTTCCAAGACATACTTAAAAAGTTATAATTATAAAACAATGATTTACTTTGTAGACCTCTGTGTAAATGCATGTTTATTTGTTTTTTAACGGTGCTTGCGTATTGTTTTTGTTTTATTAAATAGATAATATCCTTATTATATTCATAAAAAAAAACTGTTCAAATAATAGGTTTTGAAGGGAAATATGTAAAATTGACAAGTGAGAAGAAAGGAAGATGATTTTTACAAGCCTTCTGCAATGGATTCTATACGTGACACCCGCCTTTTCGAAGATTTCTAAATATCTATTCTGCGGGATCTTGCGCATTCTCTGAATACTTGGCTTTACATGTTTACATAGGGTCCAGTTAAACAGAAAACCGTTAGCATACCGTGAGCAGGTCCAAAAACTGAAAAATAAATGTGCGTCTGTCCTGGAGATGTGGTTTTTGATGTATTGGTTAATATGATGGTACCATTTCAAGATATAAACTAATATCACCACTCTGAAATGATGTTGGAGATCGCCTCGGTGGCCCATTGGTTTCAGTAGTTCATCTATACTGTATCACTAGCCTGTCAACACTTAAGTTGTGAGTTCGAACCACGCACGTTGGACTCGGATTGCCAATTTTCCTGTCGAATGTCTGTGGTTCTCTACACTCCGGCTTCCTCTACCAATAAAAACTGGCCGCCACGAAATAGCCATGCAATAGTGCTAAAAGTGGCGTTAACCACTAAATAATCAATTAATCAATCGCATGATGTTGGCGAACATACAATAAATAAGAAAGATAGAAATTTTAAGTTCACCGAATGCAATTGACCTTTCAAAAATAACTTCAAGCAGGTCATGATATTCACAGAAAATCAGAAATACCAGTTTTAGAGATTTAACATAAGATTTCCCTATACTTTATTTGCATTCTATATAGTTTTAAAATGACAAAAATGAATAAAACTGGGGATTAGATAAAAAAAACTTCGATAATATTGATTACAATAACGTACTGTATTTCACTTAAAAGGAAGTTTGACTTGTAAGATATGATATGCAACGTAGATCAATTGATATATTTTCAAGTGACACACCAATATGCTTAACGATTTTGATCACTTGATTTGGGATTAACAAAGACAACATAATATTTGTAGTTCACTGTGAGATCTTCTTTGATGTTTATTTCTATTTGATACATTGACCACATATAGACTATAATGTCGAACTAATAGTAAGATAAAATCTGTTTTTATATTCCGGGTACTTTTTCTAAGAGAAATATATAAAGTCAACTTTACTGCGTTTAGAGCACTTTTGGTGCAAACTGTAAGTTACGCACGGGACCAAATTGAATATAAAAACTGCACGATCCATGACCAACTTTGCCCGCATGGTGTAACGCCTTACTTTCTTTAGAATACAGACCGTAGAATAATCTTCGTGTCTGGAAGTTTTTCATGATGACATGCGATAGTAATGAATCGACAGAAGTTTTCAATCTTTCATGCAATCATCACCATTTTCACCGTTGGTATACTGTTCTTCATCTGTTGAAAATAACAATTTATAAATTGCGTGCGTCTGAAGCGCTACACTGTCTTTTAATGTTATACTAATACGGTTCCAATAAAGTGAATGACAAAGTAGATGATCACTTTAAGAAGTTTCTCCTCGACGTTGGGTTTTCTTAAATCTTTCTTAGGTTCGCTCTTCTCTTCTAATGCGGCCTGATGTCATGCATGAGGTGGTCATGCCTGTTTGATACCTTTTCTTATATCTATATACCTTTTATAAAAGAAAACCATATCGAATTATGGACAGACGAATCAAATTATGCTGATAATTAGATAAACGTAGACAAGACCTTGAACTGTTGTCAGTGTCTTCAGAAGAAATATGACGCCATGCATAGGATGGATGATTCTTCTACCACAGCTTTTCCAGGGAGTCACCATTTTTGTATTGTGCTATCCCGAATAAGTAAGACAACACTAAACGAGAAAGAGAAAATTCTGCGAATCGCCAATTAAGCGTCTTTAAATAGCCACAAGATTTATAGTTTATATTCAACAGGTTAACATAGTAAAATTCAACTGACTCAACCAAATCTATCTTGATCATGCCAGATGTCAACCGATAGTTCAAGAGAGTTGAACACAGTCAACCATCCAACAACATCAATGTCAAAAATGTATTTACCTTTACTGAGAAGCAATATACCTACTTCTGCTGCATACAGTCATTTTTAATTGTATAGCTTGTTACAACTTATGTGATTTCCTCAACAGAGCAACCTTGTATCTGAGAAATCCAGTTCGCGTTATACTCAGACTGTGCTGTGAGGCCGCTGAGAAATTTACTAATTACCAAATGCCAATGGGTTTCAGAGGACTGCAGTCATACTAGTCTAATGTGCATCTTTCCTTTATCGAAATCAATTAACTACTGGCCGAATATGAAAGAAATACATGCTTTGATTGCTGACCATTAAGATAATGCTACAATAGAAACAACGAATGCTTAACCATAAGAGCAGATGATAGATTTCAGTTCGTAGACTGAAAGCTTTTTTTAACATTATTGTGATATTTTTATATCATAATATGTTTGTAATTATCTATGCATTAGTGTCGGTGTTTCGTTTGGTTATGTCCGTATTGTTTTGCCAGATAGATAGGAATCATTTTTGGCATGAGGCGAGCATTTTATATAAGCTGAGGAGGACAACTTGGCATGAAAACACTTTTCTATTTTTCTTTCATCGAAATCAATTCATTATTGGCCGAATGAAAAAAAATGCACTGTTTGCTAGGCATTAAGACAATACCACATGCGAAACAATAAATGCAATCCCATAAGAGCGAGTACTATTTTCCACAGTTTTTATTTGCTTTCGTAATTCCAAGCTTTAGTTTTCAGTATTCTGAACTTTATTTCATATGCCTGACACTATTTATGTACTAGTGTCGGTGTTCTGTTGGTTTATGTCTGTCTTATGTTTCCGGACAGGTATTATTTATTTGGGGCATTTGAGGCGAGCAAGCTACTTAATTTAAGGACAGCTTGGCACGAAGCATTGTTGTTATTTTTTTTTTCATTTTGTTTCTTTGCTTTTTCCTATTTTTGTTGATGGGTGTTTATATCTTTGACCTTTTTTACTTCTATTTCTGTTACTTTGTGTATTGTATGATTATGTAAATTTGGCCTGTGAGATCGTGACAGTCAGATGGAAGTATTCGAATAATGTACATAACAACCGTTTACACAGAAGTTGTTTTATGTATTGTCAAACAGCGAAATTTCAATAAGATTTGAATTGTTTATATATATTTTTAATCTTCAGCTTACGACTGGTGAAACTTTTACTTTGGTTCATTTGTATGTTTCGGTGTTTAGTATGGCGTCCATTTTGCTGAAATAGACTACATTATTGTTCAGGGGCCAGCCGAAGCCCGCCTCCGGGTACAATATTTTCTCGTTGCGTTGAAGACCCATTGGTAGCCTTGTGCTGTTTTATGCTCTTTGGTCGGGTTGTTATCTCTTTGACACATTTGCCGTTTCAATTCTCTATTCAATCAATTGAACATCCAATGTCCAATGGTCGAAAAACTAGAATTGGAAGCTTGAAAAGATATATAGAGACAGTTTAACAGGTGATATGTATGAACTGTAAAAAAAAAACAACTTCCTCCATTATATAGTGTTAATAAGTTACAAATGTTCACTCGTGACTCTTTTTATGCACAAACATTCATTTGTGAACGAAACGGTTAAATATACAATATGTTATAACAATGACCGTATTACAATACTGTTGAAGCTTATGACCGGGTAGACCATGACAGACAGTTTTATATCAAATCACTTAAAAGAAAACCGTTAGTATGAAATTCAATAATTTTAACTATCTTACCACGTGTACGTGTCTTTTATAATTTAGAAAAACGATTGGTATATGCCACTGAGCATTTATTTTATGAAATTAGCTTCAGTGTACATGAGGTCAAATGGTTTGAAAGTAGAAATAAATGAAAATATTGTTTGAAAGGAAAAATAAATGCAAATATTGCTGTACTACATTTATTAAAATGATTTGGCCCGTATTCAAGAAGGGACGAACTAATTTTCTTCTTGTATTGCTACTTAATTTTCATGGGTATGATCAACTAATCATGTGGCACAATATATTTCCAAGTCATTGTTGATAATGTAAATACTAATTTGTAAGTATTATGGATTTTCCCCCTTGTAATGACTTGATAAAATTAAGGGAACGTGGTCTCATACGATTGGATGAAAAGAGAGCTTGTTGTTGATATTTATAACGTTTAAATGACTCTCGAATAAGGTAAATCAAAGCTTTCCACTACACCGTGTATAAATAAAATACTCGATACGACAGAAAGTCGATTATGCATTTTGTTGAAAACTTTTACTTTTTATCTAAGTATCACATTGTAAAGACTAACATGATATCGTCTTCAAAATAACTTTGAAGCGAAGTTGAGTTTAGAATTATTGTTTGTCTAGTGTCTAATTTTATTTTGAAGTTCACGTAGGAAAATGGTCAATAATCCTTCTTAGTCATTTATGAGTTACAGAAAAAAACAAACACCTATATCATTTCAAAAATGTATAGTTAAGTTAGATTTTACCCCCAAAAAATCTTGTTTTTTATATGAATAATAAAAGGAAATGTGGGATACACGTTTATGGTACAGCAACCAAACGGCACAAACAGTCATTGAATTGCGAATTGCAGAAAGTAAGGACAAGAGCACAGCTGAACAACTTTGATATAGTTGTGATACAAGTCTGAATTTTGGCGGTTTAGAGCTTGGCATGGTAAAGACAAAACATTGTCTATTGTTGGAGTTGCCACTTGGAACGTTGACCTCTTTTTATTTATTGTGGTTTAAGGTAGACATCTTTCTCTTTATTCATGTTTGAGGTGTGCCTTAATTTTCAAAAACATGGAAATACATTTCCACAGAAATAAAAAGATAGACGTACTGACAGATGTTTACACAACAACTGGCACATTAAGATTATCCATGAGGATGTATGCTTTTAGCAACAAACAAAGGAGTGTGAGGAAATAATTCAACAAAGCAGAGATTATCGAAGATAGAAAAAGCAACACATTATTGAAATGAAACAATATATGACCATGATATTCAAAGAAAATCTATTTACACAGAAGCATTTGAAGATTTTAGGAAGAGACATTTTTAGTAAAAAAGTTTACATGGTAAGATTTAATTTATTATTAAAGGTTCTGAAAGTTGTGTTTATTTTTCTTACAGAGATAGCGTTTGATACCGGTATTAGTTTGGACGTTGTTGATCCTGACCTGTTGGGAACGGAAAAAGATAATGTTGCTGATCCAGTCAATACAGGTATGTGGTCATCAAATCAACCAATTCATAAAGAAAGTCAATTAAAGTCTCGCAATTTGAGAGAAAGATTTTTTACCCTACGTTACAAATTCAAGATACATACAGACCGAAAGCGAAAATATATTATAGTATACATACATTTATTATGGACACTTTTATCAGATGTATGAGTTATGTTGATAATCAAACAGATTTAACTACTGAATAAATCAATTTAAAAATTCGGACCAGCAGTTTACCGATTTTTTCGTGTATTTCTGATATCGTGTGCATTGAGATTGGTTCACACTATTAATAACATCCTTTGGTGTATGCATAATTAGCCAATAAAAGTTCTCATATTTAATAAAATGTAAGGTACTTGCCTCCAAATATTTGATGTTTGTATAATTGTTAAAATTTCCCTTGATCTTGCAGGGAGCTACTTGTTTAAAGCAAAAAATGATGGTGACACCAGAGCTTTGACATTGAACATACTTGTACGAGATTTCAAGTCGGCAGATTCACTGTACTTTAGAGCTCATCCAACTTTCCTAAAATGTATACAAGCAGCCATGACCAAACTCAGAAATGCAAATAAACAGGTAAAATATTATAAAAATAGAAAATAGCAAAGAATAAAACAACCATAACAAGAATTCTATTTTAGGATTTCTCCTGGAGTTTTCATGAAATATGAATCCTGAACGTCCCTCTTAAATTGGCGTAGTTTCTTTTTTATGCAGTAGCAGGTGCTAATTATTCATATTGATAGCACAAAACTATTTCCATACACTTTAAACCCAAAGCAATATCTTTACAAAATTAAATCCTTATGCAAGGCACGCTCGCACAACAAAAAGTTCTATTTTAAGGAGTTTTAAACTTACAAACTGAAAAATGTATCCAGTAGATATCAGTTCTTTATACTAGAAGATCAATTTAGTAGAAGATTTCGATTTCAGCAGCACATATCAATGCCAAAAGTTCTTTTTTCACAAACATGTAATTGAGAGGATACAGAATTTATATCAGTTTTCAGACACAAATGTATATCTTATCAATTGTTAACAAGTGATAAACACATCTCTCATACTTTACTTCTCTGTTTCAAGGTCGCAGTTAAGCAGGGGTTTCAAACAAGCAATGACGTTGGAGGTGGTGCCTCAGACAGAGAAAATTACCTTAGAAGCGGTGCTGGTATCACACTCCAGGCTAAGCAAGGAGTAACTGTCACTCTAGACGAAATCGTCACTGCTGTCTTGCAAACATGTCCTGTTCCTATGATGGTAAGTAGCTGTTCTTAAACCTCTTGAGCATACGTCCTCTTCCGATGATTTTATGTATTGTATGTACTGTTTTCATCTAAAATTTGTTATATTCAAATTGAAGATGACAATATATTGCTGTTCTGTTCACATGCATCTTGCAATCCAAATTACTAGTATATATTCATTCCTGTCTGGAAACAATGATTTCTGTTCTGGTGTCTTAGTTTACACCATTTTGAAATTATTTACCCATTGTAATTGTCAGCGTATTGTAGTTTCGGTGTGCTCTATAGTGTATTCCTTATAATTCCTCTTACCTTGCGTTTATTCCGTCGGAAATGAAACACTAGGGGAAACACGCCGGGGATCGTTTTCATAATTATTTCTCCCAAAGGAAGTCAATTCTAGAAAAGATTCACTGTTGCATGACAATACTAGTATATAACATGTATATCTGTCTTCGAACCACGCCGTCTGTAGTAGCAAACACGTTTCGATAACATCTTTTAACATTAGGTTTGTCATCAAAACGCAATCAGACCAATTGATGCCTTTTGAAGAAACATCATTTCTGTCTTGAAAATGGTACCTGCTCAAATTATTAAATTTTTTTAAACTTGTCGATAATATCTGTGGTATGTTATGTCCAATCAAGACAAAAAGCAAAATGATTAATTATCAATGAACCAAATCATATCGCTACGAAATGGCAACTTCTGTACTCCACAAAGTATCGAAATAAACTATTATAAAGAAAATCTGAAAATATTTCATCTGCCGCTCATCTCAGCTATTGCAAATTAGACATTTGGCTTTCAGTAAGAGAGCATATAGGAATCTTTTCTGCAAAAATGAAATCTCAGGAGCAGTTAAATCTCAATTTTATTACATCTTTACCGGTAAGGACCCATATATACTTAAGAAAACACCAATAGGATATAAAATAGATAGAAGTCAGATATTCCATAAAAGCGAATTAAATACACACTCTAGCGTATGAGCAATGTTAAAACATCGAATCTGGCCTCTCAAATCGCTAAACAGACCATACATTTGTAAGATGGACAGGGACATGAATGCCATCGACTTATTTTACAAGACGACAACATATATGCAAAAATCTTTCGAGATACCGATATTATCATGAATTTAAACACATGATAATGTTTTTATCCACGCATCACTTAAGTCTCGATTCCTTAGTAGCAGATTCCCTAAGCATTGTAGCTTTTACTATTTTATACAAAATAATGAGATGTAGTATTATTACCAATGAGACCACGATCGACCAGACACAAAAGGATGATGCAAACAACTACTAGTATAGGGGACTGAACGGCATGAACTAAAACCCATACCGTATAGTAAATCAGTCTTACATTTACTCAAATTATTTATATATAACAGAAATTAGAGAGAGACATTGGCATTGAGAAACTTGCGGATGGCGTCCATGTTCACATGAAAGGAGCTGACCATACTTCAGGACCAACGTTCACTGGCGTGTCAGGAGAGTATGATGATATAAATTCTGGCTTAGGTAATACTGTCTTATTACAATCAATTGAAACACTGATATATATATATATACGATTGTTTTTATGGCCCCGCAACAAAGTTTTCGGGGCCATATAGTTTTACCCTTGTCCGTCATTCCGTCATTCCGTCATTCCGCAACAAACCATTATACGGAGTTTTTTTTCTAAACGCCTTCAGATATTGGGCTGATTTTTGGTATGTGAGTTAACCATGATGAGTTACAGATCAAGTTTAAGTTTCGCTCCGCTCTGCTAATTTTTGCCGATTTTACGGGCTTTGGACTTTGATTAATTGTTGAAAATCACAGTTATACGGACTTTTTTTCTAAACGCCTTCAGATATTGGGCTGATTTTTGGTATGTGAGTTGACCATGATGAGTTACAGATCAATTTTAAGTTTCGTTCCGCTCCGCTAATTTTTGTCTAAATTACAGGCTTTGGACTTTGATTAATTGTTGAAAATCACAGTTATACTACGGACTTTTTTTCTAAACGCCTTCAGATATTGGGCTGATTTTTGGTATGTGAGTTGACCATGATGAGTTACAGCTCAAGTTTAAGTTTCGTTCCGCTCTGCTAATTTTTGCCGAAATTACGGGCTTTGGACTTTGAAAATTGTTGAAAATCACAGTTATACGGACTTTTTTTCTAATCGCCTTCAGATATTGGGCTGATTTTTAGTATGTTAGTTAACCATGATGCGTTACAGATCAAGTTTAAGTTTCGTTCCACTCCGCTAATTTTTGCCAAAATTACGGACTTTGGACTTTGATTAATTGTTGAAAATCACAGTTATACGGACTTTTTTCTAAACGCCTTCAGG
Organism: Mytilus coruscus; assembly: GCA_017311375.1. Lineage (NCBI taxonomy): Eukaryota > Metazoa > Mollusca > Bivalvia > Mytilida > Mytilidae > Mytilus > Mytilus coruscus. Next base: position 57,331,426 of record CM029602.1, read on the forward strand.
TATTGGGCTGATTTTTGGTATGTGAGATAACCATGATGAGTTACAGATCAAGTTTAAGTTTCGTTCCGCTCTGCTAATTTTTGCCGAAATTACGGGCTTTGGACTTTGAAAATTGTTGAAAATCACAGTTATACAGACTTTTTTTCTAAACGCCTTCAGATATTGGGCTGATTTTCAGTATGTGAGTTAACCATGATGAGTTACAGACCAAGTTTAAAATTCGTTCCGCTCCGCTAATTTTTGCCGTAATTAAGGGTTTTAGACTTTGTTGAAAATCACAGTTATACAGACTTTTTTTCTATACGCCTTCAGATTATGCGCTGTTTTTTGATATGTGAGACTACCATGATGAGTTACAGATCAAGTTTATGTTTTGTTCCGCTATGCTGATTTTCATGTCGTTTCAACACATCTTGTTAGATCTGCAGTACATCCACTTCCTGTTTGCTGATAGTTTGAAATTTAATTACTCATTGATCAATGAAATTTTTCATCAAACAAGTATTGGTCTTGAGAGCTGGATACTATCCATGCATGTTTGTGTCCACATGTGTTGTTGAAATTGCAGATTTTTCAACTTTTTGAGACGGGGCCATTCGTGTCGTTCCGACACATCTAGTTTTATATGTTTTGAATATGCACATGGCCTTTAACATTCCTATACAAGTAGGTGAATGGGGATGTGAATGCTTAATCTCCATCTCAGATATTTCTTTGGTATTCAAACTACGTAGTAGACTGAGTATACTATTTTAGATATAAAACAATGACCATTTTATATCTATTTATCAATCTTGAATACCCCCTCTGTAAAAACAAGAATTGAATGTTAACAATATCGCAATGAATATATAGATATGTCAAAAGTCCGTCGTTTGCAATGAGAAACACCCAAAATTTTATGAATGAAAAAACAGAAGGTGCAAAAACTAATTAAGTACAGTATATTTTCTGAAAGTTTCATCGATCGTGTATTGGAGGAGGTGCGAACACAAACGGACATACACGGCGATCTTTTTACTGTACATTATACAACTTGGCCATCATTTGGAAAATAAAACTTGCTTGCATAGCTACATAGAAAGCAAAACGAATCTGAAAATTTATTCATAACTATTTAATAAGATCTTTCTTCTGTGTTCTTTTTAGATCCACAGAAAATCCCAGATTGTTCCAATCTTAACACAGTTGCAAGTGGTGCGTACTATCCTGGTGGATACGATGATCCAACAAAAGTAGTAGGTGTAGTTGATGAACCAGTGGATAGAACTATGACAGTAGATGCCAGCAGGTATGTGGGCAGAATTGTTTAATATTTGATTTGTCAAACAGGTACGATTTGACCGTGGAAAGTAGCGGGCGAGATACCCGAGGAATAGAAATTCAAAGTAAAGAATAACAATTTCCCACAGTTAAATTGACCTTAGATGGTTAAGAACATTCGTTGTTGGTCCTTTTGGCAAATCGAACTCAGAAAAAAGATAATTTACTTTGATTTACTTTGTGTCACACGTGGAACAGGACTTTCTAACCCTTCCGGAGTAACTGAGATCACCTCCAGTTTCAGTCTTTAGTTTTCTATATTGTGTTTTTTGTATACTGTTGTTTGTCGTTTTGTCATTTTGTCATTTTTCGCTTTTTGCCATGGCGTTTTCATTTTGTTTTCGATTTACGAGTTTGGATGTCCCTGTGATTTCTATTGTCTTTCTTTTGTACCACCCTCTATTGATTGAACATCGTTACCGCACAAGACCACAGTTTCATATAGGCACAGAAAATTACATTAAATATATTTGAAATACAACCAAAACAAAAATCCGGAAAGGCCCTGAAGAGATAAACTATCAACTTTGTCTTAGAGAGTATTTAGCATAAAAATAAGTTGACGTATCTTTTTTTTTCGGTAAACGTGTTTATTACCATGTCAGCGCACCCGTTTTCGCTCCTTTTGGAGTTCATGCGATTTTCTCAGTATTTGTTTTTTAATTGGTTTATCTCTTTTCGATATACTATCACCTTAGTTTATCAACGAATGATTTGGATATCAACACATACTTGGATGTGATTTGTCCGTTTGAAAACCCCCTTGGTTTACACTTTCGTAACCTATTTAAACACGAAGTCGATTCCATTGTGATTTATTTATGTACAGTACACATGAATGAAATCCTGGGGTTCTAAGAAAGTTAAATTGAAGTAAAAAAAAAAAGTTCGTGTTGAGAATTATAAGGATTTAAAACACATTTTTACCAAAGTCGTTGATGGGTAAACTTGATCGCTGATTCAAAAACTTTACATTCAGTTTGTGAATTAATCGACCCAATTTACACATCAATAACCTCTAGAAAAAATGTGGCCACTAGGTTAAAAAACGTGACCGTAAGATTCAGTAAAAATACTGTTTACAATATTCTGTTTAATTTATTTTTTTAGACTTGTACAGTATTTGGGCAACAACATCGAATTCAGTGACTGTACAAATTATGCAGGAAATGCATTAACTGGACCTACGCAAAGGTAAGAACAATTTTGTATGGATTGATAACAGAACATATAGAGATATTACACACAAAAAAATATCAAATGGTAAAAAGAAGTATTGCCAATTGTAGAACTTGTCCTGCAAAGTAAATATTTGTGATCATAATCTATTAAAATACTATTTTATGGCAAATTATTTCAGCTTTATATAGATATAGGAAGATGTGGTGTGAGTGCCAATGAGACAACTCTCCATCCAAATAACAATTTATAAAAGTAAACCATTATAGGTCAATGTACGGCCTTTATTTGATCTGTCAACTTTTTGTTAAGAAAAATGTTGAAAAAAAAAATCAATTAGGTTTAATTTTGATTTTAGGTGTGCACAAAGAACGATGACAACAAGAATGTATAATGCCGTAAAATACTTACAAAAAATGGTTATAGATAATATGTCAGGTAAGACTGGATATATAGCCAATGCTTTAATCATTGATATGAGATACACAAATCACAAGACTGAATACAAAAAACAAGCCTGCTTTGATTGAATAACAACAAAATATATATTTTATATGCCTTTTCAATCATTATTTGTATTGCATTTTTCAATAATTACATTAAAAAATAGAATCAAATTCCACATTCAAAAGAAAAAGGACATCACTGTATGGACAATTCTTTACCAAGCAAGCAATCAAATAAACAAATATTGTAATTAGATTTTTAGTTATGGAGACAATACTACAAGTAACCGAAACTAATTTAATTCATCGACATTAGTATGCGCTATCACAAAAATCGGCCGAAATTGTGGACATCCAGATGAATTATAATAACACTTATAATACGTAGTAACGGTTTTATCCAATAGGCAAGTTGGAGATCACAAAAGCATGGGACGATACAGGTGCAAATCCAGATTCTCTCCATTCGGAAGGTAGAGCTCTGACAGTAAAGCTCAAAGCATCATCTTCGTCAGCAGATATGACAACGCTGTCACGATATGCTATATGCGCGGGTGTAGATTATGTTGCACACAAAGGTTTGTATGCTTTAATATTATAAACAATAATGGTATCCTTAAAGTAAGTATTGTAAACCAATGCTATCGATTTGGTTTATATTTTTATTCATAAGAAATAATTCAAAGACGGTACTAAGAAATTCTAAAAAATATAATAGTGACATTTCATTTATAAAAGCTTAATCATTGATTTTCTTGTAATTTGTTGCACTCACCTATAATGTTTCCCTTTGCAATTTATATTGATGTGGACTGAATAATGGCCAGTACCAGTATAGAGAAGAAAAGTTACAAGGTAAAATTAGGAAAATACAATTTAAAATGAAAATAACACTTAGTCAGTTTCGTGTGTCCTTAGCTCTTCTTTAGATTTACATTCACCAGGAACACGAAATACATACAGAATTTATGATAAGCAAAACAAAGGGCCAAGATATCACTGTTTTTCAAAGAATTTTTTTTTCATAGGTGATCACCTCTTGCTAGCTGTAAAGAAAATGAAGGGTGATATAGCTAATATGATCCAGTTTAAATCTATTCAACTGATGGCAGTAGAACCACCATCTTCGAAAGCGTCATACTACAGTTTGCCATCTGAATTTACAGAAACCGAGATTAACGCCAAATATTCCCTGTTTGACAGCAGTGGTCGGGTTAGTATAAACATAAATATTAGTGTATCAGTAACAAGTAGATGGTAGAAACCCATTTTGGATTTGAATTAGTTATGCCATCATGTTCTTTATTAGTGATGTCTTTCATCACATTTATTAGAAGTAATATAAAGGATTTGTATCAGCACTTATATTCAGCATCTATTTGGTTTACATGATATAACTATTAGGAGATGAGACAAAAAGACAATTTCTAATTAAAAGGAACAACTGAAGAAAGTTTGGTGACAGTCTTTTAGAATTACATTAATTTATCATAATTGATACAAAACACAATACATAATGAAATAGTTCAATGATTGCAGGAAGATTTCAAGCTAAATGACAATGCCACAGTTGGAATGTTTATGTCACAAGATCCAGACTACCGTTACTTTAGATTAGACCCTAGAATAGTCGAATGCTACTCTTCAATAGTTGACAGTGAAAACAAAAACTCAGATGACTGTAAGTATAATAATTAGAAATCTTTGATTTATTTCGGAATTGGCCTGTTAAAACGATATTGTTTTTACTGTAAAATTTTCAGTTTATGAATTTTGTAATTGCACTAATAGAGGTTGTGACTTCTTCAGGTAAAGATGGCCTCAGACGAGAAAGGTGTCATCTTTAGACTCATTTAGATTAGCTGGTTTTTTTTGGTATCTAAAACTTTTGGTCTCGATCGAACCTGGTGAAGGTTATGACCAACACATTTTTGTGCTTACTGAATTTGGTAGCATACCTTCATGTAACTACTACTTGTCGGTGTCTCTGCTAATGGTCTGTCAGTCCCCGAGGGTATCATTCACCCAAATTTCAGAGCATTGGTAGGATTTAAAAGATGCATTTTAATTGAAAATGTTCATGTCATAAATTAAGACATTACACTAGAAGTAAGGCTATAACTCTCTCTTGAAAAGTTGAGCCGAGACAAATTTTACTGTCATGTTGAAACTTGTTTTCATATGTTGCTGATCTCATTAATTAAAGTTTACGTGTTTTGGATTCCAAAACTGCTGGTCTTGCGCATTTCTTTCGATGGGTATTCCAGAAACACGTGTCATGTACATTCATATCGATAGCCTGCATACATGTCACTTGGATTTAATATTTTGTATGTCTTTAATTCAATCACATGACAATGTTTTTCCATTTAACATTAAACGTATGGTGTGTCGAACGTCACAGTTTTCATAAAATATAAAGAATAAGTAGAAAAAAAATATAAAAAATGCGTTTGTTTGACGCTTCGAACAAACATTAGGCTTGAACGTTCCTGTAAAATCGTTATCATATTTTTGTTTTCAAAAATTAAATCTAGACAAAGAGAAAAGGCGATATCATAAATCTGTTTAGTAGTTTATGAGATGTGTTTTGAATGATCTCATAGAAGAACAAGAAATTCATAAAAGACTTGCTAAATACTGTAAAATATGTCTTCAATATACCCTAAGACGTAAATATTCTTAACCGAACTGTGTATGCATTTTACATATTTGTAGTGATTGAAGTAGAAGTGATTCGTGGATACATATCCAACCCTGAACAAGCATCTTTGATGGATGTTATGGACGATAGATATGAAACACACACTTTGGGCGTGGCTTTGCAGATTAGGTATAAAATGGAACCGTCGGCCCGGATTTTACTCCTCAAAGGCTTGCACAGAAGGCTGTAGAGCAGTGTTCGCCTGTTTTCAATCACACTGGAAGCGATGAAGAGGCTGTGGGGATTGGCATATACAAAGACAGTGTTTTTGTTGATATTAGAGACCAGTTTGAATTATGGGTAGAAAAAGATGAATATATTCCAACAGGATATACACTGGAGACTTACACTGATTTCATGGAAAAAAGAGCTGAACTTGCAAACGGTATGTTTGAAAATTAAAATAAAAGATAAAACGTTTCAAAAATGTTACTTCGTATTAAACAGGTTTCTGCAATTGGGTAAATTAAGTAAATTAACTAAGAAGATAATTAAAGATAAAATTGCTTTAAAAACAATCTCTAAGAAATCACCATTAATGAAGGCAATTTGACCTGCAATGAAAATTTACATTAGAAAGATTTTGCTAATACAATTCTGTATGCATGATTATAGATGATATGTAAATGATATGAAAATGTTTCAGACTTCCGTATTGTTGATCCAGACGACATGACAGAAGCATGCGCACTAGCACATCCTCCAGCTAAGCAGTCACTTACTTATGATTATGATGAACCTGAAATATCCAAGCGCAAAAGACGACGCAAGCGTGCAACGGCTGACGACTGCATACCGACCTATTCTACTCCCATTGCTCATTGGTTGCCAAACATCTTCAGGAAGAGGTAGATGAGATTTGGACTGAAACTAATAGAAAATGGATCTATCGCAATGCAACTGAGGTAAAAGAAGCGCTGGACAACTGTTTAGGAATCTGTGGAACTTGTCTTACAGGTATTTAATTACAAATTTAAGATTTGGTGTTATGTGGAGGTTATGAGTCTATATATTTCAGCGTAAGAGATACCCATTTTAATATATTACATATGTTTTACAAGTCTTTAATGCAAAATTGCATGGTTCAATGAAAAATTAAGGATTTGTATATCAATATGTAACCTATGGCCTTTAACTTTTAACTTATTGTTTCATTTTCTATACTTTTTAAGTAGATGATTTAATAATACACTATTTTTGCTGATACTCCCGGTAAGTAAAACATGATGCGGTCTAGAGGAATGAGAAATCAGTATAGTGCTGCGACACATTTTATTAAAAATGTATTTAAAGTCTAGTGTTGCTTACCATAAGCATAAATCCTATTTTTTCACAAGATGAGCTCCAATCATTCGTGTTCTGACAGTTGTGTATGGGAAAATTAACATTGAACTTGTAACATTATACAAGTGTATATATAAACAACGTGCAGTTACAAGTTGAAGAGCCGAATGAACGACCAAAAGCGCTAACATTTAAACTAATAATGTGATTTTATATGAATTTTTAAATATATATACTTGCAGGTGCAATTTATGATTCCAAGCTTAAGCACTGTAACAATTTACTCCATTGGCTACCATTTGAAATGATGAACGATGATCCAGACATAACTAACTTTTATCCAAGAGACAACTTGATAGCAAGAGGTTTGGCCTGTAATGGTGGTGAACATTGTCTGGAAAAGGCGCCGTTGTTTTCTATTTTAAGTAAATATTCACGTCTTTAATTAAATATTTTTTTATATCATATTTAGTGTCTAGCCCAAGGCATTGAAAAGATGTTCATGTTTGTGTTTCAGAAACATTACCAATTTAAATTCAGTTTCATTCATCTACTATATTCTGTCGAAATTTTACTCCAGACAAGAGACTTCAAATTGGAAGTTCCTATTCGTCAGAGAAATATGAAATATTGATTTTATACATTCCATGCAACTGTTCTTCTTCGGAGTATCTATGGGTAGCCTGTTGTAGATAAAGGTTTAAGACTACTCAACATTTTCAGTTCAATCCTTGTTTACAGCTAGATATAACTATAAAACTACATTGTATAAGTTCTCTTAGACTGATTGGCAACGTACATGATGCATCGAATTATTTATATAAAGTTCTTCCTTGATTTCGAGGAATTCATTAAACAATTGATTTATATTTATTTTATTTTATCATTTACACGTATTCATATGGAAAAACGATTTACTCAAATGTTTGTCATTACTAAACTAAAGTCCTTGTTTGGTTTTTCTTTTGGTTTTGTTTTTGTTTTATCATCTCTTCAACATTCGTATTATGTTTGGGACATCCAAATGTTTTGTCCTCGAGCAATGTTGAAGAGAAATTAATTGTCGAATCAATTGTGTATCTGGTGCAATTAAATTGGTACTGTTAATGTTATTACTATTACTGGATCGATACCCCTGCGGACTGGTGGGTATCACTAGCTAAGTAGCCAGTACGGAACTTCCGTACTGGGTAGCCAGTATGGAACTTCCGTAGTGGCATGAAAATACGGGTAAGTATTTGATATTTTATAGTGTGTCTTTCTATGTTGTGATGTTACACTATTGTTTCAGAAAAAGGGTGAAGGTTTGGTACCATTAAAACGTTTAAACCCGCTGCATTTGTTTGCACCTGTCCTAAGTCAGGAATCTGATGTTCAGTAGTTGTCGTTTGTTGATGTGGTTCATAAGTGTTTCTCGTTTCTCGTTTTTTATATAGATTAGATCGTTGGTTTTCCCGTTTGAATGGTTTTACACTAGTAATTTTTGGGGCCCTTTATAGCTTACTGTTCGGTGTGAGCCTAGGCTCCGTGTTGAAGACCGTACTTTGACCTATAATGGTTTACATTTATAAATTTTGACTTGGATGGAGAGTTGTCTCATTGGCACTCATACCACATCTTCTTATATCTAAGTAACTCCCATTCAACGAAGTTTCATTCCCGTTTAAAGCTGTTTTTCATGGAGGAAACACAGATCTTAATGAGTGAAGACGACTAACTTAGCGATATGTCATTTCAAAACAATCTTTTATAAACTGCCGTTATTCTTATTATCATGATTATATTTCCAACATATGTACTTACTTCAAATTTCTTTTACTTCTTTGTTCCTTGCAATATTGATTACATGTAAATCACACTGATTACTGTTGTGAATATTCTGACTGGATATGGCTGGTCGTCTGCAACTTGCTTTTTCTGACTTTTATGTGCTAGCATCAATATTTATTTTCTTTCAATATTTGTTTAGTTTTATTAACCTCTTTTATATCAACTTTTGTGAAACAAATTTTATATAAACAGAAATAAAAATTATGGATAACTATACATGCGACGAGAAATGAAATCCAATCAATGAATTTTAAAAAAATGGTATAAAACAGGGCCGTATTGGTCGTGAACCTTGTCCTCTGCTGTTAAAAAGTTCGAAAACTTTTAAATTAAGGAATCTATCTCTCTCATACATAGATATGATGCCTTGTCCGGGTTTGGCTTTACTTTTGTCTTTTGTTTCTGGATTTATTATCTCTTCAAAATTTGTATTAGGTTTTGGACTTTTAAATATTTTGGCCTGAGGAATATCAATGAAGTGACATTGATTGTCGAAATGCGCAATGCAATACAATTGGTACAAGTTATGTAATTAAAAGTAAGTAGAAAGGTGCCAACTAACTTATTAACATGGCTTCATTTCCAATCACTCAAAACTTATTTTTTGTCCCGATTTCTTTGTCTATTGCTTTTGATACATACGGGTTTCTAAAATTTGGATGTGACATCAAGACTTCAGTAAAAAACTAAGATGTTGAAAATGAGTATTTTGCGTGCTATATTAACTTCGGTAAATCGTGTTTTTGTTACTACCAACAGGTCGATGCCACAAGGGTATACCAGATAGCAAGTGTTTTTGTTCATGAAATACTTTGATACTTTGATATTGATAGTTGAACAATTTTCAATTATCTGAAAAAAAATTTGTTAAGCTTTAAAGCTTTCCTCCCAAAAGTGATTCAATTAGCTGGCTTTACTTACTAGTATCCTTTTTTGGATCTCCTTTGTTATCTTCCATAAAACCAATAAGTTGCATCAAGTAAGTTTCCAAATCTTTCATTTTGTATTAACTACATACTTCTGTCGATCCTACTTCTGATGGACTGCAAATCAAGTGGTTTTGTACTGACACCAGAATACTTTGTTATTCATGTCTGATAATTTCTGGTCAGTTAAAAGATGTACAATTAGTTGATTTCTAAGCTTATCCGCTTCACCAACAGGGTGCGATTTGTTCATCTATCTTTTGAATTCCCGTTTATTTATTTTTTTTTCATTTTCTGTCACTAAAAAAAAATAGGACGACAAAGTTTATTGAAATCAATCTAAAGAAAACCCAAAAGCTTCAATTTTAAATTTAGAATAGAAAAATGGAAAGCGTGAAATTTATACAGCATTGCATTCATTACTATTATTGACTTTTAGTGCCATCCATTAAGAGATTATACAGACCTGACCCCACCAAGAGTGTGAAGGAATTGATATATGCCTCTGAGGAGAACCCAACTCCATGTCCACAGATTCTGGATGAATTGTATGCCAGTCATGCTAAAGGAATCGTCAAGTTTTGGGTTGCAGACGAAACTGACATAACCTCGTTTAAACATGGGCTCCAGGTAAGACAAATTTTATACTTGTATTACAGATAGGAAACGAAGTGGGTTATATCTTTGATGAGTTTGTTTATTTATCAATGGGTTGAACTGAAAAAAGTGTCTCGAGTAGAAATTTATTGATGGATTAATGTTAATTAAAGTAGCATGTAGCGAAAAAAATTCAACCATTAATTCAGGATGAGAACGTGCTCATGTGCTGAGTTAGATTTTTAAAGTGTTAGCTAACAGAGTTGCAGTCCACAGGAAGACAAACAAGGAATGAGTAATATAACGTTAAATAAGCTATATTTGGGCCGGGAAAAGAAGTCAATCAAATATCTGAATGTGTATACACTATTTCAAACAATTACAGTGTAATTAGGACCACTGATTCTTGACGCACAACAAGTACATGACGGTGCCATGTGAACCGGTTCAATTTTTTTTAATTTGATATCTAAACCATTTCCTATGTCAAAGTTGAATTAAAAATACAGTATTATTCGATAGAAAAGAAGCAATAATTTCATATTTTGGCAGATATTATGCGGCAGAGGAATTTATGCTGGTGCCGATATTAATTTTGAGAAGAAATCATTTATTTTTAATGCTATTTAAGATTAATATTTATTTTCATTTTTTGGAAGTTATTTTCATTTTAGTGGAAATAATTTCAGCTCATTTCTGGTCAGGATATGATCTGGAAATTATTTTCAACAAATTGCTTCTTATAATATCAGGTATAAATTCTTATAACAATTCTGGTCCCTACTTCACAATTCTGGTCCCTACTCCACAATTCTGGTCCCTACTCCACAATTCTGGTCCCTACTCCCCTCCACCAAGAATATAGAATAAACAATCCTATAACGACAGCCATCATGGTTAGCAGAGTTCGTTGAAATTTACGTAAACTAATAATTCAACCAATTAGCACCAAATTGATCACTTTATCTCTAAGATTATTTAACACACATCCTTGTATATTTAAAGACTGCTATGTTGTACAACAAAGACGTAACCAAAGTCCATGTCTACGTCCTAAATGCCCACAGCAAGGAAGTAGTTGATGGTGTCCTTCAGGGTTTCACCAGGGAGTTTGCTACCACTGGATGTCCTAAATATACAAGAGAAACTGTAGCTGAGTTTGAAGTCCTCGATCCACCTCACCGTAAGTTATTCTTTGATATCCTGAGTCAAGTCAAACAATTGTATGTCACTTACTTCAAAATGAAGATGTTTCAATGTCAATTCTGAACGCAAAATGTGCATACTTAATCGTTATCGTTCTTAAATTGAAAAAAAAAAAACTAGGATAGTGACATTCTATATGTTATTGTTAAATTAGATTTAGTAAGGATTTAATTTGCTTATTTTTTGTCATAGCTAAAATCTTTGAGTTACCAACTTCGATAAATATATGGTTTCATTTCACATATTTGATTATTTACATTTTCCACTACTGAATTATATAAAGAACTAAGCTAAAACCAATGCTCAAAATCTTATTATTGATGTTGATCGTTGACCCTTTTGAATTTTTTTTTTCATTTAAAAAGTTTCTTAGCTCACATCCTACCACAATACAATGTTGAAATGTTTGTTTTGCAGATGTGCGTAGGAGAGCTGCATCACACATCCATAACCACAAAAACAAGTTAGTTCAAGACGCAATGAACTGGGAGATGAATGACTTGAGAGGACCATAGAAGTGCCTATGTTTTTGTTTTTCTGTTAAATCATTATAATATTTAATTTTATCAAATATATTCTATTTTAATATTGCATTTTATAATTGTTAAAAAGTGATTTGAACTTCATCGTAATATATTGTCAAAATTCTTAATTTATTCTCTGTACCTGGCATAGTAATCCGTCCATTTTTGTACTCTTTTAAGGAGCAATTGAAATATATTTAATATTTTATTCAACAGTAACATATGAACAATGAGTCTTTTGTACAAATTTATACGCCTGGTATGTTTTAACAACTTTTCTAAGCTCTCCAGACAGTATGTCCTCAACTACTATTAAATATTTCTAGCAGAACTAACTGATGACAAAAAAAAAACAGACTCTTTCCAATATATATTCTTTGATACCGTTGACAAATAGCATTCAGATAAAGAATACGGAAGAAAATATAGTAACAAATACGTAAAATTACTTTGTTCTCTCAGAAAAAATATACAGTATATCGAAGGAAATTAAAAGCATACATTTCACATTTTCTTTAAATGGTTTTATTTTTAGAAGTTCAAGACTTGGAATAGAACATTGATATGTATTGTTTGTTAGTTAAATTTTACTTTTGTGCTATCAAAATGTTGTTATTTGTATTTGTTAATATTCGCTAATTTTTCAAATAAGTGTTGTTGTTTATTCATTCCTACATTTTAAGATTAAAACAGATGTAATAACTTATTTATCAGTATTATATACACATTTCTTATTTTCTTGAATAAAAATATCTTAGAATATTGAGTTTTTTTATGTGTAATCTACCATTATTTAACACCAACATGCCATATATAGACAATATGATTGACTCTCCTAATAGTTCCAAATTATTTTTTCGTTTATCAGCCCTCAAACAAATTGGACCTTATTTTCTAGTTGGAATAAGTTGTTTAATATGTCAGTAGCCTTTCCACCTTAACTTGACTCTTCTGTTGAAAATGTGATGTACATGAATGTACCATGATCTTGGAACTATGACCTTTATTTCGGATGGTTAAATGTTTTTCCCATCATTAAACGTTTGACGTTGATTGGTGAGTATTTCTCTCAAACCTGTTAAAACTACCATTCATGCTATCAGGCTTTAATTGAACTAGTCTTGTTATGACTTTACTCTTTGACATTGACATTAAGCAGGCATCAATTTTAATATCTTCCAATAGTCAACCCATGGATTACATGACGACAATACAATACGAGACTGTAGCTATCCTGTGCTTGTAAATTTAGTCAATGTTTTGATCCCTTAAGTTGATATAAGAAGAAGTGATAACTCCCAATATTACTAAGTGTTCGACCAATTATGACTATTGAACAGCGGTATACTACTGTTGCCTTTATTTATATATCAAATGAAAAAATACTAACCTTATTTTTTTTTTAAATCATTCAAATATTTTTCCTTTATAATATTATAATTTGCAATTCTCAAGATATATACCGGTCATTGGAAATCCAAAATATTTGCCACATTATTGACACTTTCGTACTACCATAAGTAATGGCATACTTAGATGTACGATTTGTAATAGAGTAGACCATCAACCTAAGTTGTTTACTGCGTAGAAATTCAAAATGTAACATTAAACCATGTTCAGAAAAAATGAAAACAAGGCGTTATGAATTTCATGCGTCTGGAGCGTTTTCTGGAGTTACCTTCAGCAGGAACGCTCAAAGCGGAATATTTGAAAGCCAAAGATGTATAAGAACCGAAACAGTTGAAAAGCTATATCACCAAAAAGGACCTGAAAAATCCATCTAGGATCAGATTTGTCTGAGGGAGTTGAAACCTTATAGTTACTTTATAATTTTAAAATTTATAAACGGACAATTATAGAAAGGTTATAAATCATGTCAGTACCGAAGTACTGACTACTGAGCTGATGATACCCTCAGATGATACGTTTGGTGTACACGAAATTTTGTTCCGTCTTTCAATTTTGACTGATGAAACCGTGTAGGACCTTCATGCAAGTGAAAGAATTTGCACCATAAAACCTGATTATTCTCCATTTAACCCTTGAAAGTCAACTGCCTTTCAAAATTCAAGTCCACCAAACTTATTAAATATGTTGTTAAAATAAAGCATAAAAGCATATTGATGATGTCAATGTCAGAGAACTTTTTGTTCGAATCAGAGTGTTTTACCAGAATCGTTTATCCCTTCAAAATACGATATTTGTATCGATGTTGGCAATTCTTTCTCATGAAAGAAAGTTGGAATTATCCTTTCAACCTGTCTTAAAAAGTATAAAAAAAACACCAAACTCCAAAGTTAATTCAAAAGGGAAGTCCATAAAAACTGACAAAATCATGCGTTATCAATCAACGCAACGAGAGAAAAGTTAACAATAAGGAATAATTGTGTAAGTTGATATCAAATGTGGTATTCTGTTGCAAAAGAAGACAGGGAAAAAGAGAGGACAATGATGTAACACGGTCAAAAGGGCTTGACTCATCAGATTGGTCTTTAGCACAAAATCAAAATGACAATAGACAAAAAGTACTGATCTATGAGTCTTCGCTTAAAGCTAATTTAAAATCCAACTAAAACTTAATTAAAGCTAATGTTTTCTAGTCTAAATAAAACTCATCAAAGATTCAAAAAATTATTACTTAAGACGCGCGTTTCGTCTACGTGACCTTCATATCAAAACGATTGGAAGGCAAAATCAGATAGGAAGTTGAAGATTATTCTGCTGTTACAGTTGTGGTTCTGTAGTTACCGAGTAAAGTATCAATACCTAGTTTTCCTATCAAGCAATGCTATTATTTGGGTTTATGTCTACGACAAAAAATAGCATATGTGTCGTATTGGTAAGAAAGTTGTCTTTAAAAAATTGGGGTCTTTGATAATAAATATAGCATGAGTGTTTATACACCCGTAAAACTTTCTTTTAGAGTATCTACGTCTTCTTTTCACGTTAGTCATTGCATTGTTTGGCATAATTTTCGGGGGTCCGTATGTGACTTGTTGTAAGGCAAAACTGTCCCTATCCAATATACCCTCATTTTCCCTGTGGCAGTCCAAATTCCCCGATCTCCATCCCGGACGGCCTTTATTACAAGACCTACCTATTGTACTTATTGTTAATTTGTTCTTGTCCTGAACATGCATGAAATATTTGCCACTGGACGTTGAGCAACCAACAATCAATCAATCGGTAATATTTCAAATTATACCGTTATTTTGGTATTTAAAGATCTAAAACTGTGATACATGTCGCTAATGAATTGTGATACAGACATATCGTGATGGTCAGCAATTAGTAATGGTGACCGTAAAACTTATGTAATGTCGAATTCAGTTGTTCTTCAACATAATGCACTTTTTTGTTTAAGGAGCAACCCCTTGCTAATGAAGGCCGTATAGTGTGAACATGCACGAGCGTAACGTATTAATTGAGATAGTAAAACACCTTCGATAGGACAGTTGACAAATATGACATTACAATTGGAAATTGGATATCATCTCGATTGTCATAGATTCTAGTTTGTAGTCGTCAGTAATAATAAATAATAAATTATTAAGTCAGTTTCAGTCAATTTTCAGACTTGCCCACCGCGGTAAATTTAGTACTGTTCAGACAATTCGCTTGCAGTCAATTAAGATATGTTCAGTTTATGTCCAGACTGTTCAGTAGTTGTTATTTACCTGTACATATGACCATAATGCTGAATTGTCTAAAAGGCTAATGAATTGACTGCAAGCCAATTGTCTAACTTGTACTGAATTAACCGTAGTGGATTATCTGTATATGGACTGCCACTCTTTTCATATGATGTCAAGATCAAAATGACCGGTTCAAACTAAAATTTTTTTACTAGTGTATGTGTCGAATAAAGTCCAGCATTTTGAGGATGACATTCTTTGCGTATTTGTTTCTGGAATCAGTTTAGTTCTTGAATTTGGTGGTAGATCTTGAACTGTTTAAGAATCCAAATCTGCTTGACACGCTGTTGAATATACCTCATCACAATATTTTTATAGGGCATCATGTACTGTAGAAAGAAAGGTGGTAAGAACTTAAGAAAATGTTTA
Source organism: Mytilus coruscus (assembly GCA_017311375.1). NCBI lineage: Eukaryota > Metazoa > Mollusca > Bivalvia > Mytilida > Mytilidae > Mytilus > Mytilus coruscus. The sequence continues at coordinate 57,347,509 of CM029602.1, forward strand.
TCGAACATCTTGACAACCTGGCTAGATATCGTTCTTTATAAGGATTTTGTTAAGTGTAGCAGTCCGGTATAAAGACGGAAGATTTTCTCTGATATTTGAAAGATGAGGTAGGGGTATAAGTAGGGTTCCTAGTTTTGCTGTGAATTCAAGTTCTTAGTTAATCATTTTTGGGTATAAATTTAATACAATTAATACAATAATTAGAGGCTTTATCTACTGGGATAAAATATTTGTCGTGGAGAGAGATATAGAACTCATATACTCGGGTTTCATGAAAGGTTCGAAACCCCTGTGCTCATTGAACGTCATAGATTTTGAATGCGCTTCAGAATGCATTCGTGACCGAACATCCTTGATCAATTCAGATAAATTGTCCAGTTTTGTACATCTGGATTGAGTTTTTCGGCATCCCTCAGTAATCTGAAGTTTTTTTTCGAGCTGATTTGCTGAAGAATTCGATTTAACAGGTCTTTGGTTAACAACTCTCAAAGTTGTTCATTGTTAACGATGCAATGATCTCCAGTATTACAATGACAAGTGGGGTTGTATTTGTATGTGAACGATGAACAAGAGGAATCAGGAGGATTGAATTGTACATCATTCAGGTTAAGGGACTTTGATACCGTTCTGTGGTTGAAAATATTGGATAAAGTATGGTAAAGATACACAATGTCACAATAATTGTTATTGATGTCTGATCTAGACTTTCTGTTCAGGCTGCTACATTGAAGTTTAGTGCATATTGTCAGAAAATAATTATCGGAAACAGGTCCAGTTAGAACTCTTTACTTTTATATTGACAATATATTTGTAAAATTCGGCAGAAATGTTAGCATCAATATTTTGGCATTTCTTTGGAACATAACAGTGTATCACCCATTGTGAATTGACTTATGAACTCAGATCAAGTGGTGTTGATTTGAGTAAACTGAAGTTAATTGAATTTTTCATGACTTTAGTTCAGTGAATGTTATCTAAATGCGTTTAATTCCTAAATATCAATCACTTTAAATACTTATTATGTTTCTAGATAGAAATTAAAAAACCAAGGTCAGACGCAGTCAAATCTACTTTTAACTTAAACAACACTCAAACCGCTTGAAAAAGAAAGGAGAAAGATGCCAAAAGGATATTCAAACTCATAAGCCAAAACAAACTGACAATGTCATGGCAAAAAAAACAAAATAAAAACTACGAAAAGACAAACAACAGTATACAAAACTTGTGAACAGAAGAGCAAACGTGGTCACATGATTTTCCTTAGTGACCATGATTAAAGAAATTGCTGTCTATGTATTTCCAGTTTACTTGTACTAACAACAGACAATCTTAACGAGTTGAAACAATGTGACAGTATCAAGAAGGAGCTACATATCTATTATCTTTAAATGATTTTACGATTTCACAATCTTTGTGGCGTGTTTTTTTTTTTTTTTTTTTTTTTCTTATTAGGGACAACATATTTTTTCGTTAGTATACACACAAAACTTGTGACAGATATTTGATGGAAAAAAGCAATTTTTTTAAATGATGATTTATTCTAAATCTGATACAAATCATTTTTCAAAAAGTATTTTGCCGTGAGATATTGTATCCTCCATTTTGCATCTTCACATTTATTCACAAATATATATAAATATATCAACATTGATAAATTAACTAAAACATATATTCTAAAATTAACAATCCCGAAAGCGAAAAAGGAAAATCGGGACTCAAACGAAATAAAAAAAAATATCTGTAAAATGGTGTTTCAGAATTTAAGCAAATGCAATTCCAATTTTCCTTCTTTCTAATGTAAAGTTTTCTGTACACTATTTTACAAGCACTTCTATTCCTTTCTTCAACACACATGAAAAGCATTCAAAATTATGATTTATAAATAAATAAATATTTTCAATTACGAAATGATCACAGTACTGATAAGCTTGAAAGTCAATTGCACGTTTCCCTTATTATATTGTCTCCCCAGTTTTGTCCTTTGCTCAGAGCTCTTCGTATTTGTCCTCAAAAGTCTGAAATACCATAGGTTTCATCAACTGTAGGCTGACCGCTCTGATACGTCTTAGATGAATAAGTCTGAGTAGTTACAGGAGCTTGTCCCGGATACATTTTTGTCTCCCGTTTTTTCTCCTCCTTCACCATTTTATAAACATAGGACTGATTCCAATCGCGATCACCATCTTTTTGTTGTTGCTGCTGCTGCTGTGGTTTAGAGACGGTAGAAGAGGTCCTAAAATGCACAATATATAATCATATTTTCTCGGATGATGATGATGATGATGATGATGATGATGATGATGATGATGATGATGATGATGATGATGATGATGATGATGATGATGATGATGATGATAATGATGACGAAGAAGATGATTATATGACAACGACTATGATAATGAGGATGGGAATGATGATGATGATGAAGATGAACTCCATATCAAAAACACTTTCTACTTAAAACTATAATGTGTTCATTTATATATCTCATCCATTGTTCCCTTCAGTAATAGATCATCATTCTTTATTGTTTAACCGTTTAAATATGGACAAAGCATTTCAATATCAAGAGGCTATAATACTTGTTTTTAAATCATTTAATGACATGTTTCCTTTCTGTTTACAAGAGAAAAAAGAACCTTTTAATCAAAATAATAATTTACGTTCAGAAAAGAAAACTATTACATCTTCCAAAGCCGAAAGCATTTTTCATTTAGAAAAATTTATGTATTGAAGGTTTCAAAACGGAAAACGTAAAATAACAAAAATACCGAACTCCAAGGAAAATTCAAAACGGAAAGTCCCTTATCAAATGGCAAAATCAAAAGCTGAAACACATTAAACCAATGGAAAGCCATTGTCATATTCCTGAAACGTTTTCCAAATGAAATCTAGATGTATATAATACTTTGGCATCTTTTGAAGAACAATGTTTTATTTTTTTTTTCATGGAAAAACATACTTATATGTTGTGCCATTAATAATATATATATATATATATATATATATATATATATATATATATATATATATTGAAAAGTTTTAAATTTTGTCCACGCTGTGCACAGTATAAGAAAAAAAATTAATAAGGCTGAAAATGCACCAAATATATATATTGTATAATTGTGAATGAAGATATAATATTTTATACATTTTATAAATGTGTTATTATTATTTGAGGACCCTCAAGAAGATTAGTTATAACTAATGATTATATCCTCTTTTAATAAATATTATTTATTATTATTTTTTTATTTTTATTTATTATTTTTTATTTATTCATTTATATTTTCAACAAATGTTAATTTTCTTATCATAATAACAGCTAATCGTTCACCATTACTTTCAATATAAAATAAGGAGATGTGGTATGATTGCCAATGAGACAACTATCCACCAGAGTTCAAATGACTTGGATATGCGCATATAAAGGTCACCATATGAGCTTCAAAAATAATAATAGCGTATACATACTGTTTTGAGTGTTTATGTTCGTTTCTTTTTTCTGGCATATAAGGTGTTTTAACAAATTGTTACATCAAAATCTTATTGAATGGACACTGCCTTATTACAAAAAACTAAATTGGGTTTAAAATTGAGAATTCATTTCAATAATACATTGTCTGCTTTCATCGTGTTAAACAAAATCAATTTTAAGAATTGGCTTCAGTTTATATAAAAACTCTAATAAAATATCGACGAAAATTCATGGAATTATCATGGTTTGTGTACCTGTATGCTTTATAGATATCAGAAAAAATGATCGTAATGAAAATTAATCAATGCTTCCATGCAAATGCAAATGCAATTGGGTTAATAATGTATTTTATGTACTTGACAAAGAGTTAAGCTACTAGTATTTCATAGTTAACATTATAATAAACTAATCGTATTAAAGTTACTGTATGCGATTTAAAACTAATGTATGCATATCTATATAGAGTTTGCGGAACGCCATTTCTATGTCACTCAAAGGGAATAGCTAATCACTTAGCAAACTGAATTCAAATCAAAGCAAAAGTGTGAGGCGTTCAAATATGAAGCTCGGTAAATACAGTACCTTTGTACCAATAGAATAAGCTATAAAGCCTGTAATATAAATCTTATCGGAAACTATTTGAATTCCTTGGTATTGAACTTGGTAAGAGGATGGTAAAGAGGAATGGATAGTCTTTACAACAACTTTATAATAACTCATTTTGAAAAGGTAGGACTATCCCTGAATTCATTTTAAAAAGGACCATTTTCAAACAGTCTTAATTATAATTTATTGTCTTATTTCCAAAATGTATGACAAAAATGTAAATGCTTAAAAAGAGCTCAAACTGCAATTTTGATAACTATTGTCAAATTTTGAGTATTCATCCGAAAAATATATGAGAACTAACACTTTTTAGGAAATAAAAACGTTTAATGATTTTAGGCACACATATATTCATCAGTTGGTCAAAGATTGCACTCGATGTTAATTCTGACAAATATTGTCAAAGGCAATATATTACGCTGGATTTTGACTTCATGGAAATATATAAATTTGTATTCCATATAAGACTCTTTAATATAAAAATAATAAGTTTCTGATTATGACTGTGTGAGTAAAACCTTAGACATATATGTATGTTCTAAAAATGTTTCTAGTAAAACTAATATATAGTAAGTTGGCGTTGGGCGTTGTTCTTCTCATTTTATTGAAATTAAAAGTTTACTTCAATGTTTTAGAAAAAAAAATGTTTACATTTGCGACTGTTTGAAAAATCTAATATGTAAAGGATTTTATCAAATTGGTCAAAGTAAAATTGCTATTTTGTCAAATGGAAAAGGAGGCTAGGTGACATGCGCAAGACTTCTTCTAATTCTACCACATGCGCACATCACAACTTACTCCTCCTGACCATCCTGAATTTGGGCTTGGTATGTCTTGTCTACGTTGTCTCTTGAATAGAGACCCATGGGTGAATTATATTGTAAGTGAACCGCTTTAGGTCCACCTTCAGTTGGTTCATTATTGACCGACCTGATGCTTATCTGTCTTGCTGGTGCAGGTGCAGACTGTTGAGGTTTCGCCACTTGCACCTTGATTTGTTGTGAAGTCCCCTTTGGTTTTGGAGATACAGCGGGTGCTTGTCGTTGTTGTTGTGGTTGCCGTGTCTGTGGTCTTGAACTACGTTGCTGTTGTTTCATAGCTTCTAGCTGAGAAGGCATGATATACTCCTGATCTTCTACCTCCCAAGGTTTAATTCCGCCAGTGCTCTCACTTCGTAGAGTACCTGTCCATGGCTTTGGACCTTCATCTACTTCTGGTTGTGGAGGAGGTCTGTTAATTGGAACCTGTGTCGGAGGAGCAGGTCGAGGAAATCGTGTGTTCTCTTGTTGTTGTGGTCTCGGTTTGGAATAATCAGTTCCAAACGCTTCATAACCTTTTGCTACACTTTGTGTAAACTTTTTCTTTTGCCGTTTAAGTTCTGAAAAAAGGATTGGTTTCAAATACAATAGTTAGTTTGACCGAGATTGAATGGAATATATAAATGGTATGCATATTAACAGTTCTATTCAAGTCTTGTTCATTTTGATGTTGTAGATGGTATGAGTTGAATAAAAATTTCCTTATTTTACAACTGCACAACATATAATTCTTTTATGAATATAAAGTTGATTAAACATTTAACTACATAATTATGTAACAGAAAATAAAACTTAGTCCAGTACTAAAATGTGTCCCAAGAATCTAGGTAAGTAAAACCATACAATAACTTTACTAGAAAATTGAAGGACAAGGATATTTTTTTTTATTTTCTTATAGTGTAATTTATCACACTTTTTCTGTATATCGTAAGTCTGTTAATTATTGAAGGAAAGACTTTAAAAATAGTTTTCAATGTCAATTAATTATAGCAGTTTCAATAACTAATTGATATTATTGCTTTTGTTGTGTATATTTTTGTGTGTGTCTTTTCTAGAACTGGTCAAAAGTGTATTTGTAGATGTATTTTAGCATTTATAAGTAGCATGCATTATCTACTAATAAGTGAATGTAATATAAGCACTGTACGTCTATCTAACACAGAGCATAGCAGGTATATCTCAATACAATCAAAACACATGGCGTTCATTTAAAGGAACACAGAGACTGACTGCCAAAAATACAAAACTAAGTAGACTACAGTTATTGATTTTATAAAAGTTTTTTTATCTAATTAAAAAGGTTGCCAAATTTGCGAGTTTGTTTGTGGGTCATTTTTCTACTAAGATTGCCAAGGAAATATATCTGTTCTACATGTTACACTATTGTCATACTTCATAACCATTGAAATCTACTTCCAACTGATGCCAAACAATTCATAGTTCGTATAAAAGGAACACAATACACTTACATGTCTACAGTAAATATCAAATATTTTTTTACAGAATTTCAAAATTAAGGTTTATTTATGCATCGCATAAATCTACATACAACGACCATGCTGGGCGGAAAACTAGTCTAAATGCATCACCTTTCGGCATAAAAAGTTTCCGCCTTTCCCACACCGGACAGTGGGGGTAATCGTCATCTGCTTCGCCATTTTGTCCGATGTGACCAGCTAAAATCGATATCACAAGTAGCTTAACCCAAACGTAATTTGTTGTTGTTGGAGACAAAAACAAAATTTCAAAACTTTTTTTTAACAATTGCGCACATAATGAAACCTTTAGTTCCGTTGACCGTTTGTACATTTTGACACATGGCATGTAACAAAATAGAGTACTATATACAAATTATTTTGAACCAATCGCTTCAATCAACCAGATGTATCACCCATTTACAACATATCTTGAAAGCCAATCAAAATTTGACAATATCTAACACAAGCTTTAGTGTAATGAATAACATCAACTTACCAGGTGCCCTCTCGGGTTTTTCTACAAACTGTTGCTTTCTGTCTCTTACAGATGCAAATTCATATTCTTCCTCGGGTACAGGATCTTCAGCCCTGACATAATCAGGTTGTAAATCTCCAACAGTCTGAAACGTTGGTGTGTATGGCTCTTGTTGTTCTTGTTGGTATTGCTGGGGTGGAGGTTGGTACTGTTGCTGGGGTGGAGGTTGATACTGTTGTTGGGGTGGAGGTTGATACTGTTGCTGGGGTGGAGGTCGATATTGTTGCTGGGGTGGGGGTTGATACTGTTGTTGAAGCGGGGGCTGATACTGTTGCTGAGGTGGGGGTTGATACTGTTGTGGTGGAGGTCTATATTGCTGTTGTTGTTGTTGTTGATACTGTGGTTGCTGTTGAAACTGTGGTTGTTGTTGATAGTAGCCTCCTTGTGGGGGACTAGTTGGCGATAAAGCGCTATCTAAACTATCTTGCACGCGGCCCATCATACCCTGAGAGGATCCAGGACCTGATACAGGTTGCCAATTATTTGTAGTTGTCTTTTTTTGAAAAGATTGTCCAAATGATGTTGTTCCTCCTCCAAACTTGTTCAGAGTGACTTTCCTGGGCTTGTGACCGGCAATTGGTGGTGGCGGCATGTTCTTATGAGTTGTATCGGAAGTTCGTCTCTAAAAGTATTTGAAACAAACATTTAACAAAAATATCCTCATATAAAGTTTCCTAACAGTTACCATGTACGCTATAATTTGATTTGACTTTGTTTATACCTAATCCCTCTCTTTAAGCTGCTATCTAGGCGCATAAGTGTGTCGTGTTGTGCATACCATTATTAAAGACGCTACATTTTAAATGCTTTTTCGTTTGAGTTAATTAGTATTGATGAGGAAAGACCTTTTAAGACTTCATTTAAGAATGGAAGATTTCTACAGATGAGTACAGGAATGAATTATTTAACACGAACTAGAACCAAGCAAAACAATATCATGTTAACTATCGTGTGATATAATATTCTTACAAAATGTGTACTTTAAAAAAATACAAAAGTGCCGAGGGGACAGTACAAGCCATGTTATTTGGTCAACTATTTACGTGTAAAGAATAAGAGAATACAGAAACGACTGCTTCAACATTGAGAAACACAATGGAGATTTATAAGCTAACCCGCAATAAATTACAAGGGCATGTAAACAAAAAACCGAAGGAAAATGAAGATACAACGAGATCTATGTAAATTATAAAGTCCAGATAGGGACAGACAAGATCATGACCGATAAAAAAATATAAAACGACAAACATTAGACCACAAAACTTAAACAAAAAACCAAAGATTGAACTCAGGTGTATGAAGGAGCAACAAATTCTGACAGGGTTATACAAACTGTCACATAAAAAGCTAAAGACTGAGTAACACGAATTCACGAAATAATTGAGTTGACTCGGTTGCAACAGAAGGATGATAAAAAAAAACTTCCATCGAAGGGTAAGCATATTCTGGTCTGCTTTGGGTACATTTCACTGCCTCTCATTTAATTTATTATAACGAGTAAGAACGAGGCACATAATGGGAAATGTGTCTTCAGTCATCTAGAGAAAACATTTACAGTGTAATGGTAAGCAAATCCTTGATGACGATAAAAATAAAACTTTAGTGGTGAATATCGATAATTTTATTATGATTATTATTTTATTTTTTCCGTATTTGTTTTTGTTTGTTGCTATGTTTATCAATTCAACAATCTTTATAATATATAGATTATTTATTTATTTATTTACAAATTATTTTGGCAAAAAAATTCCGCTCAAGTCGGTGCTAAGGGCCGTCTTAAACTTGCAGTGAGGTGAGAGTTTTTTTTTGTTTTTTTTTGTTTTTGCTTCGTGTTGAAGGCCTTACTGTGACTTTGGAATGAAAAACAGCAATGAAAGCGCTGTTCCTTTGGTTTTGTGTGTTTTTACTGTACATGTTCCGGTTTTGTGTCATTGTGTATTGCGAATAGTTTGTTTATAAGTTCAGTTTTATCTTGGACAAAAATGTGCGTTTTATAGGTGTGTTTTTGTTTTGTTTGTCTCATCAACATTAACACATTTACTGGTGTCCGCTTACTATTATATCTGCAATACTGCATGGATGTTGTTATCTGCTATATTGATTGTTCTAGTAGTCTGGTATTGTAGATAAAACAAGTATTCGTATTATTTACACATAAACATAAAACACAAAACAGATGGCGAGTGTTATTCTTTGATCCTATTGAATCAATGCATGAATGATGGAAAACAAAGTACTTACGCCAAAGAAGTTTGATGGTGCTCTTGTCGGACTGGTCGGTTGTAGTGGCTGAATATGAACACTTCCTGGGGACGGTCTGTAATGTAATAAACATAATTTTAAAAGTTGTTACGTTACTTCTTGAATGAAAAACTATGTCTCTATTGAATAGATCATATCACAGATAAATATAAATATACTGTTAGATAAAAAGAAAATGTGCCAAAATTGAAATATTATCTCTTGAATGAAAATACTCTCAGAATATGTATATTACATATACATACATTTTGTATATATATCTATAATGCCAGCAAAACGTTTAAACGCAACCAGACAAACTCAAAGTCTTTAAAGTCGATAAAAAAAAACATTACATGCTGCTGCTGTTGTCCTTTCAAACCTACCTTCGTATAACATCATATCTCTTATTGAACATCATTATTAAAACGCTGTTAAAATCTCAAGACAAATATCTGTTTATAACTTTGATCAGTATCAACAAATTATCAAATTAATATATTAATCATTAAACTTGTACAGGGCAATATGTCAATTTTACAAATACTATATCGATGTGTCATTTTTATAGCAAGGGTTAATGGGAAAAAAGTTCAACCTATTGACAAGTTTAATCAAACGGACAGGACTGCTTATCCATTTTTTTTTTAGCTTGAACCATGATACAAAGTTTTACCATTAAGACGCGCACTGTCACTTTTAATTGCTACTGATTATTTGCTCTCAATGTAACATATGTTAAAAATGAGGCACAATTGCCAATATAGAGTTGCGTTCAAATGCAATCTTTCCACCATATTCAGAGCAAGATGGACATGTTTTTTTTTGCGGTATGAATGTGAACGCCGACTTGCTGAGCCGGATTTTAACGTGCTTAGCTACCAATGTCCCAACAGAATACAATAATCTGTTCCATTTTTATGTCTTGCTACAAAATGATGTATGCCTAGTGGATAGAGATAATGCAAATACTACGTGTAGAGTATGTTTGTTTGACTTACCGCCAATCGAACCAAAGACAAGACGAGCAAACAAACCATCGATACTGTCGGGTCATCAGGAAAGAAAAATACTAAAGGGTTATAATCATTACTGTTTTCCGAAAAAAAATTATTTTAATAATTTGTTTTTTATATTAGGTCGTACAATTTTATACCTTTGGACGTTAATGTCTAACTGGCCACCAGCAAACTTGATGGTATCTTGTGCCTGTTTGTGGGTAAAACTTCCGGAGTCACGTCCGTTAATGGAAAGGATAATATCTCCCCTTTGAAGTTCCCCCTCCGCAGGACTGTTCGAAAATACCTGAAATGAAAAGATACAGAAATAGCTACTATAAAACCAAAAAAATCTTGTACATTGTAATGTCGATCCTACAAAGCAAAGCACGTATAAATGTACTGCTCCTTATGAAACTTACTCTGCAGTCTATTTTGTCCAAATAAATTTATAAGAGCACGAGTGATGACTTTTTATATAACCTAGCTCGTGCACCTTGTGCCTCTTATACTATAACCGTCGATGTAAGATAGTAAGAATGCATCATCAACCGATAAAGTAATTTGAGCTTGAGAGAATTCTCTGGTATATATTAGCAAGTTTGTTTTCAATGGCGTCACAACTGTAGACCGATATCATTGCATAAAAATTATGTTCCCTATTGGTTGATTTTAACCATATGTTATTTTTCATTGTACCCTAATCGAGAAAAGTTTTGAAGCTAGAAAATCTGCAAACCACTTCATATGCTTATATGATCTTATATGCACATCAAAAGTCAAGATCCAGAATAATAGTTGTCCACTCTTTGTGACCTGCGATTTAGAGTCTAACATAGCAATTGTCCATCGTTTTATACAGTGACATCCTTAAGGTTTTTTTTTTTACTTCACTTGTGATGTTGTCTTGCTGTCTCCTTGGCGTGTATCCCACGTCTATATTTATCCATATGATGAATAGAACCAATGTTAATATGTAAATAAGAACCACTGATACAGTGCATCATGAAATATTTTATTATTGTACATTTTAGATCTTTTTATGATAGTGTTTATTGTATATTTAGATATCTGTATTACCCTTTTTTTTATTATAAAGCTTATTGTATATTTAGATATCTTTATTATCCTTTTATGATAAAGTTCATTGTATATCTCGATATCTTTATTACCCTTTTATTATAAAGATTTTTGTATATATAGATCTCTTGATAGCCCTGTTCATGATAGTGAGTTTTGTATATTTAGATAGCTTGATGACCATTTTATGTAAAGAGGGACGAAAGATACCAGAGGGACAGTCAAACTCATAGATCGAAAACAAACTGACAACGCCATGGCCAAAAATAAAAGACAAACAGACAAATAATAGTAAAGAAGACACAACATAGAAACCCAAAGACTAAGCAACACGAACCCCTTTAAAAACTGGGGTAATCTCAGGTGCTCCGGAAGGGTAAGCAGGTCCTGCTCCACATGTGGCACCCGTATGTAAGTGCTCCAACATGTATTTAACTCAATTTATATTTCATGTTTAGAGTTGTTTTTCTTGTGTATTGTCTATATTGTAATTGTTTAATATAAAAATCACTGTACTGATTATGCCCATAATGGGTCCTCTATTGGAAATAAAATTTATCTTATCTTTTCTCATCAGTATTAATAAAAAGTTTTAATTCGCTATAGTGCTGTTGACCTTGTTAATTTTTTGTCTATTCATATAGACCCTCATTGCTTTTATTTCGCTTATTGATGGAACGCAATACAATCGACGTGATTCACTTTGGTTAGCAGGATCTACTTACCCTGCCGGGAAAACCTGAGATCACCCTCGGTTTTTGGTGGGGTTCGTGTTGCTCAGTCTTTAGTTTTCTATGTTGTGCTTTGCGTACTGTCGTTTGTCTTTTCGTTGTTTCGTATTTTTTTTTTTTTTTTGCTATGGTATAGTCAGTTTGCTTTCGACTTATGAATTTTAATATCTCTTTGGTATCTTTCACCTCTCTGGTAGAGCTTACTCGTCATAGATAGTCATATTTCATGGTAAATCAAAATCATCATGGCATATTTAAGAAAATAGTAGTAACTCACAATAATGAATTAAACATCATATTGCACTAATGTGCGTTGATTGGCTGATACAATTACATTGCACTGAATACGTAAGACTGATTGATGATACAAACAGTATATTGCAGAGCTAACAAATTAACAGAACTTTAGTTAATGCAGTATTATGTTTTCTCAGCAAAATGTAGTAAACACCTCAGTTTCTATAAGTAATGCGGAGTCAATGTTATGATCTTAGAAGCTAATCATAAATCATTTAAATAAAAAAAAATAGAATATGAGTTCTATAGTGTTTTGTTTGATATTGAAGATTCTATGAATATTTCATTAAAATTCAATCATTTGTTTTAGGAGTTGGCGACAAACCATAAGAACTAACGAACGAAACGGACAGAAATAACGATTAGGCCATGTATACTCCTGCATAGCTCACTAACCAAAATTATAGTGGTCAATATAAGATAAGGAGAGTTGGTATGATTACCAATGAGACAACTGTCCACCAGAGACCAATATAGCATGGTACATATTTCATATATATATATATATTGACTACAGTTCTAAAAGTATATCTTAAAGTACGATATTCTGCAAATAGTTTATATTAAGGTATATAAAAATCGAGCATCTGGAACATTTTCAAAAGTTTAGCCCAAATATTCAAGGACAATATTGCAACATAATATCTCTGATATAATAGTTTGAAAATCGGTTGTTCCTAAAACTGAACAGTGAAAATGCTTCACATAGCTACATAAAAGAGAGGCGAAAAACCCAAAAGTCACAGACATTAGTGACATATAATAATTGCTTACTACATGGAATATAAAGGAAAACTTTGAGTAATTCCAATATTCCATCCTTATTTTAATTTGATATCGAACAGACAACCGGTTTATCTGTATTTCTTTCTAAACAGCTAGACATAAATGGTTAAGGGGGATTTTCTCTTGAGAATATAGAGTACATATTAAAAGTGCGTTTTATAGAAAAGAAGAAATAACGTTTAATGATTATAACTTATTACCAAAACACTTGCTGTGTACACATAGATGCATGCGAGTGCAAGCCATTAACTAATACATTTGTATAAAACAATGTAGGTGTCTAAAGATTTACCGAACATTATTAATAGAAAAATCATGGCATGGTGCCATGTCTTAAGATGAAAGTGATGAAACTATCTCTAGTGTTCATCTTGGGGTTCAGCTAGGGTAAATATTTATCAATATTTTACTTTATACAAATAAGCATTTTGCCATATCTTAAATGGAATTTTAAGTTGATTAAACGTGATTTTAATACGACAGGTGTGAAGTTGATTTTTATACTAATTTAATAGTGGATAAATTGTTAATAATAAATTATATTACTCTCTTCTGTTATTTTTAGAATTATCTTTTATTGAAACTTTATTCAATTCTAAATAAAAGATTTAATTGCATCTGGTTTTAGAGTGTCAACGTATATTTGTTCCGCCTAGAAGAAGTTCTCCTGGAACCTTTGTGATAAACAATATCATAATATCTGTGCTTGTTGGAACAAATATTCTATACCCTTTATTCTGTAATTACTGTAATTTGTTCCAGTGGAAATAGTAATACAGAGTATTTCTTCCCCTTGGAACTTATATTATGAAGGAACTTCTATTTCATGACAACAGAGCAAAAAAAACCGTTGTAATTGAATACCGAAATACCGAGTAAACAACCTGCGATATTATTCAAGGTTATACATATATAATTGCAAACAAGCAATTAGTATGTTTGAAAGCGCAGAAAGTCATGCAGAGGACATTCTTACCGTTATATCTCTCAATTCCCTGCTTACCCTGATATCGATAGGTTCACTCCCAGACCTAGTAAACACTCTAATATGAGCCATTTCTACAACTGGGCACTGCCCCATATCACAATAGAAATGCATCTTCATAAACTAATTCATTTATACATAACGAATTAGCTTCATTACTAATAATCATTAAGACAAGGAAGACAAGATATCAGGAATTTATTGAGAAGACATGTAATATCATATGGTGCCGAAAGATCAGATCTGCTTAATACTTTACTAATCAATTCTTACATTACTAGTAGTTAGGGCACAGTCTATTCCGAGAGAGAAAAACAACAGATTGTTGTTGGCAACTTGTTGCAACATGTCACCTAATCAAAATTCTTATTGTAAAATACTTGAAGATAAGCGAAAATATGTAGCAATATGCTATGACCTGTATGTCTTATTCGACAATGGCTGTTCTTAACATTTAATTGGAATTTAAGTTTGTTAGTTACTCACCACTTAATTTATTTTAGCTGTGATTCTTTAACGATATCCTATATGATATATAACTACGTTATTTTTTGTCGAACATATTAATGAAGTTTTATAGCTTTTAAATGCTTTATAAGTCCTTTGGTCATTTATTTTTGAATTTATGTAAATATTCTTTCTCTAACCGCGAAAGAAAATTAGTTATTTCCCATTCAGATGAATTTATTTCGAAAATGTGAATGCATACATAGCAATAATTTAGGTACGTAATGCCAAAGTAACAGCCTGTATCTTGATTTCCTTTTGTTGTGTGAGAATTAAATAAATATGTAGGGTATTTCCAGACAACTTGTCAATTGATTTAACAGAAATATACTAAGATTTGCCGTCAACGCACCAAATTATTTAAAGCACAAAAACAACAAACAAACAACGAACAACAACCACAGACAAGGTTTACATAGCAGAATATGATTTTTGTATGACCTAACGTGTATCTTTGTTTTTCAATTTGCTTGATGTTTTTTTTTTAAATCTGATTTTTTAATGTCAAAGAAGAATATATGAAAAAATTAACTTATTTACTTGAATAAGAATTGCTTCTTGTGGTCAACTTTTATCCTGAGCATAAGCAAATGATAATTTTTAGTAAAGGACCTTGTATGAATTATTCCTATAAAGGTTGGGTCAGACTTGCATTGATGATTTAAAGATGACGATGACACTATGATACCCCTGGGTTTTAATGGGTACATATGTGGTATCACCACAAAAGTGAAAAATATTTTGTCATGAAGTATCAGGCAGGAAGAAATTTGAAATGTTACCTCAGGAGCAACAATTGCCTATGTAGACTCGTTTTGGAACGATCAAGTAAAACCCCAAAAAATCATGCAACACTTTCCATACCTAGTTTGCAAATTTATAAAATTATGAATTGCCAAAGACAAAATTTTAATATAACAAATATATGAAATAGTAACAGTCCACAAAAGAAGCAAATAGCTTTGGACCAAATGAGCAAAAGGTAATCTTGAAAGAGGAGAATGTGATTTAGAGCCATTTGTTAAAATTTAAAGCTAATACTGAAGGAATGTAAAATTCTATTGTTATATCTTGATTTGCTTATTATTTTCATCATTGACATTGAATTGTCAAAGACTGAAATCTCATTCATTTGAGATGCCGTGAATATGTAAAATGCTAGAATTAAAGTTTAAGTATGAAAACAGTGGTGTAGGAGTATATTGAGAAGTGTGTGTGGAGGGGTAGGCACACTTCTGAAAGTTTGAAGCAATAAAAAGAAAAACAAAGTCGTGCTCTGGAAGTAGTACGTCAGTGTCCTCTCATTTTTCTTTTTTCATTTTTTATTTTCAATAATTTTTTGGCCACTCACCAACCTTTGAAATGTGTCCCCTGGCTCCTACGTCAATGAAAATGTTATCGACAATCACTCGTTGAATATGTTCATACGAAAAGGTTGAAATTCGCAGTTATACCTTTATCTTGATTTGGTTTATCATAAAAAAAAAATATTTCCATGTGTTTTTTCCACATATAATTACTGATGACCCTTAAATCTGCAGTCTGCATAGTGCAAAATTAGTACCCAAGTTGTTTACTGCATTTCTTTAATTCTATATTATGACTGATTGATTGTCCTTCGCAGTGAATATCATCGTATTGTATAGTCAGCAATTCATTGGGGGAGGATGAGGGAGTATCTGACATGTAGCCAGGATTATCATGGTAATGTTGAACTTACCAGTTGTCAGATTTTCTTTATACTACAGACAATATCAATCATATGGACAAATTTTAGTTTAGAAATAAACATGTTGACACTGTTGCATAATTTATAAGAACAGAAAGACACCCGTGAAATCGCGTGCAAGTGAACTGGGTTATTTTCAAAAATTAACATTGTCAAGTAATAAGTTGCATGTAGACATAACTTATGTAGAAAGAAGAAAGTGAACTATTTTTGCAAAGATCGGTTAATTCATTCCGTTTGTCATGAACTCAATTTTGCTACATCAAAATAAAGATGTCTGATTTCATTATGCTCATAAGAGATTTTCGACGAGTATAACATGTATAAGCGAGCTACGCTAGATCTGAATTTTAATCTGACTGCCAATTTTGATTGTCTTAGATCAATTTTCTTTTCTTTTAAGAAAGTTGTGATGCGTTGTTGTTTGTATTCTTTGTTTGTTTTTGGTTTTTTGTTACAAATCCTGTTCCAGTTAGGTACGATATGGAGCGTTGTTGCTTGGATATTTCCGTTGTCTTTACCGACAATATCCGTTACATGAATGAGAAACGGAACTGTTGACATAAATCCGAATCGGATGATTGCACGAACATTTAGAAATCATCTTTCTACCAGATAATAATGAAAAGTGATGATAACAGTCTACAATGTGCCGATAGGAAATTTCAGCGAAAAAATCGGACTGTTTAGTGCCAAAATATAGCCCATTTTAGCGCCAGATTTTTAAACCATTTTAGTGAAAAGTGAAATTATCAATGTTTCTTTTAGCGAAAGTAATTTATTCATTGAACAATAATATATTTTAATAGTATCAAGACAGCACAATGTAAAAATATCATGTCCATTAAAATACAGCACTATAAGTCTAAAAAGTTAACTCAAATGTTTACTAAGTAATTGTCAATTTATAATTCATGTACCAACGTATGTAATTATGATATACCCCTGAAAAATATTGTTCATTACATTGCGATAGGAACTGTTCCTTCTCTTCGTCTTGCATAGATTGAAGAGCAGATTCATCGATACTTCTTAATATAATTTGTTGTTGTTTATAATTTGAGGATAGTATCCAGACTGGGTGACGTTAGCCAACACATTTCATTTCCTCTGTTTGTTTCAACAACCTTTGTTTCCATGATTAACCAAATTGTAAATGCAAACAACTTATACATTAACCCAGCATAAATTACTGTTCACGGTTTTAGAAAGGTGAGTTTCATTCAACCAGCTAAGTTTTCGCTAAAATGGGATATTGAAAATATAGGCGAACAGATTAATTCGGCGCTACCATGAGCTGTACTGTCTGTGCTAAAATATCCCTTAGTAGTTTTAAATTTTTCGCTAAAATTTCCTGCGCCCCAATGTGCATTCAGGACACATATTGATACTCATTAATTCAAAAGCATGTCTCTTCATTTAGTATTATAGATAACTCTGACAACAATTTGTTGATCCCTGTAAGGAGGTACTTCATTTATTGTTAAAACTAGTCGGTTTAAAAAAAAAAAGAAAAAATGACATTCCTTGCATGGCCAAATGCTACTTAAGCTCTATTATTGATGTCTATTATTTTAAAATTGTAGATATCTTCAGCGCAATCCTTGTTAATAACAAAAATTCTAGATGCCACCCAATTGAACAAAATGATGGTGCGTACCAAGTAGCAGGGTAAAGGATGATAACCACGGACAGTTGTATTAACCAGTAGTCGGGACTTCCACATATGTCGTACCACCAGTCAGCCGGAATAACCTCCCCCTTTTCAAAAATTCAAGATCCGCCCCCTGTAGACAAATGAGCATAAAGTCAAGTGTGCAAAACTGAACGATATAAAGGATTTTTTTTTTCATGAACAGAGTTTGCATTGCAGATACATGCAACTTTGAATATTCATTAATTGACAGCAATAACACAGACTTCATTAACATATGGTCAAGTTAGAGTAATATAGGGTTATTGTTCTTATATTGAGGAATATTTTGTATTCACATATCAGTATATCACATTGAACGAGTTTACTTCGAGTTTTGAGCGATAACTTAATTGTCATCTTTTAATCATCACCCAAGTGCTCTCATGATATTCTTGGCTTACTAATTATAGACTGCATCAAACTGGTAGTTAAAGTAAAAATTTGTCTGCTAATGAGTTTATGTCTGTAGCACAAATATTCAGTACTTGAAAAGTGGTAAAACTCTTAAAAAGATGTAGGCGTAACATGAAGAAACCGAATGCTATCAGTTGAAGAATTACACAATCATTACGCATTGTTGTGGCTGTTCTAATTGATTAATTACGTTTGATCTGTACAAGCTAATTATTTTATATTCAACTTTCTTATCGATGATGATCATGATGATAATGAGAGGGAACCATTGGGCTGTTGGTTTATAATGGATTACAGATGTCAGATATGTCTTCAATATGATATATGGAATCTGAAATTATCATCTTTTAATCAGAACTCCGATTGTTCCGCATTTTTTTAACCACTAGGGTACCTTCTGTGAAAGTTTACATTTTCTTTCTAGGAAAATGACTTCTTGTATGCATCACTTGTTATTCGACTGATCGATATTGATTTTGGGAGGGTTGAGATATCAATAAAGAAAATCTTGCCACATGATCATGTGTATGTCTTAAGCAAGGAACAAAGTCCTTTGTTGTCTTGAGTCGTATGAAAATAAGGAGATGTGTATGATTGCCAATGAGACAACTATCCACCCAAGTTCAAATGAAGTGGATGCAAGCAATTACAGGCAACCTTACGGCCTTCAACATTGAGAAAAACCCATACCGTATAGTCGGGTATGAAAGGCCCCGACATGAAAAACATGAAACATTTCAATTGAGAAAACTATCGGCTTAATTTATAACAAAACAATTTAAAAAAACAAATATGACAGACATGAACCATTTGTAGTTTATTTTGTATGTTTTTTTTTTTTGGATATTGATGGCAGAACTTTAAAATATTCCCTTAATCTATTCACAACATTTCTGGTCTCAGGGTCGGACTTAGCGCTCGGCACATTTAAAGGACATTTTTGTAAATTGCATGTTTGATTCCAGTCAGATGTGTGTGTGTGTCGTTGACTGAGTTGCTATTTCATTGAGAAATATCCAACCGTTCATTTCATATTAATCATATTAAATAAAACAGAAGTATAAAATTATAATAAAAGTTAAAATAAAAAACCGTCTGCATTTAACTTTGAAATGGGTCTCATGGATTTTGAGTTTGTTTTCACTAGGTAACAAAATATCAGAATCGGAAGGTTGATTTGTTGGTTTGAAAACAAGCCAATGGCACTTAATCAAAAGTTAATTTGGAAATATTGTAGATTATGAAATAATCAAACACAAGATCGAACTCACATCAAGACACAGATTTTAAAATATTAAAATTCACTCTTAGTATTATAGTTGAAGAATATGAAAAATCAAGGCGTGGACTAAATCTGATAAAATGGAATCGTTACCATGTCTTTGTACATACATGTACGAACTGTGTATACTATTACATGTCATGTAGTTGGAGCATGTACAAATCAGCTAATTATTTACCAAGAATCTCTTTGACGGATTTATAGTAGTACGATATCTAAGTCCGAAATAATTAATTCAACTTTGATTCATTTTAGATATTTTAAATTTAAATGTAAGTGCTAATGTATCTGTAGTATTTGTAAACGATTATATTAATAATTCAATTAAAAAAGCAACAACTTTCAACTTTAATGGACGTTTGTGCAAAACAATTGTACGCTAATAACGTCGCATGTAGACACAGACCTTCACCTAAACCAAATGACAAACGCATACCAATTAAATCTTGAAGATCTCATCTTCCTCCAAGCATATTTTTTTTAGATATTGAACAGTGGCTCCTTTACTAAGATTTTATTAAATCGTTGCACATATCCAGCGATGCATATTAATCGATTCAAAATACGACATTTTATATTAAAAGACGAACATAATAGATATGTCAGACATATGTTACAACATTTGAACTGACCGTACTGGACAAACGACAACTACCTGCGCTGAACCCCGAATACCTGGCTCCTTAAAGAGAGATGCACACTTCTTAACCAGATGTTCGGTTTCTAATTACAGATCATAAAAATTACAAAGCGTGCATGCTATGTTAATAATGACTTAACAGATTTTACATGTTAAATGATGGTTGACATTAAACTAACTAACTTAAAGGTAGTGTCCCTTGTCAACCACAGGTAAATCTAGACATGCAGAAGGACGAAAATGATACTCACCCTTGCCGCACCAAGGAAGTGGAAGGGAGGATGAGAAAGAGGCTAACGTCGTTGTATTTTCTTATTAATGTCGATGTAATAATCAACGACAGACTCCGAAGCGGAAGCCGGCAGTGTTCTCTCACCTGGGCTAACCCACGTATCAAGCTTCACCTGCCGACTATATATGGTAAAGCCATGCACTACAAATATAATGACCTACCCTCTGAAGTACCAAGGGTTGGTTTAAATCCTTTCCACCCTGTAAACGGAATCCCCAGGGGGTATCGAACGAGTCCCGGTACAACTTCACCAGCATTGTGTTTGTCAAATTCTAGGCACCATCCTGGAATAGTAAACAGATCAGTTACACCTTCCCTTCGAAATCGAGGCACAGTATAGATAATGGAATTTACTTAGCGAACGCCAACTAACATGCGAGAAAGCATATATATAAAAACAAGACGATTGATAGTAATCATAGAAGCCCCCTGCCAATATATAAGATAACATGTATCATTTCAAGTGATTTATTTTTCATTGAAATTAATGTGTAATTTACAAAAGCAAATATGCAATAATGCATTCTTATTTGTTTTAATAGTTTTGCATGATAGATTTAAAATACAATTATCTTATTCTATCTTAAAAGTGAATGATGATTGATCATTCATAAAAAAAACAGTCTCGATGCAAACGTATGACATAACAGTTGAATTTAAAAAAAGACCAATAAAAATCGTTCTTCTGACAAAAGGAATTAACTTCAAAAGGCACGACAATTATTTCAAAGAATTCTTACCCCGACGTTTGCCGTGTCCCTCCTGGTAGTGAACTGTGTTGGATACCAGCGATATTACTATTTCTTACAAGTGTTATATCACATCCGTGAAGTTAATCACCAACATATGAACACAATCTTCTTGATCATTACATTTATTTATTGGTTTGTGATTATTGAGATTATCAGAGAAACATATTGGAGCAGTCACTACTTTCAGCATAGGATGATTAAATATGAAGGTTCTGATGTCCAGTGTTATAACATAATGGTGGAAAAAACATAAATATTATCATTCATTCTATTATTTGAACATTGTTAAGAAAACCTAATCTATGCGTTCCCTAAACAGCTGCATATCAAATGTACCCCAAGATGATTATAAATACATATAATCGACTACATCATGTTAATATATCAAAATAATAAGCTTGCCCTTTCCCCCAAAAAAAGATTATACAGAGTAACTATCCATAATCAATAAAAATAAGAGGGAATATTTTGTACCCATAGCTTTCCCGAACAAGAATTTCCTTTAATTAGAAAATCTACTATAAGATACTGTCATACTTTGTAAAAATAAAACACTTTGATTCATAAAACAGTTTTCTGAAATTGGCAACATCGAGACACTTGATTTTTTTTGTATTGGCAAGATATAGGCAAAGTATGATGGATGTATTTTTAATAGACAGTCGGCATTCCTATAGGAACCAATCATGTTCCTCTACAAGCAGACTTGTTCCTTTATTCATACGAGACAAACTACTTGCATTGGATACTCGAGAAGAAAAGAAAGTCTAGAAAATGGAAATAACACTTTTAAAATGTTGATGCGTCCAAATACTTCAATACATGAGGATCTAGAGTAAAACCCTTTGCTTCATGCATGCACTTTCCGCAATACAGCTGATGTCTTTTCAATGAATAAATTTTTGGAGAATATTTTGGTCGCATTTATCCTATTGCGCTTCAAATAAAAGAAACCGCTTTATACCTTGACACGTCTATAGAAAAAGACAATCAAGTCGGTTGAAAACTAACCTTTACGATAAAATATTTTGTTTCAATTTTCCCATTGTGAACTATCCATTTGTATATGGACCATAGTTCCAGCAGCACCTACATCTCTCAGTTGATACGATATTCCATCACTTGCGTGTCCCATCATGGTTTTCTTTAAATATGTTTGATGCTTACATAAGAGAGTTCACATAACTATCTTCTTTTTTTCATATGAGTCGGAGTTCCTTCAGACACTTGTCAGAAACAACAGACACGGCTTCCTACGCCTCATTTTTAGACTTATACCTCGAATTTGACATAAGCGGTCATCTCAGTTCCAGAATCTATGACAAACAAGACGATTTCCCTCACCTTAGTAGCAATATACCAACTTCACCTGTATATGGGATATACATTTCTCAATTCATTCGGTGTTCAAGAGCTTGCAGCTGCTACTCAGACTTTATAAAACGTCACCAGTGTCTGAGCAGAAAGTTGATGAACCAGGGTTATGTCAAAGAACGTCTCGTCCTTTTTCTAAAAAAAGTTCATCAGAAGATACCAAGACCTTACAGATAAATATTCCGTATCAACTTCACAAATAATACATGCTGGTCTTGAAGTATATATTAAAGGTACTGACTTACTGCTTATCATCTTAATTACGTGTTATAGTGTTCTTTTATTTGCCTTTGTAAAGTATTAACCTTTACTGTTTAGTCCATTTTTGGTAATATTCTTTTGGCGTGGCTCGGTACTTATACATCCCGCCATTGTGTTATTGTGTTATGGTCATTTTTTGTATTCCTGTCTTTCATTTTTGCTTATGTGCTTTGTCTATATATGCCATTTCGTGTTTCTTTGTTGACATATTTGTTTGTTTTAATAGTGATTAAGATTATAACACAATGTTGACTGCTGTACCCTATTTTTGTCATTTTACAAATTATTTAAAAAGAAAACAAAGGATATGGGGTATCCATCCATGACACAAAATCAGTACATGCACAGCAAAAAAAAAAAAAAAACACACAAAAAGCAAAGGAACAGTGCTTTTATTGCTGTTCTTCATCTCAAAGTCACAGTGAGGCCTATTATGTCTGTTTGTTTTGTTCACATATTGTTGTCAATATAATGAAATTTTGTGCGACTGTCATAAAAGTGAGAGGTTTAGCTAGCTATAAAACCAGGTTTAATCCACCATTTTCTGCATAAGGAAATGCTTGTACCAAGTCAGGAGTATTACAGTTGTTTTTCATTCGTTTGATGTGTTTGAGCTTTTGATTTTGCAATTTGATAAGGGAGTTTCCGTTTTGAATTTTCCTTGGGAGTTCGGTATTTTTGTTATTTTACTTTTTGTATCTTCCGCTTCTCTTTTATTTATCCACTTTTGGCCAAATGAACAATAAATCACGATTCTAACTTAAATGTGTACTGGAATATAATGAGCATGACCTGGGATTATTGGTATAATAGTCCCAGGCATGACTTTTGTCAGTTTTTGGACACGTTTTATTCCAATCTAATTATTATTCTGGTATTGCTTAAGTGCTATTCAAGACCGATTTTGAAACAAAAAATACTTTGTTATGAAGCCTGATATTCTATTTAACTTATTTATACCTCATGGTAAACCAACATGAAAAATGTTCCAGGACAATCTCGGATATTGTACTAAACGAGAGAACTCAAAAGTTACACATATAAGTGTATAGACAAACAAGATATACACAAAACATGTGTTTTAAAGGAGCAATAACAAATAACAATTGCGTCATGAAGGACAGACAATAGTATGTATTGACTATCGTGAATAAACTTCATAGTCCGAGCCAAGCCTATCTATTGACATACTGACTGGTTCTTGAACAGCTGTGCTGACCTTTGGTTACCCGATATAACAAGACTATACCTGGCAACTAAGCAAACACGTATATATAATAGCTACTATTGATGAGGACATTGCCGTAATGTATAATCTGTCCAAGCTACTAATGATGAGGACATTGCCTTAATATATATTCTGTGCAAAGTACATCATTAACTCCGAGCCACAGGAAAATGTCAATGTTCACGGTAGGTAACGTGTCGGGCTGAGATCGTGTTTTTTCGAGTGTAGGTCAGTTTTTTTCGAGAGATATTATATGCGATCAGATCGATTTACTTCTATTTCGCGAGTATAATAGTTTTATTCGTGACTGTTCATCTTATTCTGAATGCTAAACATGTTTTGAGCACAATTGACGCACAATTTCCTTGTTGTTCACTTACAATTCAATGTTTTGTATTGTCAGTGGTTTTTCGAGAGAAACATTTAAAACGTCCAGGTTTTTCAACAAATGGTCCTGGTTTTTTGAAGAAAATTTAAATAAGAAAGAAGACATTCTTGGGCTTAAAAATTGACTTTTTCCAGTTTGTAACTGTTATTTAGCATAGGACAATATTATAAATTCTTAATAAGTCACAAAAACATATAACTACATGTATGTTGATCAAATTTAATCCTTTTCAATTTAATGATAACTTTCTGTTCTAAATACATTTAACCATAACCTTGCAGTATTACGTTATATAAGAAATCAATGGTTCCTTTTAAAAACGATCTTTAGAACTGAGTACAGGGACTCATAATCTTTTCAATTTCCTTTCATGCTATCTTTGTTTTTACAGTCAATAATATTTTATGATTGATATATATTACAGTGACGAAAAAACAAAGGAGCAAGAAAACGAAGGAAAAGCAGTAAAAAATCAGGAAAATTCGATATAAACCCAAATATTCTACTGAAAGCCCCCCCCCTTTTCCAGATCCTTTTTTGGATTTACCTTCATCCAGAACTCTCAAAGCCGAATATTTTGAAAGCCAAGGATGTAGAAGAACCACCGTAATATTTGAAGAGCTATTTGACCAAAAGGACCTAAAAAATAGCCAAATACATCTAAGGTCAAATTTGCCTGATGGAGTTGAAACCTTAGTTTCTTTATGATTTTAAAATTTATAAACGGACAATTTTAATTGATTGATTGTTGTTTGCTCAACATCCAGTGGCAAATATTTCATGTATGTTCAGGACGAGAACAAATTAATAATAAATCCATAAGGTAGGTCCTGTAACAGAGGACGTTCGGGATGAAGGTCTGGAAATTTAGACTGGCACTGAAAATGGACAGAATCTTTGCCTTGCAGCAGGCAACCTACGGACCCCTCAAAGAGCCGTTGCAAGGGTTCTTAACGTGCAGTGAGTGTGACACCCTCTCCACACACACCATTCTGACCGGACGTGGCTGCGTACTTGAACATCCCGCACAGCCAAACGGACTCCTCACTTTGGCAAGTGTTTTACTGCCGGTCGGAAGAAGACCTAAGTGACCATATTTCTAGTCCCAGCCCCCCTTGGAGGTAAATAATTTTAGAATGGTTTGTTATAAATCATGTCAGTACCAAAGTACTGACTGCTGAGCTGATGATAAACTCGGGGACTTATCCAATGTATGTAACAAACAACGAAATAAATAATCTGTAGGCTTCAATATGATCCTTTTGAAATAATAAAAAAAAAAATGCTCCGTGGGCGCAGATTGATAAGACCGCAGAGGTCGAACTCTGAACAGTTGGGGAAAGTATGGACACCACATTCAAACTTGATACAGCTCTGAATTTGGATTGACACATCATAGGTTTTTGACACAGAATAAATGTGGTCAAAGAACTGAAAATTTTGAAATTGGACTTTTACTTATTATGGTCCAATATCCAAAATCTAATTACACGGTTAGATTCAGCATATCGAACCCCAAAAATTTTAGTTTTTGATGAAATCGAACAAAGTTTAATTTTGCACCCTTTAGACCTCAATGTGGACCAATTTGATAACAGGCCCCAAAATCAAAAATCTAAATACAAGCTCAGATTTAGCATATCAAATAACCCCACATATTCAATTTTCAAAGTTTAATTCTGGACCCCGATTTGACAAATTCAGCATATCCAGTACACCAAAGAATTTAAATAATGTATTTATTAAAGGACAATATGAAAAAAATGAAAAAAACAATTTCCAAAATACCATTGCACATTAATACAGTACTACATTTAACCACAAGAAATCACATCGAAATGATGATGGATTGAAAATCAGCTTATCAGCCAACTTAGAAAACACAAAATTTTCAAATAAATTTGTCACTCCTATTATACGTGTGTTAGTAGATGAATACCACATGTTATGTTTTCTTGATAATAGGTGGTAATTGCTGCATGAATGAATTAATAGTAAATACACAACACTTATCCATATTCATAATTTTGAATATTAAGTTAAAGGGGCATTAGCTGTTAAATTCATGTACACCGATTAACCATCTAATTAACCATCAATGTAACCACTGAAGACTGCCGACGGTCATATAACCAGATGTAAGCATAAATATAGATATAAATAGATAGCGAACACGTGCAATTGGATTTTTCTAGGTCTGTTTGATTTCATATTATATGTTAAACAAAATGTTAAATGAATGATTTTTGGGGATCGAATCAGACACTTTCATTGTTGACATTCTTTTCCTTGTAAAGCTGAACACGCCTAGTCCATGCATAACTCATCTCTAGCAAAGGAGTTGCCTTCTATTAATGGACAATATGAGCTTTTATTTTTTTTATATGAAGTAGCTAATGCCCTTTAATTACAACTGTAAATATGTAATAAAAATTGTGTGTAGTTTTTAGAGAAAAAAAATCAAAATTTCATTTTTTTTTTAATAATAATAATAATAATAATACATGTAATACTTCTTTTAAACTGAGTTTTACTGTGCGTTTTGCTATGTGTTTCTTTATTCTACATTGGCTAGAGGTATAGGGGGAGGGTTGAGATCTCACAAAACATGTTTAACCCCGCCGCATTTTTGCGCCTGTCCCAAGTCATGAGCCTCTGGCCTTTTTTAGTCTTGTAAGTTTTTTAATTTTAGTTCATTTATATGTTTCGGAGTTAAGTGTGACGTCCATTTTTTTGCTGAACTAGTATACATTTTTGTTTATGGGCCAGCTGAAGCCTGCCTCTGGGTGCGGGATTTTCTCGCTATGTTGAAGACCCATTGGTGGCCTTGGGCTGTTTTCTGCTCTTTGGTCGGGTTGAAGTCGCTTTGACACATTCCCAGTTTCCATTTTATCTATTTACAATTTCTAATGATTGTGCAATACAGCTCTAAATTTGAATTGTGATTATATATTTGACATAGCATAGTTTCTGACACAGAATGAATGTAATCTAGAAATTAAAAAATTGAAATTAGACATTTACCTATTATGATCCAATATCCAAAATCTAAATACATGGTTAGAATCAGCATATCGATCACGGAAAATAATTGAATTAAATTGATTAAAAATTACAGACAGTCTACCCTCTCGGTCTTAATGATAATATCATGGGAATTGGTAATATATCAAGAACCGATTCTGTTAACATTTTGGATATAGTTTCTAAAACTGTTCGTAAAAACCGTTCTCATGGTCGTAGAAAAAATCGCAATCAAAGAAAATTTCGGACCAATCATACCAATATTTCGGACCTAATTTCTATTTCAAAAAACAACGGCAGACATTATCTGTTAACAAAGCTCTGTTCATTACCGGTTAATAAGTTAAATAAAATTTTAGAGGATTGCAACACAATTTCATATAGCAGTCCTAAGTATGAAATCGTTCAAATTATAATGGCATATTGTTATTCTAAACTGTTTCCCAAAATTGATCGCCCTGAAGATCATAAAAAACATTTTATTAAAATAAAGTATGTCAATAAAGGTTTTGATTTTGTAAATATTGCCGGTATTTTTAACGACCATTCTGTTAAAGAACAAATTCCTGGATATTTTGTTATATTTACAAGAAATCTACCCGGAAATATGTGTTTAATTATAGCCAATTGTGTAAAGATGTTAATATCAGTGAAAACACACCTACTTCATGTAATTGTAGTAATTCCGAATACATTTATGGACCCATTTCCCATGTTATAACAGGAGATCTTAACATCGTTCAAGACCGAGAGTTAAAATCATTCCTCAGTAAAGGACCTAAATATCGTCCCCCGTCAATCATTAATTGGAATGAGTGTCGTAATATCATCCACGACTCACTCCGTACTTACTGTTTAAAATGGATAAAACGGGAAAAGCTGACAAAAATCTTTGGACTCTTTTTAATTCAGTAATGAACATAGTTGATATACGTATTCAACATTTTAAAGAACATTTTACTCTTAACAACAACCATAATAAACCTATTTCTCGTATCAAACATAAACTTAAAGAACTAGCCAAGGAATTTGTTTTGTCCCGGCCGATAAAGCTGCTAATAATATCATTATTGTTTGACGTAAATTTTACATTGAGGTCCTGAAAAAGAAATCACCAATTCACCAACATTCCAACTGACTCCATTTTCAGAAAACGACATCTGTAACAAACATAAACTTTTAGCTACCTCTTTACAAGCAGAACCAAATACAATGAAAGTCCCAACTATGTACTGGCTTCCGAAGCTACATAAAACACCTTACAAATATAGATTTATTTCGTCTTCAAGCCATTGTTCCACTACTAAATTGTCTATTCTTCTTACCAGTTCACTTGGTACAATCAAAACCTGATAATAAATTGTTCAAATAAGGCCTTTGAAAATAGTGGAATTAATTACTTTGGAGTGTCAAAACTCGTTGGAAGTACTTGATAAATTGCATGCTTATATTGGTGATTTTGAATCTGTTCAAAGTTTTGATTTTTCTACCTTGTATACCACATTGCCTCACATTCTCATTAAGAAAAATTCACACACCTAATTAAATGGGCATTTGAAAAGTCAGAATGTGAATACATATGTTCTAACTCTTTAGGTCATTTTTAGTAGCAATAAACAAAAGAAATATGTCAATTGGACATGCTTTGATACTATATCTGCCCTTGAATTTTTACTAGATAATATTTTTGTTCGCTTTGGAGATTCCGTATATCGTCAGGTTATCGGAATTCCAATGGGGACTAACTGTGCACCACTTATTGCGGACCTGTTTTGTATTGCTATGAGTTACAATTTATGACTAAAATCAGCAAAGACCCATCGAAACAACATCTGATACAAAATTTAATAATATATATATGATATATATATATATATATCTCAACTAAATGTACAATGATTCGATCGTGTATGTAACAACGTTTCAGATTTTAACGAAAGTTTATATATCTCAACTTTACGATTCGCTCGTGTATGTAACGTTTACTGAAAATTATTATACCAGGGTTTTCGATATCACAAACTAGTCAAAACATTTACTAAATTTTATCATCGGTACAAGGACATCATTCGTAAATATAGCTCAACATGCAGACTTCTTATACGTTCAGGTATTTCACATCCAATCTTTTATGGTAATATTCTTTATAAAGCACTAAAATGTCAGTATTCACCTCAGAAGCTAACAAAACCTTTAAATAGACTTATTAAGAAGGGATATAGTTACGATACTGTTGTCAGGTCATTAAAGATTGCATATTTTGGCTTTAATATTGATTCACTTATAGGGTCTTTGCATCGGAACTAAACACATTTATTTAAAACCAGTTGTTGGCATTACACGGGTTATGCTCTTCTCATATATTTTATGATGGTATGATACTAAACCCCTAACGGGAGGGATTGTGCCTGATATTCATATGATGAAGACATAATCTTTCAATCAGTTTAATTGAGGTCTGGAGCTGGCATGTCAGTTAACTGCTAGTAGTCTGTTGTTATTTATGTATTATTGTCATTTTGTTTATTTTCTTTTGTTACATCTTCTGACATCGGACTCGGACTTCTCTTTAACTGACTTTTAATGTGCGTATTGTTATGCGTTTACTTTTCTACATTGGCTAGAGGTATAGGGGGAGGGTTGAGATCTCATAAACATGTTTAACCCCGCCGCATTTTGCGCCTGTCCCAAGTCAGGAGCCTCTGGCCTTTGTTAGTCTTGTATTATTTTTACTTTTAGTTTCTTGTGTATAATTTGGAGTTTAGTATGACGTCCATTATCACTGAACTAGTATATATATTTGTTTAGGGGCCAGCTTAAGGACGCCTCCGGGTGCGGGAATTTCTCGCTGCATTGAAGACCTATTGGTGACCTTCTGTTGGTTGTTGTCTGTTCTGTGGTCGGGTTGTTGTCTCTTTGACACATTCCCCATTTCCATTCTCAATTTTATATATATGAAAAACAATTTCCAAAATACCATTCCTCATTAATACAGTCCTACATTTATCCACAAGAAATCACATCGAAATGATGATGGATTGAAAATCAGCTTATCAGCTACGCAACTTAGAAAACACAAAATTTTCAAATAAATTTGTCACCCTATTATACGTGTGTTAGTAGATGAATACCACATGTTTTGTTTTCTTGATAATAGGTGGTAATTGCTGCATGAATGAAGTAAATACACAACACTTATCCATATTCATGATTTTGAATATTTAGTTAAAGGGCATTAGCTGTTAAATTCATGTACACCGATTAACCATCTAATTAACCATCAATGTAACCACTGAAGACTGCCGACGGTCATATAACCAGATGTAAGCATAAATATAGATATAAATAGATGGCGAACACGTGCAATTGGATTTTTCTAGGTCTGTTTGATTTCATATTATATGTAATAAAAATTGTGTGTAGTTTTTAAAGAAAAAATAAAATTTCATTTTTTTTAATAATAATAATAATAATACATGTAATACTTTTAAAATGAGTTTTACTGTGCGTTTTGCTATGTGTTTCTTTATTCTACATTGGCTAGAGGTATAGGGGAGGTTGAGATCTCACAAAACATGTTTAACCCCGCCGCATTTTTGCGCCTGTCCCAAGTCAGGAGCCTCTGGCCTTTTTAGCCTTGTAAGTTTTTAATTTTAGTTCATTTATATGTTTCGGAGTTAAGTGTGACGTCCATTTTTTGCTGAACTAGTATACATTTTGTTTATCATTTTTGTTTATGGGCCAGCTGAAGCCTGCCTCCGGGTGGGATTTTCTCGTTGTGTTGAAGACCCATTGGTGGCCTTGGGCTGTTTTCTGCTCTTTGGTCGGGTTGAAGTCGCTTTGACACATTCTCCATTTCCATTTTCCATTTTATCTTTTACAATTTCTAATGATTGTGCAATACAGCTCTAAATTTGAATTGTGATTATATATTTGACATAGCATAGTTTCTGACACAGAATGAATGTAATCTAGAAATTAAAAAATTGAAATTAGACATTTACCTATTATGATCCAATATCCAAAATCTAAATACATGGTTAGAATCAGCATATCATAGAACCCTGAGAATTTATTTGTTGATGAAACCAAACAAAGTTTAATTTTGGACCCGTTGGACCTCTGTGGACCAATTTGATAACAGGGCCCAAAATCCAAATACACGGTTAGATTCAACATATCAAAGAACCCGATATATTCGATTTTTTTTTGAAATCGAACAAAGTTTAATTTTGGACCCCGATTTGGACGAATTTGAAAGTTGGGCCAAAAATCAAAAAACTACATACACGGTTAGATTCAGCATATCAAAGAACCTCATATATTCAATTTTTGTTGAAATCAAACAAAGTTTAATTTTGAACCCTTTGGACTTTAATGTAGACCAATTTGGAAACCGGTCCCAAAAATAAAAAATCTGAAAACATGGATAGGTTCAGCATATAAAGAACCCCAAGAATTCAAACCAGAAATATAGTTGTTTTGGCCTTTTGACCCCTTATTATTAAACGGTTTGGGCCATGACCCCAAAAATCAATCCCAACTTTCTTTTTAAGTATGGAACATTGTGGTAAAATTTCATAGAAATCTATACTCTTATACCTTCCTATTGTGGTATGCAACCTTGTGCTAAAATCTAATATAGATCCAATCACTTATACTCAAGTTATTGTCTGTGAACCAGACAAATAATTGTTCTTGTTAGGCCCTTTTGGCCCCTAATTCCTAAACAGCTATTACAATAATCCCCAAAACAAATCCCAACCTTCCTATTGTGGTGTGGAACCTTGTGCTAAAATTAAATAGATATATATACACTTATACTCAAGTTATTGTCTTAAAACCAGACAAACAATTGTTTTCTGGTCCCTAATTACAAAACAGCTAGTACAATTACCCCCAAAAAAAAAATCCAAAAACAATCCCAACCATCCTTTAGTAGTATGGAACCTTGTGCTAAAATTTGAACATTGTTCTTGATTTCCAATTCTAGAATGATAAAACATATTATCATCAAGACAAATAGTAAATAAAATATAGGATGATTTTCACAGGCACTTGTCTCTGAAAAAAGAGACAAGTGCCTGTGTGTATTTTGCATCCCGCTGTACACACTATGTGTACGTATCAATCCAACATGTCTGAGCTCACATACAGATTGTTTACATCACGAAATATTATATTTTACATTTATATAATATATAAAATAAATAAAATATATAATAACTAGATTATATAAGATATCTTTTATATTATATGGGATCTCTTATATATTATAGAAGATATCTTATATATTATATAAGATATCTCATATAATTTATAAGATATCTTATAAAGTTTATAAGATATCTTATTTAGTTTATCAGATATCGTATAAAGTTTTCTTTACAAGATATCTTATGAATTATATGAGATATCTTATAAACTATATGAGATATCTTATAAAGTATATAATATATCTTATATAAAAATATTCATAAGATATCTAATAAACTTTATAAGATATCTTATATACTAAATAAGATATATCATATAATCTAGTTTTATAAGATATAAGATATCTTATAAAACTAGATTATATAAGATATCTTGTATATTATATACGATATCTTACATATTATATGAGATATCTTGAAGATAAAATAAATAGTAAAATGGCTTGCCATACATTGGTTTCATATTTGAATTGTTTCACATTCAATTCGCAGTGGCCTTGAAAACTTACAATACAGTAAGCTAGTTGGTTTTGTTTATTGTTTAAAGCCGTGCTTTTACCTATAGATGTTTACATCCTCGTGTTGTGGTGTCTGGTGGACCATGGTCTCATTGGCAACGTATCACCTCTCTTCGAATTTAAATCAGAGCCTATTTTTATTTTACAACTGATGAGTATACCCTGTTAGTTGACTATCAGTCCACGAGGGTACCTAGTGTTTTGGTAATGGTAGGCTCGACAGCATTTTTCCCTTGGTTTTTTTTGTGATTTGTTGGCTCCATCTTATGCATTGGGTTCGGTGTGCACGTTTTGCAGTGACAAGAATAGAAAACATTTGCAACAGGGATCATTGATTGATCAAAACTTTAAACTAAATTTAATTACAAATGATGAGAAATATTATAGAAGTATGACTCAAAGTGAAGGATAGGAGTGGTATTTCATGGCCATCTTTTGGGGCGGTGTTTTTTTAATATAAAACCAGAGAGTTTAGGGTTGTCATTTGGGGTTTTCTGGATGGACTTATTGATCAAGATTGTGGTTGAACAGTTTTATTATAATACCATCTGGTAAATGACGTATACTGAGTCTTATATCCTTGGTATGGTGTTCTTTGGAACTGTGACTAATAGTGTTTGGTACCGATTTGGAGTTAGCACTGGTTTGCTGGTCTTTATTTTTCCATATTGAAATTATGTTCAAAGTAAGTCTGGGCAATGCAAAGATCATGTCTTACTTAGTCCCATGATAATGTTACTGAAATGAAATATACTCCTTCCTACAGCCACCGTTACCGGAGTGAAGAATGGCAATGCTTCAGATCAGCAGGTAAAGTACTCTCAGCTTGCTTTTAGTATTTTATATGGTATGGATTATTATTGTTTTTCATGTACTTGTGTAGTTGTTATCCATCATACCTTTATTATGACATTAATTAAGTGCTTTTCCTACACATATTTTTATTGTACCTCCTTTCATATACATTTTGTTATTCCAATGATGGATATTATTAGAGATGGTTGAGATCACAAATCAAAATTCAAGTGAGCACTGAGTGGGTAATGACTGATTTTATTGCTGATAGAAGTAAACAGTGCATTGCATTAGCAAAGAAACATAAATTATTTGGACAATATATTTTGGATTGAGTTATCTTCCTTTGTCCACAATTGTAAGTTGAACAAATAGATTCATGCACCATGCACTACTTTCTGCAACTTGTAAAAATGCTTTTTGACAAGTATTGTAATACATTAACATGTCATTTTATAAATTGAATACCGAGCATATATCATTAGTAAATTGCATGACATGGGCATAGAAAGGATCTAAAGAATGTTTACTCATTGCACGATGTTGTGTGTACTCACAAAAGATGGGTAGAGGATATGGCTGAAATAAAGCTAACCAGTCCGGGATGATTGGGATACATTCCACTGTGTGCAATCTTTATCCAAATACACGGTTAGATTCAACATATCAAAGAACCCGATATATTCGATTTTTTTTTGAAATCGAACAAAGTTTAATTTTGGACCCCGATTTGGACGAATTTGAAAGTTGGGCCAAAAATCAAAAAACTACATACACGGTTAGATTCAGCATATCAAAGAACCTCATATATTCAATTTTTGTTGAAATCAAACAAAGTTTAATTTTGAACCCTTTGGACTTTAATGTAGACCAATTTGGAAACCGGTCCCAAAAATAAAAAATCTGAAAACAGGTTCAGCATATAAAGAACCCCAAGAATTCAAACCAGAAATATAGTTGTTTTGGCCCCTTTTTGACCCCTTATTATTAAACGGTTTGGACCATGACCCCCAAAAATCAATCCCAGCTTTCCTTTTTAAGTATGGAACATTGTGGTAAAATTTCATAGAAATCTATATTCTTATACCTTCCTATTGTGGTATGCAACCTTGTGCTAAAATCTATAATATAGATCCAATCACTTATACTCAAGTTATTGTCTGTGAACCAGACAAATAATTGTTCTTGTTAGGCCCTTTTTGGCCCCTAATTCCTAAACAGCTATGACAATAATCCCCAAAACAAATCCCAACCTTCCTATTGTGGTGTGGAACCTTGTGCTAAAATTTAATAGATATATATACACTTATACTCAAGTTATTGTCTTAAAACCAGACAAACAATTGTTTTCTGGTCCCTAATTACAAAACAGCTAGTACAATTACCCCCTAAAAAAAATCCAAAAAACAATCCCAACCATCCTTTAGTAGTATGGAACCTTGTGCTAAAATTTGAACATTGTTCTTGATTTCCAATTCTAGAATGATAAAACATATTATCATCAAGACAAATAGTAAATGAAATATATAGGATGTATTTTCACAGGCACTTGTCTCTGAAAAAAAAAGAGACAAGTGCCTGTGTGTATTTTGCATCCCGCTGTACACACTATGTGTACGTATCAATCCAACATGTCTGAGCTCACATACAGATTGTTTACATCACGAAATATTATATTTTACATTTATATAATATATAAAATATATAAAATATATAATAACTAGATTATATGCGATATCTTTTATATTATATGGGATATCATATATATTATAGAAGATATCTTATATATTATATAAGATATCTCATATAATTTATAAGATATCTTATAAAGTTTATAAGATATCTTATTTAGTTTATCAGATATTGTATAAAGTTTTCTTTACAAGATATCTTATGAATTATATGAGATATCTTATAAACTATATGAGATATCTTATAAAGTATATAATATATCTTATATAAAAATATTCATAAGATATCTAATAAACTTTATAAGATATCTTATATACTAAATAAGATATATCATATAATCTAGTTTTTATAAGATATAAGATATCTTATAAAACTAGATTATATAAGATATCTTGTATATTATATACGATATCTTACATATTATATGAGATATCTTGAAGATAAAATAAATAGTAAAATGGCTTGCCATACATCGGTTTCATATTTGAATTGTTTCACATTCAATTCGCAGTGGCCTTGAAAGCTTACAATACAGTAAGCTAGTTGGTTTTGTTTATTGTTTAAAGCCGTGCTTTTACCTATAGATGTTTACATCCTCGTGTTGTGGTGTCTGGTGGACCATGGTCTCATTGGCAACGTATCACCTCTCCTCGAATTTAAATCAGAGCCTATTTTTATTTTACAACTGATGAGTATACTCCCTGTTAGCTGACTATCAGTCCACGAGGGTACCTAGTGTTTTGGTAATGGTAGGCACGACAGCATTTTTTCCCCTTGTTTTTTTTTTTGTGATTTGTTGGCTCCATCTTATGCATTGGGTTCGGTGTGCACGTTTTTGCAGTGACAAGAATAGAAAACATTTGCAACAGGGATCATTGATTGATCAAAACTTTAAACTAAATTTTATTACAAATGATGAGAAATATTATAGAAGTATGACTCAAAGTGAAGGATAGGGAGTGGTATTTCATGGCCATCTTTTGGGGTGGTGTTTTTTTTAAATATAAAACCAGAGAGTTTAGGGGTTGTCATTTGGGGTTTTCTGGATGGACTTATTGATCAAGACTGTGGTTGAACAGTTTTTATAATAATACCATCTGGTAAATGACGTATACTGAGTCTTATATCCTTGGTATGGTGTTCTTTGGAACTGTGACTAATAGTGTTTGGTACCGATTTGGAGTTAGCACTGGTTTGCTGGTCTATATTTTTTCCATATTGAAATTATGTTCAAAGTAAGTCTGGGCAATGCAAAAGATCATGTCTTACTGTAGTCCCATGATAATGTTGCTGAAATGAAATATACTCCTTCCTACAGCCACCGTTACCGGAGTGTAGGATGGCAATGCTTCAGATCAGCATGTAAAGTACCCTCAGCTTGCTTTTAGTATTTTTATATGGTATGGATTATTATTGTTTTTCATGTACTTGTGTAGTTGTTATCTATCATACCTTTATTATGACATTAATTAAGTGCTTTTCCTACACATATTTTTATTGTACCTCCTTTCATATACATTTTGTTATTCCAATGATGGATATTATTAGAGATGGTTGAGATCACAAATCAAAATTCAAGTGAGCACTGAGTGGGTAATGACTGATTTTATTGCTGATAGAAGTAAACAATGCATTGCATTAGCAAAGAAACATAAATTATTTGGACAATATATTTTGGATTGAGTTATCTTCCTTTGTCCACAATTGTAAGTTGAACAAATAGATTCATGCACCATGCACTACTTTCTGCAACTTGTAAAAAATGCTTTTTTGACAAGTATTGTAATACATTAACATGTCATTTTATAAATTGAATACCCGAGCATATATCATTAGTAAATTGCATGACATGGGCATAGAAAGGATCTAAAGAATGTTTACTCATTGCACTATGTTGTGTGTACTCACAAAAGATGGGTAGAGGATATGGCTGAAATAAAGCTAACGGATGATTGGGATACATTCCACTGTGTGCAATCTTTATCCCAATCAAAGTGCTGGATAGCACCTCTGGGAAGTTTGCAACTGTAGAATGTGTATTATTTCAAATAAGTTATAGATGTGTATTATTTCAAATATGTATTTAATCACAGCTTTGATGTTTTTAACTAAACCATTTTCTTTTCAGCAATTATCAAAAATTATTTTTTTTCATTGTTTGTCATTTAAATTTTGATATTTTCTATTGAAACCTTAAACTGTTGTTCTAAAATAATCAAATATACAATAAGCTCTGTTAAATTCCTTTATGTGCCCATGTCATATCTAGGGCCTGTGATTTTATAGTATTTTTTTTTCATTTGTAACTGGGCATAACCCTAACCATAACAGTAAAATGACGGCACAAAATTCAAACTTGATCTTGGTTTTGTGGTTAAAAGTATTGTGTACAAGTTTCGTAACATTTGGTTGAGACACACTAAAGTTAGAGCACGGAATTGAAAAATATTTGTAAGTGTTCCGCGGAACCCCGTGTCTCGCCTACTTTTGCTGTTTATCGCAGGCTCAACAAAAAAAAGGAAAAAAGTTAATAAAAATATTTCTCTCTATACTATCTTTTGATTGTTAGAAGCTTCTGTCCAAGTTTGGTAAAAATCCAGGATAGTTTATGAATCTAATAAATGTTTTAAAAAATTTAACTGCAGACTGTATGTAATGTTAACTGGAAGAAAAGCTAAGTCCATTAATAAGTAAAATACGGAAAAACAAGAACAAAATTTTAACTAAATTTCCTTCTAGATACTAGCTTTTGATCATAAACAAGCTTCTGTCCAAGTTTGGTAGAAATCCGGGATAGTTTAAGAAAGTTATTAAATTTTAAAAACTTTAGCCACAGAGTGAATGTAATGTTTCCTGGCAGAAAAATTAAGTCCATTTATAAGTAAAATACTCAAAAGATGGAATTTTTTTTTTACAAAATTTACTTCTGGATACTATTGTATGATCATAAACAAGCTTCTGTCCAAGTTTGGTAGAAATCCAGGATAGTTTAAGAAAGTTATTAAAATTTCAAAAACTTTAACCACAGAGTGAATATTTGTGGACGCCGCCGACAATATGTAGGATCGCTATGTCTCGCTTTTTCGACAAAAGTTGAAGGCTCGACAACAATCACAATTTTTAAATTTGTAAAGGGGCATAACTCTAGAACAGTAAAACTGACGCCACCGAAACTCAAATCTAAACAGTGTTTTGTGATAATGAGCTTTGTGTATAAGTTTCATAACATTTGGTTGAGACAAACTAAAGTTCATGAAGTTAGAGATCGTAAACAAAAAATTCAAGCAACTTTTCCATTTGTTAAGGAGCATAACTCTAGAATTGTAAAATCGACGCCACCAAAATTCAACTTGACCTGTGTTTTGTGGAAATAAGTATTGCGTATAAGTTTCATACAATTTGGTTTAGGAAAACTAAAGTTAGAGAACAGAAACTAATTTTTGGATGTACGGACGTATGTACAAGTAAGGGACGTACATACTAACAGAAGAAAAAGGGTAAAACTTAATACGGTGGGGTCATAACAATAGCAGTATGACGAAAGGAATAAAAAGTTTATAAACACTAGATTCATAGAGGTGATTATAACCCTGTAACACATTTTAAAGTTGATGCTGTGAAATTTAGCATTGAGGCAATAACATTTGAGATTTTGGTTCGTCATAATTATTTGGACTACCACTAAGAGTAACTTAAGTCATTTTGCTATTACATGGACAGATTTTATTTAATCATGTTGCTACAGCACTTGTCTTGATACAATGAGTTATTCTAAGTAGAAGCTGACTTGTCTGCCTTATCCTTGTAACGATTTGTGTACAAATGTTATTGTTAATCGTAACACTGAGGACATGGGCTGTGATATGTACGAACTGTCGTTGAGTCAATGTTTTTCAGCTGCCAGTTTGATCCACGTAACTGAGCATGCTGGACGAGTGAAGGTCCTTAAATTCACATTGGAATGTGAAATAGCTATTATTTAAATAGCGGAATTCAAAAGTTTTCAAATGTTTTTGGCATCAAAACCTTCCAATCGATGTTTTGACAAAAACATGCACTTTTCTGTCATAGCCGGTATTTACCTTTTAATACCAGAGACATATGTCTCTGCCTTTACTCATCCTTGGCGTGTGACATAAGCCATATGACTTTCAAGTATTTCTGTCACCTGTGTATAATTGTTCAATCAAACTTTTATCACTTGTCAATTATCCGACGGCTTGGTCAAAATATAAACATGTTAAAAAGTACGTTGCATTCAGTAATGTCAGTCATACGGGATTCTTTCGATACACTCGGGCTTCATTACTTTATATTTAATACTAAACATTTGTAAATATCGTACATAGAAAAAATTGCGCGGTAAAATGTTCATTCATGAAATATTAATGAATGAAACGATGTCTCGCATAGATTTCTTTTGATTTTTCTCTTCACCGCATGGAAAATCCGCGGAGTCGTGTTTGTAATAATCATTTTCAAAATGAAGTTAAATTCCGACCTGAATTGTCGGTGAACATTCATTCCTTTTTTATTCAAGCTGTAATCTTTTCAAAGGGACTCAAAATTTCAAAAGCATCTTCCTAGAATCAGCATCAAACACTAGTACTACATTATCTTGGAGCAGAACATTTGCGATAGTCTGTCACCGGAAGTTAGAGGCCGACGCCTTAGGAAAGTATTGCTATAGCAAACTTCCCTAAAAACTAGTTTATCTCAGCCACGTTCATGTACCTGTGCAAAGTCAAGAACCTCATTAGTGGTGCCTTTTGGTATTTTTCAATGTTTTTGTCATTTGAGGTAATTGGTTTTGATAGCAGATCTTAGATAGTCTCTGTTATGGTTTTCTAGACCTGGGGCGATTAAGAGCTTGGCATATTGTTGACACTATTTTCTAAGACCAAATAATGACCTCTTGTTGAAATGTGCATCTGGTGCAGTAAAATTGGTACCGTTAATGTTATTCTAGATGTCTTTTGGCATTTTGTTTTGTTTGGTTGCTGTCTCATTGACATAATCCCCACATCTCCATTTAATCATATAATGCTTTCTTGTTGAAATGTGCATCTGGTGCAGTAAAATTGGTACCATTAACATTATTCTAGATGTCTTTTGGCATTTTGTTTTTGTTTGCATTTAATCATTGCTTCATCAGGTAATGATTCTGTATGTTCCATTCATAAGTTAGGTGCCAGTAATTCCGTGGTTGTCAATTGTTAATCATATTTCTTGTTGATTTTTTTGTTTTGAACATTAATCAGGCTGTTTGTTTTTCTCATTTGTTATGTTTGGGCCTTTCATAGCTTGCTATGCTGTATGGGTTTTGCTCATTGTTGATCAGCCTTACAGCAATCTATAGTTGCTAACATCTATATCATTTGGTCTCAGGTTGATTGTTGTCTCATTGACAATAATACCCCATCTCCTTATCTTATAATGGCAATAACTTTGAAAAGTATAATAGATTCAAATGATACCACATACACATGGACATAACCTCAGGTGATTCCCAACAAATACACATGGCCATGACCTCAGGTGATTCCCAACACATACACATGGACATGACCTCAGGTGATTCCCAACATATACACATGGACATGACCTCAGGTGATTCCCAACATATACACATGGACATGACCTCAGGTGATTCCCAACACATACACATGGACATAACCTCAGGTGATTCCCAACACATACACATGGACATGACCTCAGGTGATTCCCAACACATACACATGGACATGACCTCAGGTGATTCCCAACATATACACATGGACATGACCTCAGGTGATTCCCAACACATACACATGGACATAACCTCAGGTGATTCCCAACACATACACATGGACATGACCTCAGGTGATTCCCAACACATACACATGGACATGACCTCAGGTGATTCCCAACACATACAAACTTTAAAACAATCTTTATTTCATTTATATTTACAAACTTTTCAAAATATTTAATGCTCACAAAACAATGCTGTCAAAAACATTCAGAAACAAGAGGATAAAATATACATAACAGACTGAAAATTGTAAGACTTGTTTAACTCAATTGTTATTTGGTAGCAATAACTGTCTTCAATTATCTAATTATCTATACTGTATTTGTATTATAATGACTACTTAACCACATTTAACATTCTGGCAATAATATATTACCAAGCTCTAATATGGTCAATTTTATACATTTGTTTAACAAAGGTTTTCCCTGCTTACATTTAACTTTCATATGAGTTATATTCAATATACCCAGTCTGAAAATGTACTTTTACCAACTTGTTTCTAAAAGACTACACTAAATATGGCACATATGCAATATAACATGATGTGGAATGACATCTTACTTTAGCTATGAGACAGATACTAGTAATGATCATGTTACATTTAATAAATATGCTTCCCCAAATATGCTGTTCATAAACAATGATTAAAGAAGTTGCTCAATAATTATGATTCAAAATACATGTGTATCAAAGAAAAGGGTAAGACAGATTAGCTACATCTGCTGTGGTTCTATTAGGACAACTGGTCATACATTTAAGTTATTAGCTACATCTGTTGTGGTTCTATTAGGACAAATGGTCATACATTTAAGTTATTGCAAGAAAAAATAAATCACCAGGAAATCATGATGTCAAAACATAATTCTTTAATATCATTTTGATAGAAAATGTATTGTAGTGCAAGAATTAGCACAAAAGATCTTTTCTGCATCAACTTCATTGAGATTTGAAAAATACCCAATAGGAAAATAAATGTGGTAAAAATTTACTATTTAATGTAATGATATAGAGACTGGATTATATGTAATACTGTACCGAAAATCACTTGGCATCCTAAAAAGCAGATGCTTAAATGAAACTTACCATTTTCGAAAGCATAAAAAGCAAAATCTTGAAGCAAGATACATTATGATAAATTACCTCTATTTTCTTTATAGCAAAAAAATAACACATACAAAATAAACTTAACAAAATAACATTTAATTTTGATTCAAAAGGAAAAATTGCACTTTGATAAATAAATAAATGCGAAAAACAAATAAATGATAATATTTAGCCTCCTCAAATAAAAACTGCACTTAAAAAACTTTATTGTGACACAATTCAAAGACATTATAATAATTCCTCTCAACTATTTACAAGAAAATCTTAAATGACAAATTTAAAGTTTCTAACAGGGTATTTCATGCTTGGGAATATCATTCAATTTCTTTTTTAATCTGAAAAACATACTTTTCCTTCCAATATTATAATTCTATGATTTTATCTTTGTGAACTTTGTGAAACTTATCCTATCGCAATTTTTCCCTTAGTAAAAACATTAAATTTCACGAATTCCTTCATTCTTATCAAAATAATTCCTTACATAACTGTGTGGTTTACAAATAAAATAAAGAGCCATG
This sequence comes from Mytilus coruscus, assembly GCA_017311375.1. Lineage (NCBI taxonomy): Eukaryota > Metazoa > Mollusca > Bivalvia > Mytilida > Mytilidae > Mytilus > Mytilus coruscus. The sequence continues at coordinate 57,390,766 of CM029602.1, forward strand.
CTGAGAACAGGATGCGTGTTAACCAAAAAATACTGAACAGATGTATATCAAAAGTGAAAAATAAATACTGTACATCAAAATTGGTATAAAACACAATTTAGGCCTAATGGATTTTTATACAAAAACTAGATTGTGTCACAATCAATTATAAATATAAGCCTTTCTTTTATGCCAAAGACCATTGTGCTGACATTTCTTAAAATTGGTATTCTTGACAAAAAAAACCAACACATGCATACCATTTATTGACAGTAAAGTTTTCTGTAAAAATGGTTTTATTAAATACTGTATCGTGATGATAATACATTTCAGTTAGATTGGATAACAATGAGCAATATTTAGTTATATATATATATATGGCAAATAATAATTATTTATAAATAAGTATAGGATCCTCACCAGCAATGGGTAAACAAACAAATAATACAGTACATCTCGTAAATATACAATATTCAAGTGTAGGTCTTTGACCAAATCTAGTGATAAATTCTAGTAAAAACAAAAAGAACTCTCAACTGAAAGACCAATGAAAATATACCATTCAGTTTTATCTAGATATGTACTACGGTGTCATGAGACTTGTCTTAGATGAACCTAATACTTCAGATGCTGAAGCTTTTTGGAAATATTAACATCAGATAAATAAATCGGGGGAAAAAAAACTGAAGTGAATAAGCTTCCACTTTTTTGGGGAGCAAATGGATACCATTATGAGATTCTAACAACCTTAAGGCAGTGCTAACTGCAATTCAAGAAAAATAAACAGCTGCGCCATGAGCGCATGATACGCCCGTCGTCTTGTGTGTGAATTTTTATGCAATAAGCATAAATAGTTCTGACATATGGCGTGACATGCGAAAACCCCCCCCTTTTTTTTTACAAAAAACTCAATATCTCTAAAATAAAATTTTGAATCATAACCAAAAAGTATACAGATCTTTAGATTAATATAACTAAGAAGTGTGTAAAATTTTAAGCAATAATCATAAATCGTTTTTGAGATACGGCACGACATGTGAAAAACCCCTCCCCCTTTTTTAACAAAATACTCAATATCTCTACAATAAAATTTTGAATCATCACCAAAAAGTATACAGATCTTAAGATTAATATAACTAAGAAGTGTGTAAAGTTTTAAGCAATAATCATAAATTGTTTTTGAGATACGGCGCGACATGTGAAAAAAAACACACCTGTTTTAGTTACTAAGTCCCGTAACTCAAAAAGTTTTAATCTTATTTTCACCAAAAAGTATACAGATCGTTTGACCATCATAAGAAACAACTATGTTAAGTTTCATGAAATTTGGATAAGTCATTCTCAAGTTACGGTGCGACATGTTTACGCCGGACAGACAGACGGACGGACACCGGACATTTGTATACCATAATATGTCCCGTCAAAAATTGACGGGCGTATAAAAATTGGAAAAAAACTAAACAGTGATGACAAACTATGTGTAAAAAGTATATTACGATACAAGTATGGAATGTACCACATACATTCTAATGAAGGATCATTATATCGGCAAACAATAAAACTTTCATCCAATATATTAATTTCACTGGGTACAATTTCAGATTGTCATTTGAGGAGGTATGTTATTGTAGTATGCTATTGATATCAATTGGACATGATGGAGGTTCATTGCTGGTGAGTGGTAGATTTTAGGTCTTAAAGAGTTACACAATTTAATTATTATTAACTGTTCATGATGTTGGTCAGTAAACACTGCATTTCAACTCTGCTAGAATAGTGCCTATTAACAAAATTATGAATGAAAAATGGAAAACATATATGTAATATAAAAAAAACAATGAAATATTTCACATTATATGATATGGTGATGATTGAACACACAATGGCTTTCATGTGTTTGATTGATAAATAAAAAAATAATAAACAATTACAATTACAATATGACAATAAACAATTACAATTAATGTTACAATAAACAATTACAATGATATAATAAACAATTATGATGTTATAATAAATACCATGTGACAATAAACAATTACAATGTTATAATAAACAGTTACAATGTTACAATATCATCAGATTTGCATTGAATGTTTAGATTTCAGGAATTATCTGAAAGTTTTTCTGTTCCTGAATCTTTCTCCCAATACTGGCTTGTCATTAAATTAAGAACACTTTCATTTGTCTATTTGCTGTTAAGGCATAAAAACTATAATACACTGATCACTTACATCCTATAGTGTCACAAGGCACATACATTGTGGAAAGACTTGGCAATGTGAACAGAATATGTAAATACTCAACAACTCTTGCTCTATATATATCCATGTTTATTCAGCTATATCAACTTTGTTTTACCATATACATTTTTGTATATGCATATATTTGACATACATTAATATATATCACTCATCCAGATAAAATGGTAATTGTCATCATCGAATTATTGCTCATTTCTAGCTGTTAAAATATTCCAATCATACATCTAGGAGTAACATTGTTGTTTTAGACATGTACAGTAGCTCTGTTGAGTCATGTATGTATGTTAGAAACTGTCATCTTCATAATCTTTCTTTTCTTGATATTTTCAAATTGCATTTGTGGATCAATCAGCAGGCAAAAATCACAATTTTCAGTTTGATTTCAAAATAAATTTTTGGCTGAGGCCATAGGTTTTATTAAACAGTTTTTATCTATCAGCTTATGTGGTGTCAAAATTTGGGATTTCATTACGAGCTTATTTCCTAATAAAAGTTATATTACTTCCATTTTCACCAGTCTCATAATACTGTTGCATTTGTTTTTCTAATGAAAACTGTCTCTTCCTAGTTTTATTTGAAGTTTCTTATAATTGTCATATTAGAACCATCTATTCCTTACAGGACAAATGTTTTCCATTTCTTGTCTGATAAGAAATTACTCAGAGAAAACATCTTGTGTTTTACATCAGCTAACAATAAGCTGACTCAACTGGATCATTTCTGAAGTTATTCTACTTATTCAATATTCAGAAAAAAGAATCAGAGAAGTCACTCTTGTTAGATATAGGACTATCATTCTTATGTAGGGAGTCTTCCTTGTACTGGCTAATACTTGAGCTTGGAGATGAGTCTTTAGGATTGGAGTCCACTCTATATTTACTGATACTTGAGTTAGGGGAGGAGTGGTGTGTATCATCTCGGTATTGACTCAGACTAGACCCAGGTGATGAATCATGCCAACTCTTATTACTTTCAATCTGCAAAAAATCAGAAAAAAAATTTAAATGACAACTAAGCATTTTACAGCATGCTAAAAGAATCATACTTGGGTTTGCTTTTCTTTTATTAGCTAATTTCTTTTTAAACAATGACCATACCCAATGAAATAAATAAAATGGTCCAATTTCCCCTACAGTTGAACATATTTAATCTGTCCAAGGGGAATAACTAAAAAATATGTTTTTTGGGGTTTCCTTTAAATTTTTCATAAACATCCTACAAGAAATGAAGACACGAGATTGTTAACAATGTTATTTTGAATATCATTCTTATTTCCAAGGGCATTACTCCTGTAAAAATATTTGGTCTGTACTGTTCAAACTCCTTGCTCTGATATAAATTTCATAAAAATCTAACAAGAAATGTAGGTGTGAGAGTGCTTACAATGCAAAGTACAAAATAAATTACATTTCAATGAACATAACTCCTGTAAAATAATTGATCAGCTCTGATTTTGGAACTTGTCCCAGACAATATGGATATAAATCTTGGATGTAAATTTCATAACAAGAATTGTAGGTGTGACAGCGTTTACAATGCAATGTTTATTATAATTTCCTAGGGCATAACTGCATTAAAAATGGTAGATCTGCAGTATTTTCGACATTGCTGATATAAATCTCATATAAACATTTCTTAAAAATCAGGCAAGAATTGTATGCTTGAGAGCTCTTAGAAAGCAATTTCCTGTAGAATTTACATTTCCAAGGAACATAACTCCTCCAAAAATAATTGATCAGCATATAAACCTATGATATTAATTTCATAAAAATCTGCCAAGAAGTGTATGGGTCAGAGCATAAACAGTGCAAAACTGGACTTACAGTAATTACTTGGTCAAATTTGTACAAGACAAATTTGTCTTTTACTATCTTATTGGTTTTTATTTAATTTGTAGCTGACCAATATTTTTTCCTCCAAGAATTCTTATTACTGTGACTGCAAAAATTTATGCAATGTTTTTATTATCTTGAAAATTGTGGCAGGATAGGTGTGGCAAAAAAAAAAACCAACATTTTAATTTCTCATACCATTATTTGCACGGAGCATTTCCTGAAATCTTAATAATTAATCTTGCATATCTGTCCATTGTTCAACAATCCCATATATAAATGCATTCAAAAACTTATGAATTAACAGAATACACCATAGAAAATGAATGATTTGCCTACCATGCAATCAAGATTTTATTCCATTTACTAATTAGCTACAAAAAGTGTTAAATGTTAATTTTCTGACTAGTGTTTAATGTTAATTTTCTGACTAGTGTTTAATGATTTTATGCATAGAGATATGGCCAACAGGATTACATAATGTAATAAACAGGGAATGTGTCCATGGGAAACAGATGATGCCCGCTTGCATATCATTTAAAGTTATAAAGGGACATAACTCAAGAACGGTAAAAGTGATGCTACCCAAATTTGTACTTGATCTGAGTTTTGTGGTAATAAATATTGTGTATAAGTTTCATAACATTTGGTTGAGGCAAACTTAAGTTAGAGAAGGGAAACGAAAAATTCAGCATTTTTCCATTTGTAAAGGGGCATAACTGAAGAACAGTAAAAGTGACACCACCAAAATTCAAATTTGACCTGTATTTTGTGGTAATAAGCATTTTGTATAAGCTTCATAATATGTGGTTGAGGCTAACTAAAGTTAGAGAACAGAAACAAAAAATACAACAATTTTTCTATTTGTAAAGGGGCATAACTCTAGAACGGTTAAAGTGATGCCACCAAAATTCATACTTGATCTATGTTTTGTAGTAAAAAGCATTGTGTACAAGTTTTATAACATTTGGTTGAGGCAAACTAAAGTTAGAGAACTGAAACCAACTTTGGGACGTATGGACGGACGTACAGATGGACAAGGGTAAAACTTAATGCCCCTCCGCTACGGCGAGGAATAATTATTTAGTATCTTTAAAAAGCCTTTTCAAAAAGATTTCTTATAGTCAATCTCACCTCATATTGTTGATCATTTTTCATCTCCTGGGTAATTCTCAGTCTTAGTGGTCTTTTCAGTGATGTTTCACTATACTTGGATATATCCTATAAAGAAATTCAGGCTTCTCAACAATTTTAAAGATACCATATATATTTGGATGATACAAATAAAAACAATTATGGCAAAGCAGTTGAATATCAATATCATTATAGAAGATTACCTCATAAGATATATATACTTTTAACTGAACTTCTTTCATAAGTGAATAACACATGGCTAAACTGAGAGTTATGCATAACAAAATTTATATCCAATGATCAACTAAAATAATTATCAACAAGTAGAACTGTGAGCTATTGCTTAATAATGATACCCCCACTCATAAGTATTCAGTTAACAGGAATTTGAAGTAAAAGGAATCTAAATCAAAAGACACTGTAAAGGATGTTCACATGAAGCCTGATAGTAAATTTCAGGAAGCTCTTATATGTGGTTCCATAGAAAATTGTAATGAAAATTTCACACAAGGCCAGTATGTGTTATTATAATACATAAATGTTCGGTAAACAGGAAGTTGATGGACGATGAATCTGAAACAGTGTCACACAGTATAGCATGCTGACATGAAGTCTGAAAACAAATTCTATCATTGAAGTTCCCTAGATAAATGTGATGAAAATTTCATACATCATAATCATGTTTAGAATTTTCAAGTATTCATTCAACTGGAAGTTGATGAGCGATAAATCTGAAACCATGACACATTTAAGCATGCTGACATGAAGCCCAAAAAAATTTCAGGAAGCAATTATTTGAAGTTCCCAAAAAAATTGGGAGTAATAATTCAATGATAAGGACGGACATACAGACAGGGGTTCCTTTGGAGCAAGGGTACAATGAAACAACCACTACAATACAAAATCCTGCCTCTCCCCTTTCACACAAAAAAGACACTGAAAGGTCAACATATGGTCTCTAGAATCAAGTGTCTATACCATTCATCAAGCTGTATAAATGACAGAATGATTATAGAAAGCATTTTAGCATAATTTGACTAGACTAAGCAGATTTGCAGGTTATAATTTAAATAAAACTAGAATGATCTTACATTGGTAATAAATACATTATATAATATAATATTGTAACTACTATCTCTATTATGTCAACTACAATAGGTTAGTCAATTGAGCATTACATAAATTTTGGATTCCTGGTACTAACTATTATTCTACTCTATTAGAGCAGACCATAAAGAAACAATTATTTTTTATTATTGTCATCATGACTAAAACATCTGAAGACTTTATTCTGATTTGCCCCTATATAAAGCAGTCAGATTTTGAGCTGCTATTATCTTATTCAATCCTGTTTGGGAAAACTTGTTCTTATTAGCTACAAATAGTAAGATTTACTCAATAAACCTTGAAAAAGTTAAAATTCATTCCTTGTTCACATCAATGTTTTGAAACAGGAACCTCAGATTTGCATAAGCAGATGAAAAACTACAGGTCCCAAGGACCATGTATTGCTCATATGGTTTTTGTGAATAATAGTAACTAGTGACTAGTATTTCTTCCAGATAGTGTTTGGCAGTTGAAAGGAAGTTTGAAGTATGTTTACACTACAAAAAGGACACAAAGAATAGATTTAAATAATGATTAAATTTTATACTGATATTATGTAAACATATTGAATTGAAGAGCTCTTTTAATTATCATTAATTGAAAACAAAAATGAAATTTCAAAATTAAGCAAAACCCCTTTGGAACTGCTTACAAAAGGGGATGAAGGTTCCATGTAAGCATTGATCTAATAATGTTAAAACAATTGTTTAAGCAAAATTTTATCAATAAGTTGTAGTTATTCATACGGGCACTAATTGCATCCCTTATAAATTTAAGATGTTCCTGTATTGTAATGAATTACAGTTTATGGTCAAGTTCAATTAAGATTTGTCTAAATTCACTTTAATGGAAAATAAACGGGGAATGTTTCCATGGTACACAGATGATGCCCCCGCTTGCATATCATATAAAGTTATAAAGGGACATAACTGAAGAACGGTAATAGTGATGCTACCCAAATTTGTACTTGGTCTGAGTTTTGTGGTAATAAGTATTGTGTATAAGTTTCATAACATTTGGTTGAGGCAAACTGAAGTTAGAGAACGGAAATGAAAAATTCAGCAATTTTTCCATTTGTAAAGGGGCATAACTCTAGAAATGTTAAAGTGACACAACCAAAATTCAAACTTGATCTGTATTTTGTGGTAATAAACATTGTGTATAAGTTTCATAACATTTGGTTGAGGCTAACTTTAGTTAGAGAACGGAAAGGGGCATAACTCTAGAACAGTAGAAGTGACACCACCACCAAAATTCAAACTTGATCTGTGTTTTGTGGTAATAAGCATTGTGTATAAGTTTCATAACATTTGCTTGAGGCTAACTTAATTTAGAGAACGGAAACGAAAAATTCAGCATTTTTTTCCATTTGTAAAGGGGAATCACTCTAGAACGGTTAAAGTGACACCACCAAAATTCATTCATGATCTGTGTTTTGTGGTAATAAGCATTGTGTATAAGTTTCATTACATTTGGTTGAGGTAAACTAAAGTTAGAGAACGGAAACCAACTTTAGGATGTATGGACGTACAAACGGACAAGGGTAAAACTTAACCCCCCGGCTATGGCAGGGGCATAAAAATAATTTCACTTAATTACCATTACCTTGTTGATATTTTTTGCTTTAAATACATCTTAAACTGCGAAAATTTGCGCAAGGGTTAGACTTTAAATAATTTTAACACAAACAGCAGTAATTGCCTTTTTCTATATTTGGATAGTTCAGTCTCACATGGGAAACTCTTTACAAAAAAATATGACAATTTTGATTTCCTATTGTTTATTTTCCAATTTTTGGACAGTGAGGTTCCTTTGGCTCTTCTTGTAATGAGGATATTTCCCCAACTCATTCACTATGCCCATGTCTGAAGTGATGATTTATATTCAATGAATGTTACCCATGTACAACTCATAACGTTATGAGTCAAAGATTTTGTTACCACACATGACTTAAACCCTATACTAAATTTCTTCCCTCGATACAAAGATTTGGTTTGGAATATTGGCTGTATCTATTTACAAATGTGACATTGCATCCTTATCATTACCTTGATGTTTTTATAGAGCCAATAAATTTACATATGATCAATTTAAACTTATTGATTCTTTGAATAAACTTATTCTTAAAGGCTATCAATTTAACACTGTGGTAAAATCTTTGAATATTGTCTTTATTGGTATTAACATTGATTTTGTGTTTAATAAATCGAAATATAACTAAATATAAAATTGAGAATGGAAATGGGGAATATGTCAAAGAGACAACAACCCGACCAAAGAGCAGACAATAGCCGAAGGCCACCAATGGGTCTTCCATGCAGCGAGAAAATCCCCCACCCGGAGGTGGTCCTCAGCTGGCCCCTAACTCAAATTGTGTGCTAGTTCAGGGAAAATGGACGTCACACTAAACTCCAAAACATATAAATGAACTAAAGTTAAAAACATACTAGACTAACAAAGGCCAGAGGCTCCTGACTTGGGACAGGCGCAAAAATGCGGCGGGGTTAAACATGTTTTGTGAGATCGCAACCCTCCCCCTATACCTCTAGCCAATGTAGAATAAAGAAACACATAGCAATACGCACAGTAAAACTCAGTTTAAAAGAAGTCCAAGTCCGATGTCAGAATAGGTAACAAAAGAAACTAAGCAAAATGACAATGATACATAAATGAACAAAGGACTACTAGCAGTTACTGACATTACAGCTCCAGACCTCAATTAAACTGATTGAAAGATTATGTCTTCATCATATGAAAATCAAGTACAATCCCTCCTGTTAGGGGTTTAGTATCATACCATCATAAAATATATGAGAAGAACATAACCCCTATCATGCCAACAACTAGTTTAAGAATAAATGTGTTTATTTCTGATGCAAAGACCCTATGAGTGAATCAATATTAATACCAAAATATGCAATCCTTAATGACTTGACAACAGTATCGTAACTATATCCTTTCCGAATGAGTCTGTTTAAAGGTTTGGTTAGCTTTTGAGGTGAATGCCGACATTTTTGTGCTTTGTAAAGAATATTACCATAAAATATTGGATGTGAAATACCTGAACGTATAAGATGTCTGCATGTTGATTTATATTTACGAATGATGTCCTTGTACCGATGATAAAATTTAGTATATGTTTTGACTAGCTTGTGATATCGAAAACCCTGGTGTAATAATTTTTCAGTAATACAGATATTTCTTTCGTTGAAATCAAATACGTTGTTACATACACGAGTGCATCGAACAAGTTGAGATATATAAACACCATAACACGGCGACAAGGGAACGTCACCATCTAAAAATGGATAATTAACAATAGGAAATGAAAAATCATCTCTTTTATCATAAATTTTGGTATTAAGCTTCCCGTTAAAAATAAAGATATCAAGATCCAGGAAAGGGCAGTGTTCATTGTTGGTATTAGCTTTATTTAATGTCAGTTCGGCAGGATAAATCTCTTTAGTGTACATACTGAAGTCGTCATTATTGAGAGCCAATATATCATCTAAATATCTATATGTATAGTTATACAGCTATGAACACTTATGGCCCAACATCCTGTCAATACTTATATTTTGGTCATGCTTTACTAAGACTGTTTGTGAGGTGTTTACACTAAATCTGTTGGATGTCTACTGATTGACTTTCACACAACTGTCCAAGGTTAGACAGAGGGTTGAGCACTTACAAACGTGTTTAACCCAGCAACATTTTTTGTATGCATATCCCAATTCAGGAGCCTGTAATTAAGTGGTTGCAGTTGTTACTGTCTTTAATATTTGTTTTTGGTTTCTTGTTTTATCACAAATTTACTATGGAAGAAGCATGTAGTATGAAATCATATTTGAGGCCTGAAAATAAAATTTTGCATCTTATTTTAAGACCAATGTAAGCAGTGGTTTCAAACACACTGAATGTCTTGTGATTGGGAATTTTCCCATTAATAGTTATGAAAAAGTTTTACATTAACACCTTCAACTACTTGACCATTAAAATATACTGTAAACAAACTTACTTTAGATTGGCGTATTTATTTTCATGAAGAAAGGCCCAATATGTCAAACTTTTCTGTTACTGTGGTAATAAACTGTTATCACAGAGATATGTCTCGCCTTTTTGTAATTTTGATAATGCAAATGTTGAAATTAAAATAGCAATACTTTAACATGTAAGTTATGAAAATATTCAAAGTCTAAGAAACCATGACTGAAGGTACATGGCTAAAAAATCATGGAAATGAGATGTGCCAATGCTAATACAACTGCATACCAAATACCATTGACTTATTATAAGTCGTTCCCTTTAAACACAAACATTAACTTGTAAACTATGTAAAAGTTTAAAAGTCAATGAACCATGATCAGGGGTGGGGCTATATAATCTCCATGGAAACGATACTTGCAAATGCCAATAAATTTGCATACCAAATATTATTGACTTAACATTAGCAGTTCATCTTAAACTGATCTAATCACAAACTAATACATGTAAACTAAGCAAAAGTTTCAAAGTAAATAGACCATGACTGAGGGGGCGGGGCCAAATATTCTCCATGGAAATGAGATGTGCTAATGCTTATACAACTGAACACCAATTAACATTGGCCTACTACTAATGGTTCCCCTTGAACTGACCTAATCACAAACTAGTACAAGTTAACTTAGCAAAATTTTCAAAGTCTATAGACCATGACTAAGGGGGCGGAGCCAAATAATCTCCATGGAAATGAGATATGCCAATGCTTATACAACTGCATACCAAATATCATTGACCTACCACTAGTGGTTCCCCATAAATTGACCTAATCACAAACTAATACATGTAAACTATGAAAAGTTTCAAAGTCAATAGACCTTGACTGAGGGGGCGGGGCCAAATAATCTCCATGGTAATGAGATGTGCCAATGCTAATACAACTGCATACAAAATATCATTGACCTACCACTAGTGGTTCACCATGAACTAGACCTAATCACAAACTAATACATTGTTGATGCCGCCGCTGCCGTTGACGCCGGAAACAGCATACCTATGTCTCACTTTTTAACTCCGTCAAGGCGAAACAAAAATGAAAATAATTCAGTGAAGATGACTATAAAAGGCTAAACGTAGAAAAAAAATATCCACAAAACTAAACTGGTTTCCTGTAATAAAATTTGTTGGGTTATGTTATTTATCTGAAACATATTCTACATGGTTTCCTAGCATACCCTGTCAATAGTTAAAAAAAAATAGTTGTAAATGACATTAGGTGCTCAAATGACCCTACTGATCAGGTCAACTAAATATCATTGAATCTTGCTAGCAACTATATCTAGGCAGGGCTTCTGCATTAAAGGGATAGAGAAGCATGCAAAAAGATAAGTGTATGTTATAGCTTCAACTTTTATGTAAATATTTCATGGAAGACATGTGTAGTGCAGCATTTCATCAACAAAAATTTCACTGGGGAAAAACAGGTGTTGTCTATGACAAATATCCCCAACCATCCAATAAAATGTAATTACTGTCTTTGAGTCTTTTACAGAATATAAACATCTGATTTCAGAACAAATCTACCATTGACAATATTTCGACTTTCATGCAGAAATGGTCTTATATGATAAATTTTTAAAAGTCTGTTTAATCTTCTTAAATCAATATAAGTTTAACTACTATAACCTCTGACATTTCAATTGCTATTAAGAGATCAGCAATGTTTAAAATTAATATAAAATGTAATTTATATTTACAAAAACTATAAAAATGAGTTTTTTTTAAGTGGATTTATTGGAGTGCATATTATACAATCTACCATAACACATCTTATCGCTATTTGTCCGCCATTACTGGACATCACAAAGGTTCCCATAAAATTTTGACATCACAATAGAAAATATCTGACGCCACAATAGAAAAGTGATTGTTGTATGACGTCGAAAGTTCAACCTGCACAGATTCTCAGGTCAACCGGAGCAGATTTCAAAATAGGGATAAGGTGTATGCAAGACTGTGCTCCTGTATTTGTTGCAGAATCAATATTTTATAAAAGAAAAAAAATCATGTACCAGTTTTCTCATTAAATAAATTTGGTGCACACAAACTTTTTTTGAAGTTTAGTTTTGAAGTTTTTCCTTTTACATGATTACCAGTCATAAAAAAATCAAAATATTTTACAAATCCAAAGATGGTCAATCACTGAATAATATAAGTTAGTTAGAATTCTTAATACTGTTCTGTTTTTAACTAAAGGATTTCTATGTTCATCTCAATTTGACCTGATCCTCGTAGGATTTTGAATTGTATTTATTGATGTTTTTTTTTTTTTCATTTTTCAATTTGAAAAAAATTACCCTGATCATTTCTTCTGATAATACCTTTAAAAAAAAAATCACCTATAATCTTAACGCAAACAAATCTATGCATAATAAATGAAAATTTAGTAAAATATGGGTCAAACCTTTCTCATCATATCAAAAATCCATTCATAAGAAAAGCTGGTCACTAGCAGACAGTCGTAATATCCAAGAAAAGAAATAAACTAAAGATATAGATTCCCTTATTAGTAAACTAGGCACTAGCTGATCAATAATAATTTGGCATAATTTCAATATTCCAAAAAAATAAATAAACTGAAAAGATTATAGCATGCAGTATTTTTTTTACTAGCAGAAACACACCTCCTCCCCATGCTGATGATATAAGTAAGCATGCAGTCCTCAGAGGTCTGAGAAATCTACCTCATGGTCGGGAAAGACTGGTCTTGCCCATAATGGGGCTGATGATTGTCCACCATGGTATATTGTTGGATCTGACAGTTCTGAGTCAGAATAAGCAGGATTTGTTCTGAATTGTACTGTTCTAGGTAAACCTCTTGGATAAGTAACCACCTCCAATTCACGGTGAACTCTATCCATATGTTGGTAGTTATGTGGTGTTTCTTTTCTTTTCATTTGGTTAGATCTTCTGGAAAACAAAGAAAAAGACTTACTAAAATTGCACTTGATGGTTAAGGAATTAAAATTTGAAAAAGGCAAAGCTCCTAATAATTACATCTAGGTTGATATTTTTTTACTTAACAGTTTCTGCAATAGTATTTCGCGTTATAAAAGGGTTAAAATGAGCGTAGAAAAAACTTTAAAAATTTACCCACAAACTAAAAAAATAATGTTCATACATAATATTTCATATAAATAAAGTATCCTTCTTTCCAGAGCCTCACTCAATCATACCCAAAATTGAAAAGACAAAATATATTTATCAAACATATAAAGGACTCATTTAATGTAACAAATATTACAGATGCTCTTTGTAAAAATGATGTCTCCTTCAGTCAGACCAATTATACCGTTAATACTAAAATCAATTTTAATTATGATTCCCCCTCCCGTCTGTCAGCTCCACTACTCAATACTTCTTACCTTCCGACAGCATAACACCTATAACCAGGACTAAAATCTATATAAATTATGATGCCCCCTCTTACCTCCACTACTTATTAGTACTTACCTCCCAACAGCCAGGACTAAAATCAATATAAATTATGATGCCCCCTCTTACCTCCACTACTTACTAGTACTTACCTTCGACAGACAAACATTATGATAATCAGGACTATTATCAACACAAATGATGATGCCCCCTCTTACCTCTACTACTTAATAGTACTTACCTTCGACAGACAAATGTTATGATAATCAGGATTATTATCAACACAAATGATGATGCCCCCTCTTACCTCTACTACTTAATAGTACTTACCTTCGACAGACAAATGTTATGATAATCAGGATTATTATCAACACAAATGATGATGCCCCCTCTTACCTCTACTACTTAATAGTACTTACCTTCGACAGACAAACGTTATGATAATCAGGATTATTATCAACACAAATGATGATGCCCCCTCTTACCTCTACTACTTAATAGTACTTACCTTCGACAGACAAATGTTATGATAATCAGGATTATTATCAACACAAATGATGATGCCCCCTCTTACCTCTACTACTTAATAGTACTTACCTTCGACAGACAAACGTTATGATAATCAGGATTATTATCAACACAAATGATGATGCCCCCTCTTACCTCTACTACTTAATAGTACTTACCTTCGACAGACAAACGTTATGATAATCAGGATTATTATCAACACAAATGATGATGCTCCTCCTGCCACAGCTATCAATGGGAATGGACCTAAAATATAAACATCTCTACTTAGTTTGCACTTCTAAACACATAAACAATTTTATATTTACACGCAAATGCCAAGAAACTAAAATTAACCACTTTATCTGTTTTGTTCTCAATTACTTAATTGTTCATTTAATTTTAATCTATTTTACACTGTGTGCACCAAAAGATAAGTAATATTTATGAGCTTAGATTTGTATTAAAAATTTGGAAGCTGTCAATGTACTTAATTTCATTAAGCAAACCCATGTTGTCTTACGTAATTTTCTGATGTTTCATGTTGCTATAGTAACTAATTTACTTTAATATTAAAATATTTATATAACATTTTGTTCTAAGGATGACAATAACTGAGATAAATCTTAAAGAATTTCTGTGATATCTTTCTTTCTTTCCCTTTCTTTGTTTCCTTTGCCATCCAGTATAAACCTTTTACACTGTAACTTGGGAACCTTCTTACAAATTCATTTTAAATAATCAATAGACAAATTTGGTTTAGCTGTACATGCATGAAAGTCAGGAGGTATTTGTGTTACATATACCTGAACATTCATAGGTATTGTTATACCATTTACCAGTATTCAGTAACACAATGAATTGCTGAAAACACTTTAAGTAAGGCTATCGACCTGAGGTATCTTGTTTACACCGAAGTAAAAACTATCTACTTGAGAAATCTTTTTGCACTGTAGTGAGACTATGTTCCTGAGGTATCTTGTTTACTCTGAAGTAAGACTGCCTAATTGGGGTATACTGTTTACACTGAAGCAATACTATCTACCTGAAATATCTTACACCTGAGGTATCTTGTTTACACTTAGATAAGACTACCTACCTGAGAAATCTTGTTTACACTTATATGAAGCAACCTACCTTTGATATCTTGTTTACACTGAAGTAAGAATACCAACCTGAGAAATCTTGTTTACACTGAAGTAAGACTACCTACCTGAGTAATCTTGTTTACATCAAGTAAGACTACCTACCTGAGGTGTCTTGTTTACACTGAAGTAAGACTACCTACCTGAGTTATCTTGTATACACCGAAGTAAGACTACCTACCTGAAGTATCTTGTTTACACTAAAGTAAGACTACCTACCTGAAGTATCTTGTTTACACTAAAGTAAGACTACCTACCTGAGGTATCTTGTTTACACTTAAGTAAGACTACCTACCTGAGGTATCTTGTTTACACTGAAGTAAGGCTCCCTACCTTAAGTATCTTGTTTACACTGAAGTAAGACTACCTACCTGAAGTATCTTGTTTACATTGAAGTAAGACTACCTACCTGAGATATCTTATAGATATAGGAAGATGTGGTATGAGTGCCAATGAGACAACTCTCCATCCAAGTTACAATTTATAAAAGTAAACCATTATAGGTCAAGGTACTGCCTTCAACACGGAGCATTGGCTCACACCAAACAGCAAGCTATAAAGGGCCCCAAAAATTACTAGTGTAAAACCATTCAAACAGAAAACCAACGGTCTAATCTATATAAAAGCGAAACGAGAAACACGTATGAACTACATAAACAGACGACAACTATTGTAATCAGATTCCTGACTTAGGACAGGTGCAAACATTTGCAGCGGATTAAACGTTTTAATGGTACCAAACCTTCTCCCTTTTCTGAAACAGTAGTATAACATCACAACATAGAAAACACAATATAAAATATCAATTGGAAGGCTTAACTCAATCAAAAAACGTAAATTAACACACAATGAACAAATAAATTTGACCTGTGACACCTGAATGCAAATACACAGTTAATAAAAAATTACAAGGGATAAATAATTAAAGTCAAAAGTAAATAAACAGGTTTAAACAAAGTTAAAGTATGATATCACTGTGAAATTTCAAACAATTTTTAGAAAATCATCACTTTTGAAGAAACCTGCGTCATATTATACACAGGTAAATGAAAATAATTTTGTTGTTAAGTATACTTCTTCTTCTGTGTGTATAAAATCTTCCGTTTAGGAATACCAAGAAATTTCTTTAATATCAATAAAACTAATCTAACACTTGGTACATATGGGGTGAATATCAACAATAAAAATATACAATTAGTGCTAGATAAAACTTCCTGTACAGGTCCAAGAACAACATCTAAGGAAAAATGAAATAATTTTGATGTTCATAGTACGAAGAAGTGAAAATTTGT
The DNA here is from genome assembly GCA_017311375.1 of Mytilus coruscus. Lineage (NCBI taxonomy): Eukaryota > Metazoa > Mollusca > Bivalvia > Mytilida > Mytilidae > Mytilus > Mytilus coruscus. The sequence goes on from CM029602.1 coordinate 57,407,439, forward strand.
AGTAAATTAAATACCAAATAATCAAAGCTGGTATATAGACAAGATCCATGTTAACATTAAATAACAAAAAAGCATTACAAATAGTATCAACAGGTCAAATTAAAAAGAAAGTACGATTTGAGAGTACTCGCAGTTACTGACAGCTAGTTAAAAGCCAAAACAATTAATAATAAAAATGCATCAGAGACTAAATCAACTAAAATACATCCCAGGGATTTAGTATTTTAACGTCATGAACAGTCAAAGAAGACATGACTTGTGCAATGCCAAAAATAAATGTATTGACAGGTAGTAGGATAGTTAGGAGTGACTTCTTTATAGATAAAAATGAACGTGTGTGTCTCTATACATCCCGTTTGGAAAGAAAATACAAATTTAGTTATGTTTTAATTTGCTAATGACAAAATTGATATTAGTGCCAATGTAAACTATATTCAGAGATCTAATTACAACATTGGTACGATAGCCTTTACTAATAAGTTTGTTTAAAGGTTCGATAAGTTTACACGGATCACATAATGATTTCCGCGCTTTAAGTACAATATTACCATAAAATTTAGGATGTGAAATACCATTTTTAATAAGTTTTCTACAGGTACAGCCAAATTCACCAATCAAATCTTTGTATCTATGAAAGAATTTAGTAAAAGTTTTAATTAATTTATGGTAACGAAATCCCTGACTTAATAATTTACCAGTGATGCATTGATTACGTTTGTTAAAATCTATGACATCACTACACACACGGGCATACCGAACGAGTTGGGATATATAAACACCGTATGATGGAGACAAAGGCACATCGCCGTCTAAAAAAGGAAAATTAACAATAGGGAATGAAAAATCGTCTCTTTTGTCGTAAATTTTAGTTTCCCTTTAGAAATTGAAATGTCTAAATCTAGAAAAGGACAACTGCTGCTGTTTATGTTAGATTTAGTTAAAGTAAGTTCTTTTGGGTAAATTTCGGTAGTATATTCAGAGAACTCTGGATTATTTAACGAAAAAATATCAGCCAGATAACGGTAGGTATTGTTGAATGTATCAACCAAATGTAACAATGATGTGTCTCTACTGAGTTTGGTCATAAACTGAGATTCATAGCAATACAGTGTTTACACTGAAGTAAGACTACCTACCTGAGGTATCTTGTTTACACTTAAGTAAGACTACCTACCTGAGGTATCTTGTTTACACTGAAGTAAGACTACCTACCTGAGGTATCTTGTTTACACTGGAATAAGACTACCTACCTGAGGTATCTTGTTTACACTGAGGTTCGCCACTGTTGTCAATGATACAAGCAACTTTGACATCACATGCTCCAATACATTTATCTATAAATAAAATCCTTATATGTATATTACTCCATGTCTACAATACATATGTCATGCATGTATTTCCTTACAGGTTTCAATTTTTTTACATCCTTTGGAACAAATTATCCTCCCAAAAACATTTCTGCTCTTCTATGTGGCTAATTAAATTTAACTAGATCCACCATTTTTAACAGGTGATTACACATCAGTAACACCATGTAAATAATCAGTCAAAACATAAAGGAATTTAACTTGAACAATTGTTGGCATCAAATTCCATAGTGTCAACGGTAATTCTTCAAATACAGTAGTGTTTTTCTTATTCTAATGCATTACAAAGGAAGAACATTCATAAAACTTCAAAAATAAGACTAAAATACAAAAATACAATACGAATACATTCTGGGAAATGTAGACAAAGATTTTGAAACATTAACACAGAAATGTTCATAGCAATAACATATCAATTCTAAGCAAATTATTGGGATAGAATTCGAGAAATCAAACTTAATGTGAAAACCATTCCCATTTATGACATTTTGTATGGGCATTCTATACATTTATAGATCTATTTCACAAATAATATATTATTTTCTCCATATTCAAATACAGGTCAACCAAATCAAATTGTTTACAAAATTCAACAAAAATGTGAAATACTGCCCAATTTAGTATCCTTCACTTTAACATTAGATAACTACTTAGATACTTGTGTGGATACTGTGTTTTTGAGGCAAAAACTCATTTATTATGTACTTTGTTGTAATAAATGAACATCTTGTGTTTTTGGAATTCAGCATAGCAGTTTGCTCAAAGTGAGCTGTGGATTCAAACGCAATCAGTAACCCATACAGAAAGTGTGGTAATTGCTTTAGATTTCTCAAAAACTGTAAGGCTGTGGAACTTTTAGAAGGCATTAATTCACTTAGTTTTTCAATAACTGTTACAATGTGACATTTTATAATGGTAATATGCTACATTTGATTCTCTAACTTTTGTTTTTGAAAAGATGAAGCAGATAAAGGTATCAATGTTTTGCAATGTAAGAAGATTAATGTAAAATGAAAATTCAGACAGCTTAATTTATTAGTGGAATGCAAGATTGGCAATAAGAAAGGATTATATGAGCATAGGAACACTGTATAACATCAAATCTATATTTTCAAACTGTTGTTTGGAATTTAATAAAACTGCCTATTTTACCTCTACTTGATACCTTTTCATTAACAATCTAATTCTAACCATGTTTAAAGCAGTACTTGATACCTTTTCAATAACAATCTAATTCTAACCATGTTTAAAGCAGTACATGCAATTAATCTGTCTATGTTATATTATCTTGAAGTTGATGTATGTGATAAAATAAACTTTTCAAGATCTTGAGGCATAATACTTATACATTTAAAATAAAAAATTAGGAGGTGTGGTATTATTGCAAAAGAAACAACTATCCAGCAGAGTTCAAATGATATGAATGAAGAATTATAGGTCACTGTACAACCTTCAACAATGAGCAAAACCAAAACAAATATGACAGATATGAAACAACAACAATCACTGAATATCAGGATCCTGACTTGGGAAAACTTTTGTACAAAAATTAAAATTTACATCTGAAACTAAAACTTTGTACTTGGTTAACAGAATAATAAATCAAATAACAAAACTCACCAATACATGTTGTTCCATTTCCTTTGAAGCCAAATTTACATTTACATTCAAACGAGTCTGTAGTATCCTCACAATCTGCATTATCATCACAATTATCCTGATGAATGGCACATTCATCTATCGCCCAGTAAGACATTTCTTTATATTGCTATCAAATTTAGAAGTACATGGTATACATGAACTTTGACCTTGATAAGGTTGATGGTAACCAGGAGGACAAACTATACATTTCTGTGTTGAACTGTCATATCTATAATCTGGTGGACAGGAAACTGTCAAAATATAGCAAAATTTATATAATGACACTAAAAATTGTAGATACAAAATATAAAAAAGAAATAACAAAAAAAGCCAAAGATTAATTAATGTAATAAAATGCTATCAAGTGTTCACATTATATATATAATTATTTAGGACATTATTTCCACCAAAATACCTTCAAATCAAAATGTATGCATAGTAAAACAATGTTTTTCACTGCTTCATGATAAAACACTCTACATAATATGAAGTAACAACCAATCAAAGATTTACCCTCAAATGGCATCAATATTTCTTCAAACAAGAATATGTATAGTGATATTAGCGCTGCCAAATATCACTGAATCTGAATGGCAAGATCACCGCACATTCCACTTGCATAGCAAGTGTGAAAAAAAAGTGGTATGGGGTTTCACATAATTTAAGATCTTGAATGCCTCCTTATTTTCATATTTATATATCAAATAAGAAACTTACCAACTGAACATTGTTGAACTGATGTAGCACCTTTATTGTGTGTACTATAACCATAAGGACAAGGCTGACAAGTGTCCCAACTGTCATCTGATTTATATGTACCTTGAGCACAAAGTTCACATGTACCTGACACTGACAACTCTGTTCCCACTTTACAGGAATCTGGAAAAAAGTTAATTAAATGTAAGTTATCAATCAGTGAGGAAAAAGGCATTGAGTGAATGTTCATGAGACAAAGTTAACTTTTTCAAATGAATTGAATTCTGGGTATTATTTTTAACAGCATATATTTACAAATGTTGACAACTTCTTAAACAATAGTACAAACAATGAAATTACCCAAAATCCTGTAGATTCTAATATAATTTTCATATTTCAATGGAAATTGAATATGCAGTTGTAAGAACTGATGTACATTATTTATTCTGAGCAATTTTTGTAATAATTTATAACAAACTATTATACATTTCATTGTTTTAAAAATATAGCTAGTTTTATTTTTTCAACACTAAATTTTTTTTTTAAATTCACTATCATATGTTAAGATATAACTTTCAGACAGAAAAAGTGGCCCATTTTATATGAAAAAAAAAACAATAAATATTCTTACTCTGGCAGTTTGTCACTGAAGTAGATCCTGTATTTTCAGTTGTCTTCCCATTCCCACATGATTTACAAGTTGTCTTTCCTGCCTCATCTTGGTAGTAGCCTCTCTCACAGGGTTTACAGTTGGAGAGTGTCTTGTCATAATAATTTCCAATGTTACAAGATTCTGTAATTGAAAATTTCTTCCAGTTTTTACAAAATTATTTTAACATCATCCTTTATAATTCAAATAAACTTTACATTTAGAGAAGATTTTTGAAAATGTTAACATCCACGGATGGGGAAGTATACAATGGATACCAAATAATAGCAGTTTAGCTCAAATCGCCATCCGTCCAGAAGAATTAAAATCTATAAACTTTTCAAAAAATATTACAATAATGAACTGATTAACTTTACCACATTCTCCTTCTTCTGGATACAAGATTAGGCTTCTAGGTAGGAGAGCATTCCAGACATTAATGACATGTGACAACAGAAATTATTTTAAGAATATATGTTAAACTTGAAGTTTATTCAATTGAATACCCTACACCACATGTTTGACATGTGACATATAACTAGAGAACTAACTATAACAATTTGTTGAATTGGTTGTCCTTGAACTTTCCATAAAAACCATACATCATGTGATTAGCATGTGATTTACATATAACAAGAGAACTTACTATAACAAAGTGTTGAACTGGTTGTCCTTGAACTTTCTGTTGTATATCCTACATCACATGATTTACATGTGACTTACATATAACAAGAGAACTTACTATAACAAAATGTGGAGCTGGTTGTCCCTGATCTTTCTGTTGTATATCCTACATCACATGATTTACATGTGACTTACATATAACAAGAGAACTTACTATAACAAAGTGTGGAGCTGGTTGTCCCTGAACTTTCTGTTGTATATCCTACATCACATGATTTACATGTGACTTACATATAACAAGAGAACTTACTATAACAAAATGTGGAGCTGGTTGTCCCTGAACTTTCTGTTGTATATCCTACATCACATGATTTACATGTGACTTACATATAACAAGAGAACTTACTATAACTAAGTGTTGAACTGGTTGTCCCTGAACTTTCTGTTGTATATCCTCCATCACATGATTTACATGTGACTTACATATAACAAGAGAACTTACTATAACAAAGTGTGGAGCTGGTTGTCCCTGAACTTTCTGTTGTATATCCTACATCACATGATTTACATGTGACTTACATATAACAAGAGAACTTACTATAACAAAATGTGGAGCTGGTTGTCCCTGAACTTTCTGTTGTATATCCTACATCACATGATTTACATGTGACTTACATATAACAAGAGAACTTACTATAACAAAGTGTGGAGCTGGTTGTCCCTGAACTTTCTGTTGTATATCCTACATCACATGATTTACATGTGACTTACATATAACAAGAGAACTTACTATAACAAAGTGTGGAGCTGGTTGTCCTTGAACTTTCTGTTGTATATCCTACATCACATGATTTACATGCTGTCTGCCTTTCCTGGTCTGTATACTGGCCTCTAGGACATACTCCACACAATTCATTGGTGTTATCATAATATGTTCCTCTTACACAATTCACTACAATTGAAATGAACACAGATTTTCTACAAGATTTTCTGAATTTACATATCATCATTTTAGTACATAATCAAGCAAACATGTATTTTAAACTGAATACATTTGGAATATTTTTCTCAAATGAACTGTAAAACTCAGTTGGCAAGGGTTTGGCACTTCAGTTAGACACAAAGCACAAAAACAAATAACAAAAATTCAAAAGACACAAAGTACTGATTTAAGAGTTCTTGAAGTTACTGAAAGTTCATAGCCAGTTATCACTAAAATATTATATAAATTCATGTTTCCCAGGTTATAATATCAATCAATACACATCCAACATATTTAGTGTAAAGATTTCATTAACATTATGAGAAAAGCATGACCATGTGCAATGACAAAATATAATTACCTAATCTCAACAGGATGTAGGACTATAAGTGTTGCTGATGATAACTTTATAGCAATACATATTTAGTTATGTTTTACGGTAAGAAGTCATATAATACTTGAGTAATGTCAGGAGACTGAGCTTACAAATCCTAAGAATTGTCTTTGTTTTGTATATAACTTATGATATCATTTAAAGATACTGATATATCTTGGTATAAACCCATAAGTAATTTCCTCACTTTAATTTAAAAAACTTATTTCAAGCTGGTCTTTTCTTATAGTTACCACTCTTAATGTAGATTTACATTGTAAGACATAGGACATATAAAATAAGGAGATGTAGTATGATTGCCAATGAGACAACTATCCACCAGAAACGCAGGACATGGATGTCAGCAACTATGACATGCATGGTCTTACTCCAAGCTAACTGATCAGAAGACAAGACATATTTAACTGCTGGAGAGACCTTGCATGATTTTTCACCATAGTTTGTGTCAAGTAGTATCTGTCCAGTGAGACATTTGCCATATTGTTAATCCCCAAGATATGACCTGGTAGTGTTTGATATTTAGCACAATGCGTGTCAAGTTTGATGTTTGTCATATTGTTTTTCACCAGATAAGACCTATTATGATATTTACCACAGTATGTGTCAACAAGTATCTGTCCTGTCTGACATTTGATGTATGGTTTAACCACCAGTTTCTCAGCATCACAGGAGAAATCATCTGTGTTAAATTCCTCATTCTTAATCATGGTCTCCAACTGGGTCAATGGCAGAGCATTTACACCGTCACTCATTAAGCTCCTAATTCAAAGAGAAAAGAAAGGAGTAAAACTTAGATCAGAGATGACTAGAAAATCATGGATCAATAAATCACTTTAAAGTCACACAGCTTTAATATAACAACATTGTCATTAAATACACAATTTAACACAATACCACATAAGTATTACTCAAGTTGTTCTAAGCAGCAGGTAAATTTACCTTTTTTTATGGTAGTATATAATCTGTACACTTTAGTGCAGAAATGTCCCTTGTGATGTCATTATGACCTAAAATGGCCATTTTACATAAAGATTTTGGACAAATTAGATGTGAACCAAGGCCTTTCCTAAAAATATGTTTTATCCAAATAAAGATTCTTTGAATAAGTAATCATTGCAAGAAGTTTGAAGCCCTAATTCAAATAAAGTAAATTAGAAATTATTGCAAGGTTTTTATTAATGCCAATAATGTGACTAGGTGATAAACGCAATAATAAGAACTTGCATTCTGATAACATATACATATATCTGTATGCAGAAATTGCCTGAAATCACAATAATTAATCTCACATTTTTAACCATTCTTCAAAAATCACAATAATAAATGCATGCAATAATTTCTGAATTTACAGTATCTAAGACAACCTTACCATACTTTCTCTTTCAGTTAAATTAAGTTCTGTATGGATAAAGAGTCAACTAAAGGAGAAGATTCTAATTTGTTTTTTATAAAGGTCAAGCAATTCTCTTACCCATTTACTGGAATGTCAAATGTAACATTATATGTTGATTTCGTTGATCTTCTCCGTCTTTTTCCTGATGACATACATAAGATAGTTATGTTGGAAAAATTACAACCAATCTCAGGACACAGTCCAAATTCCATGTTCCAATTGTTCATATTTTTAACAAAGCTCTCATTAAGTATCTGTTTAGAACTGAGTGTGCAAGGAGGTCCTAGATATACTAACTCTCCTTTTATTGTTCCATCTGGTGATGAGGCTTCTACAAAATTATTGAATGAGTTATTTCAAACAAGGTTTTATATAAGTATACTTATAAATTTCTTAAAAGTTTGAATTGGATATCACTTGATATCAAATTGAGTTGCAGCATTTCAATATAATAACAAACAAGACTTTAGCAAGCTTAAAATTATATAAAGAGAATCTTACTGAGTGTTATCCAATTTTAAAGAGTTGTTACAACCTATTTCTCCTGTAATAAAAATTCTCTTTTTCAGAGTCCTATTTTGATTTTACACATTATCTGCTGAGACAACCACTAATACAAGACTTCTGATGAGTTCATTTAATGTTTTGCCAATTACTGGCCTTTGTGGCATTGCATACATGCACACATTGTGACATATCATTAAACAACAGCCAGTGAGAGATGTAATTCTAATTAGATTGTATATCTTTATATGGGAAAAAGATTTTTAAACAGGACCTAACCAAAAGATAAAAGTGTATTCAAGCTAATTCCATGTCAATAAAAGTATAAAAGGCCATCTGCTTCCTATATGATAGAAGAAACAAATACTATCACTTACCAGCACAAATAGGAAAGTTGAATTCTTCACCTCTAGGTGGGTCCCAGAATCCTTCACGACCACATTTATAAAATGGTGGTACTTCCTCGACAAAGCTTTGAATTCTCGGATCTTGACATTTAACAGAACATTGTAAACCCTCAGACCAGCTAGAGCATGTCAAGATCACATTAGATGGTGGTGGTGGCAAGGAACAATTAAATGCTAAAAATAAATAAACACAATATAAACAATGCTCCAGTTGTCATCCTGACTTTTTATATACTTTTTCTTTGGACTGATTTTCTCCTAATACATGTAATATACAGCTTTTACATATGCTTTACTTTTTGCCACTTGACATTAAGCACAATACAATCATGAATTTATTTTGATGGATACAAATCATACATTTAATGATGTTATTTCAATGGTCAAATAACATTTAAAATCTATTCTTATAAAATAACATATACAGAATAAAAGTATTTAGTTATTTTTAAAAACTGACATCCCAATTATTTTGAAAAGTCAAGGAGGTTTGTCATTGCACGTTCTCCGAGGTATTCATTATTTCTTATGCGTACATTTTTGCAGTAAAATAAAATTACCAAAAAAAAAATTGCACTTTACCACTTCACAAATAAAAGAACAGAATTCGATGTCCCCCGCCTTGCACATATTTTATATTTCCAAGGGGCATAACTCTTTTAAAATAAATGATTGTTTCCACATGTGGACACAGATGATGCCCCCGCTTGCATATCATAAAGTTATAAAGGGACATAACTGAAGAACGGTAAATGTGACGCTACCCAAATTTGAACTTGATCTGAGTTTTGTGGTAATAAGCATTGTGTGTAAGTCTCATAACATTTGGTTGAGGCAAACTAAAGTTAGAGAACGGAAACTAAAAATTTAGCAATTTTTCCATTATAAAGGGGCATAACTCTAGAACTGTTTAAGTGACGCCACCAAAATCCAAACTTGATCTGTGTTTTGTGGTATGTATAAGTTTCATAACATTTGGTTGAGGCAAACTTAAATTAGAGAACGGAAACTAAAAATTTTGCAATTTTTCCATTTATAAAGGGGCATAACTCTAGAATGGTTAAAGTGACGCCACCAAAATTCAAACTTGATCTGTTTTTTGTGGTAATAAGCATTGTGTATAAGTTTCATAACATTTGGTTGAGGCAAACTCAAGTTAGAGAACAGAAACCAATTTTGGGACGTACAGACGTACAGACGGACAAGGGTAAAACTTAATGCCCCCTCCGCTATGGCGGGGGCATAAAAAGTCGATCTTCCACAATTATAAAACTTGTCCGAGATATTGCTGATATTAACCTATGGTATAAGTTTTATAAAAATCTGGCAAGAATTGTACCCGTGAGAGCGCTAACGGTTATTTTCCATAAAATTAATATGTCCAAGAGGCATAACTCTTTTTAAACAAGAATGTGTCCATAGTACATGGATGCCCCACTCGCACTATCATTTTCTATGTTCAGTGGACCGTGAAATTGGGGTCATATCTCTAATTTGGCATTAAAATCAGAAAGATCATTTCACAGGGAACATGTGTACTAAGTTTCAAGTTGATTGGACTTTAACTTCATCAAAAACTACCATGACCAAAAACTTTAACCTGAAGCGGGACAGACGGACAAATGGATGGACTGACGGACAAACGAATGGACGCACAGACCGAAAAACATAATGCCCCTCTACTATCGTAAGTGGGGCATAAAAAGTCGATCAGCCACCATTATAGAACTTGTCCAAGATATTGCTGATATTAACTTATAGTATAAGTTTTATAAAAATCTGGCAAAAATTGTACCCGTGAGAGCGCTAACGAGGCCATTTTCCATAAATTTAATATTTCCAAGGGGCAAAACTCTTTTAAAAAAAGTCAATCGTGCACAATTTGAACTTGTCGAGATATTGCTGATATTAACTTATAGTATAAATTTTATAAAATTTTGACAAGAATTGTACCAGTGAGAGCGCTAACGAGGCCATTTTCCATAAATTTAATATTTCCAAGGGGCATAACTCTTTTAAAAAAAGTCGATTGGGGGACAATAAAAATGCAGAATAGTAGCAATACTTACGTATAACATATACTATAAAACTACAGATAGCTGTGTTATTTTCTGTGTCATAGGCAATATACATTACATCGTATTCTCCATAGGCAAACACTTGCCCTACAAATTTAAGGTAAGTTTTGATGTAAAGATAATATAAATACATTAAGTTAGTATAAAAACTGAATAGGAAATATATATGAATAGCAATTTTTCTTGGGTTATTTAACCTTACACATACTGAATTTAAAGTCATCCATTATTATCAGACCCACTTTTTATTTTGACTCAATGCTTAGAATAAGCTTTCATTTCATAACCCAGTCAGAATAAATTTTCTTAGAAATGCTGAATCTGGTATTGATTTATACTGCAATGATTACCTACCTTAATCATGAACTTGCAGCCAATTGGCCCAAAAATCCCAATAAATATGGTAACTTCTTGATAAAATACATACCTGATCTGTGTGTCTGTACTATATTAATGATCCCTACATTATCTGTAAACTGAGGCTCTGTCCAGTTCACAATATTAAGTCTGTTAGCAGTAACAACTTGTACATATTCTGGACAGTATATAACAGTTGGTGCCTCTGCATCTGTATAGAAATGACAATATTAAGTCTATTAGCAGCTCGGGGGGTCCACTTCCTATAAGGTGATTATGGCAGGATGTGCTGCTGGAAAAGGTTACATTTTTCAGCTTAAAAATATGTGAATAGGTGGGGAAAATATCAAAAACATATGATTAGGTCAATAAAGTTGGTCTGGGCAGTAGGCAACTGTTGGTGCCTCTGTATCTGTAATAGAAATGAATAAAGTATTCATCAGATGTCCATAAGACTATACTGTGGATGCTATAGCTTTTGTGTTGTCCAACTCTAAACATCTATTTTCTTAACAGCAAAAAATACCCTTTAGACCAGAGACCATAGAAAAAAGACCATATTGGTTACAATTTATTATATTATGGGATTTACAGATACAAAACATGATGCTTACCTACAGTTGTGTTACACCATTCTCCTTCATAACCTAAAGGACATGCCTCACTGCCACATAAAGATGGTTCAATAACATCCACACCTGCAGTTTCTGAGTTGACATAGCTTGCAAATTCTTGCCACCTAAATACTGTCCCTGTTGGCATACTGATGGAGCAGTTGTTACCTCCTGTGGTTATCTCAGACTCATTCAGTACAGTATCATATAAATTCACTTGACTTATCATACCATGAAATGTACTATTATAATCTGCTGTTACTTGTCCAAGTACAATTCTTTGTCTAAAAGTTAAACACAGATCAAAGATTAGGTAAAATGTTGGAAGTTGCACTACTGTTGATTCATTTATTTTCGTGGGTACCAATTTTCGTGGTTTAAGGAAAACTTGCATATTCGTGGATATTTAATTTCGTGGTTTTGGCAAAGTCTGCATTCATTTCTTTAGAAAATTTGTAATTCGTTGAGCATTTAAATTCGTGGTTCCCCTGTACCCACAAAAATCACGAAAATTGGTATCCAACGAATAAGAATGAATCCACAGTAACTGATAATTGATGGATGTGAGAATAATAAATGTGATTTCAGGGAATGCTGCATACAAATAATGCAATCAGTGATAAAAGAACAAGTTTTAATGGATGTGATAATCATGAATGTTGTCCCATTTTATGACCCCAAAAAATCCCAAATACCAACATCTATCTTCTCAACAGTTTCTGAATTTTCAGTCTTTCAACAGGAAAACATTTTTAACATTCTGAAAATTCTTTAAGATATCACCAGAACTCCATGCAGAGTTACCTGATAAAATAATTTCAATAGGAATTTATAAGGTAAATAATACTGTCAATACACTAATATTTCATTGAATAACACTGAATTCTTCTGTAACATAAAATCTTGAAATGAGAAATATTGAACCATCATTATTTATACTTGTGATAAAATCAAGTCTGTAGAAATTTGTTTAGACTGCCTACAGAATCTCTTATAGGTAACAATGTTATTTACCTTTGTGGTAGTTCTTGACCATTACCAAATTCAATGCCCTCCATCTGTATTTGACCATTGATATAAACAGACCAGTGTCCACGCATGTGGCTATCCCAAGTTACACATAGATGATTCCATGACCAAGGTGTCACTGATAAGTTAAATTCTGCCTGACTGAAGTAGGACAGGTGTATACTGTTACTGTATATACTTAAAACATCATGTTCACTGTTACTGAAAAATACCAAATTAAACTTCAGAGTAATGAAGGACAAAATCTTATCTTATTCACACTCTTAATGACTCTTATTATTTAATAGACTTTGCATTTTTAAAACAGCAGAAGTGTAGGAGTAGACTGAAAAGTGGGGAAGGCAAACTTCTGAAAGTGACAAACAAACAAACAAAAATTTTGAGCTTTTGTCTCATTTTTGTATATCCTTCATCTTATTTTATTCATATTCATCCCTACAAAAACTGAAGGTGAACTTGAGAGCTTCTGAGGGCTAAGCAAAATCTGCATTACCCAAAAGCTATATCAATCAGTCATTTCAAATATAGGCTCTGGTTTTCACAGTAAAAGGTGTTCATTTTCTAACTTAAAACAAAATTAATTTACCCATTATCAGCCGCTAAAGTTAGAACAGGCATAGATGACACTAGACCAAAAGTCTTCAACCACAGACACAAACTAAACTGGTTTCTATTTTTTATCCTTTTAACTCCAGTATCTATCCTACTGTTACCATGGAAATACAAATCATAGTCAGGGTTTACCTCTGAAATATAGAATAAGAAATGCATAAGATTGAGTTAAGCAAAGAAAAAACATTTTATAACAAACTCTTTCAACTTTGTAAATTAACTCTTAGATAGGCATACTTTCAGCAAGAGAACAAAACTTATTTCTGTTTTCAATGCCCTATTACTTTGTATAAATCTTTTATCTAAAAAAATATATCTTAATCATTTGGGTACCATATTACTTTGTATAATCTCTTATCTAACTCAAGGAGATTGTGTTTGAGGACACTAATGCCCCCGCTCTAACTTTGCAATGAAAATGGGATGAACAGAAAGACAGAAGGACGGAAAGACGAATGGTCAAGGGTAACACTTAATGCCACTGTCGTCTACGTTGGGGGCATAAAAATATATTTCATTCATTTTTCTTATCAGATTATCATGAAATTTTCACTGTAAAATCTCAAACCTTTAAAAATTGTGTCAGTTAAAACATACTATACTGATGGACATTAAATTTAACATATGTTTATATCAATATTAAAAATATATTTAGATCATGAATTCTTTGAAATTGATAATCAGTTATCTTATTTTTACCTTTACCACAATCAGGACCAATATAGCCTGGTAGACAGACACATTCTCCATTAAAACATTTGTTAGCCCCATTTTGACATGAAGGACATGGAATATCAAGGTCAGCACAATCTGTTCCTGTATATCCATCTGGGCATGTGCAATAATATCCACCAATCAGATTTGTACAAACTCCTGCATGATGACATGGATCAGTAACACATTCATCAATGTCCTTCTGGCAGTGACTTCCAGTATAACCTGAAATTATATGCAGAATTAAAATAAGTAAACTTATTTTTTTTATTTGTTATGAGGATTCATATCAGGTTATGCCACAACATCAACACTCCTTTAAATGTTCTAAGTATGGGAGGTCGTGGGTTCGAACCCTGGCGGGTCAAACCAAAGACTTTAAAATTGGTATTTGCTGCTTCTCCACTAAGCATGCGGCATTAAGGAGTAAGAGCAAAACTGGTCGGTTCGGAGTCAGAATAATGTGTCCAGGTAAGGTGACTTTTCTACCTGCGAACTATTACCTTGTGAACTGAATATGCATATTAATTTGCCGCTGGATATTAAGCAGCCATACATCATCATCATTTAAATGTTCTAAAATGCAGTGCTGTAGGCCACATTTAAAGTAGCATATAAAATGTAAATGTTTTATAAAACACAAGGTACCTATGTCGATCTCTAGATGTCTTTTTTGTTTTATTGTGCTTTCGGTTTGCTGTCAAGTATCAATTACCCTTAAAACAAAAAATAAACTGTTATCACAGAGATATGTCTTGCCTTTTTGTAATTTTGATTATGCAAATTTTGAAATTAAAATAGCAATAATTTAACATCTTACATAAGTTATGCTAATATTCAAAGTCAATGAACCATGACTGAGGTACATAGCTAAACAATCTCCATGTAAATGAGATGTGCCAATGCTAATACAACTGCATACCAAATACCATTGACTAATTATATAAGTCGTTCCCTTTAAACAAATCTAAACACAAACATTAACTTGTAAACTATGTAAAAGTTTCAAAGTCAATGAACCAAGAAGAGGGGATGGGGCTATATAATCTCCATGGAAACGATACTTGCAAATGCCAATAAATTTGCATACCAAATATCATTGACTTAACATTAGCAGTTCATCTTAAACTGATCTAATCACAAACTAATACATGTAAACTAAGCAAAAGTTTCAAAGTCGATAGACCATGACTGAGGGGCAGGGTCAAATATTCTCCATGGAAATGAGAAACATTGGCCTACCACTAATGGTTCCCCTTGAACTGACCTAATCACAAACTAAAACATGTTAACTTAGCAAAATTTTCAAAGTCAATAGACCATGACTAAGGGGGGGAGCCAAATAATCTCCATAGAAATGAGGTATGCCAATGCTTATACAACTGCATACCAAATATCATTGACCTACCACTAGTGGTTCCCCATAAACTGACCTAATCACAAACTAATACATGTAAAATAAGCAAAAGTTTCAAAGTCAATAGACCATGACTGAGGGGGATGGGCCAAATAATCTCCATGGAAATGAGATGTGCCAATGCTTATACAACTGCATACCAAATATGATTCATTTACCACTTATGGTTAACCATAAACTAGACCTAATCACAAACTAATACATTGTTAACTTAGCAAAATTTTCAAAGTCAATAGACCATGACTAAGGGGAGCCAAATAATCTCCATAGAAATGAGGTATGCCAATGCTTATACAACTGCATACCAAATATCATTGACCTACCACTAGTGGTTCCCATAAACTGACCTAATCACAAACTAATACATGTAAAATAAGCAAAAGTTTCAAAGTCAATAGACCATGACTGAGGGGGATGGGCCAAATAATCTCCATGGAAATGAGATGTGCCAATGCTTATACAACTGCATACCAAATATGATTCATTTACCACTTATGGTTCACCATAAACTAGACCTAATCACAAACTAATACATTGTTGACGCCGCCGCTGCCGGAAACAGCATACCTATGTCTCGCTTTTTGACTCCGTCAAGGCGAGACAAAAAACCAATATCAACATTTATCTCAAGTATATAGTAATGCCTAATATACAATATTGGTTGGTCAACCAGGTCACAAAATAAACCTTTGTCAGGGTTGCCCTTTAGACCCTTAACAATGTTGCTAATATTCATCCCAACTGTTAAGATTCTGGTCACTAACTGATGGAAATACATATTTGTCCTGTTTGGGCAGAAGAACTAACATTTCAACATAAACTTATCATGCATCTGCACAATATACTGACCTGGTTTGCAAACACATGTGTATTGGTTAATACTATTGATGCAGACAGCATTGTTGTAACATGGTAAGCTCACACAGTTATCTATTAATGATTCACATCTACTGCCAGTCCATCCAACTTCACATCTGTAACAAGTCATACGTATAATCATTGGTCAAGTTAAATATAAAAACAGCTGGCCATGCTCTAAGATCACCCCAAATTTTTGGTGGGGTTTGTGTATCACTATCTTGAGTTTTTGGTGTTTTGTTTTGTGGATTGGTGTATGTCTGATGTCTTTTCTTTTGGCCTAAGTATGGTCTGTCTTTCTTCCACATGTTGTTTTTTATTGTCCAGCATGCGGGGGACAAACATTTTTTATTAACATTTAAAACAATAGATGTGAAAATTATAAAATCAGAAAGATGCAAATAATTTTAAAATTGTCAAATCGAGGCAAACATAACACATTTAAAATACACTTACTTGCATATAAAGGTATCCACAAGATTTTGACATGTACCATTATGCAAACATGTAGATCCTACACACAAGTCTACATGTTTCTCACACTGACTTCCAGTAAAACTCCCCTTACATGTACATTTATAGCCATTTACTTGATCTAAACACTGGCCATCATTATAACAGGGATGTGAATCGCACTCAATTACCTGGGTCTAAAAAGAAAAGTTTCAATAATTACAACCCATACCATAATTATAGTCATACTGATAAATATTTAGAATTTGGACATCATTATTATTTCACAAGCATTCATACAAATTCAATACTAACATATACTAACCATTTTATCAAGAAAATCTCCACCTTACAGAAGTTCAGTTTCATAAATTTTAAAATCACATTCTGGCTTTTAAATAAACAACAAAACAAATCCCAAAACAAAGGAGATAAGCAACTTTTACCGTACCAATATTATTGTATATTTTATCAGTCTAAAACTATACAAACTTATTGGTATACTAAAGCAGAAAATTAAATACTTACTGAACAGTTGTGACCAGTATATCCATCAACACAAGAACAGGAGAACTGGTTTTCATGGTCAAAACACTGACTTCTATACTTACTGAACAGTTGTGACCAGTATATCCATCAACACAAGAACAGGAGAAGTATATCCATCTACACAAGAACAGGAGAACTGGTTTTCATGGTCAAAACACTGACTTCTATACTTACTGAACAGTTGTGACCAGTATATCCATCAACACAAGAACAGGAGAACTGGTTTTCATGGTCAAAACACTGACTTCTATACTTACTGAACAGTTGTGACCAGTATATCCATCTACACAAGAACAGGAGAACTGGTTTTCATGGTCAAAACACTGACTTCTATGAGCACATGGACTTGATAGGCATTCATTTGTAGGCTCATCACAATATTCACCTAAAATGTTCAACATTTTTACATAAATGAACTTAAACAAAAATATCACACATAATTTATTACTTGAAAAAAATTTATGCTTGCCAAAAAACTGTCAGACATATATGACAAGATGTACTTTGCATTACTACTAAAAAATGTATACAAACACTCTTCTGTAGAAAATTAACCATATGGTATAGCCTTATAAGTTTGGTACCAAACATCAAGAAGCTCTGATTAATAGTTGGTAGAAAAGTACATAAGAAATTGAATACATATACAATTATCAATATCAGAAGATCTTGTATTTAAAGCTTGCATTCACAGATTGTACATTTCATAATATGGATTTATTTACTTTAACCAGTTTTTGGGTCATCTGCTTTTTCTGAACTTATTTTCATTGTACTTTTTTCTATGAATCTTTTGTTATCCCACTGATTGAGATAAACAGGGAAGGTAGACTGTTGAGTACTCATAAAATGGTTCAAGCTCTTCATCTGTGTTTACTCACTTTGAAGAAATTACCTTTAGCTTTATTGTTCATTTGTTTTCATCAAGAATGTACATAAACTAATTGTGCCTGGACTAAGAGCAAAGACTAATCAATCAATAAATGAATTCTTACCTGTCCATCCAGGTAGACAATTACAGGTGTAACCATTTATCTGATCTACACACTGTGATGTGTCTGGATTACAATTATTCTGTTTACACTCATCAATATTAACTTCACATAAAACTCCAGAGTAACCTGTAACACAAAAAACAGGCAGTTTTATTCATTTCTTTCTTCAGATATGCAATTTAAAGTGTTTTGTTACAGAGTCAATTATTATATGGTTTCTAATCGGTTCTGGGCAAATCATAAAACAAAGTTAGAAATGGGCATATAATGAAAGCAGAGCAATTCAGAATTATTAATAAAATATGAAATCAATTGACAGAATATGTAATGAGGATACTTTTCTTTAAAGCTTGGTCTTATCATTGTCAAATTAAAATTAAAAGTAGTTTTCAAGCTATGTGGAGATTCTAAGGAATAAAGAGTTGTTCCTAAAAAAGCAGACACTTACAAAAACTAATTCTTACCTCGAAGACAATGACACATAAAACCAGTTAATGTAGTCTGACATGATGCTCCATTCACACAAGGGCTGGTATCACACATAATGTTGTAATCACAGTGGGTTCCATTGTAACCTGGCTGTAAGTCAACAAAAATTGTCTTTTGATATGTGGTGAATCAAACTAATTTCTCTATAAATTTTGCTTTTACTCTGACAAGCAATATTATCACTTTTGGTCAAACTGGTTTAACCCACCATTTTCTTCAGAATATTCCTATACTACTAGTAAATGAGAAGTATGTCAGTTGATTTCTATTCCTTCCATTGATTGGTATAGTCTAACATTTGATTTTGTCAGGTTTTATGAACTTCCCTTTTTTTAATTACTTCAGTATTTTTGTTAACACTCTTGTTTTTATGTACAATTACCATTATTATTTACATTTATCTTCTCTCGTTTATAATTAACACTGACCGTTTTGTGTGACAATATGGATATATTATTAAATCAATTAAACAATTCAACAGTTACATCTCTTACAAGTACAAATAATGGTTGACAGCCATACTGAATCCAATTTTATCAACCTTCCTGACAGGACAAGGAAAAGTGTTGACAAAACAAACAGATATAGTCTGGGCTTTTCTTTAACATTTCTAAAATAAAATTAAGAACTCAACTGACAAAGACAAGTTTAAAAGTTGAACACATCAAGACACATAGCTTTATTTCTCAGGTACTAATGTAACTGACAAGACAATACAAGAAATGACCCCACTCATTCAAAGCCTGATTTCTACAATTATAACCTACCTGGCAAAGACAAGTATAAGAGTTGACCCCATCCACACAGACAGCTTGATTTCTACAGTAGTGACCTTGACATTCATCAATGTTGATCTGACAATATTCTCCTGTATACCCTGTGATATAAAATGTCAATTCATTATCAATTAGATTATACCAGTGAAAAAATCTTTCATTTATATTGTTCATTCTAATTCAACAAAATTGTTTAGTTAATTTTTTGTTTGTAAACTTTATTATCAAATTAAAACTGCAATCCCAAATATTTTTTTATACAGTTCTTGCATCCATAGAAGAGACATTTAAACACAAGTAGTTGAAATTTCATCTTTGCCCTCTTAAAAATAATCCATAAACAAGCATTCTGTGAGTATTGCATGGCAATACATAGTTCCTTACCGGTTAAAAATTCATTGTAATGGAACGAAATTCTAACTTGATCTATAACTTGTCATGGTGTAAACTATATAAAATAACAAACCTACCACTAAATTCTTCAAACAATTTACTAAAGAAAAGGAAAAAAATCCAAAATGTCATTTATCTTAATACAATGTCTTTTACAAATCTTTTAAAAAATGAGTTATTTCCTTTTGAACAGAAATCTAGTATTTAATAAGTATTTCATCAAAAATTTAATTCTAGGGAAAGGGCTTTAACTGAACAAGGAAAAAAGCTAAAAACGTGAAAATCAAACTTGATCTGTAACTTGTCATGATAAAACAATACACCAAATATCAAATCAATATCTTCAAGCATAAAGAAAAAAAGTCTGGAAAACTGATTTGCCGGACTGACGGATGGACAGACAGACAGACAGAGTGCAAACTTAATTTCCCCTTCGACTTCGTCGGTAGGGGACTAAATATGTAACTTTTAAATAATAAACCCATCATATTTACATGTGCTGTTTTATATTTGAGCACACCACATGTCTTACCTTGAGCACAGGAACAGCTATAACCATTGACATGTGGATGACAAACTCCATCATTCAAACAGGATCCATTATAACATCTCTCTGGTAACATACTACAATTCTTTCCAACATAACCTGTACCCTAAAGGGAATACAATAATAATCATTAGTAATATTACTTATAGCAAAATGTGTAATCTTCATCATATAGGAACCACAAATATATGGCCTGGTGTACCAAATCAGTTTGTTGTTGTAGTTCCAATTGTGTTTCATACTTTCAGACATTTAGTTTGCTGATTTGATTTTAAAATCAAGATATAATACATGAACTTTAGGAAAAGTTTGAAACAGAATTCAGACTAAAAATTTTAAATGAAGAAAATGGTTTATTAGGAAGGGTGTGCTCCAATTAACATCTGGCATAAACAACATATAGGTCTAAAATGTCCAAAAAGATTCTGCCTTGTAGATATATAACTACTGGCTGTTTAAATAATAAATTTAAGGTTTTGGATTAAGTCATTATTTCAGTTTCCAGCCTCATTATAGCCCAAATTTGAAAAAAAATGAAATTATTAATCATATTCATACAGACTTGTGTCCAAAGAGAACTCCATCCACAATCTATACCATGTGTTTAAGGGATCTTTACAGACATAAGTATCAGATATCAAATCTTTGCATTCATCTTTATAAAGATCTCTATACACAAGCTCTAACATGAGTAAACACTTACAGAACAGTTACAGATAAAGTCATCTATTAAATCTATACAAGACCACCATAAAAATCTCTATACACAAGCTCTAACATGAGTAAACACTTACAGAACAGTTACAGATAAAGTCATCTATCAAATCTATACAAGACCACCATAAAGATCTCTATACACAAGCTCTAACATGAGTAAACACTTACAGAACAGTTACAGATAAAGTCATCTATTAAATCTATACACAGACCACCATAAAGATCTCTATACACAAGCTCTAACATGAGTAAACACTTACAGAACAGTAACAGATAAAGTCATCTATCAAATCTATACAAGACCACCATAAATATCTCTATACACAAGCTCTAACATGAGTAAACACTTACAGAACAGTTACAGATAAAGTCATCTATTAAATCTATACACAGACCACCATAAAGATCTCTATACACAAGCTCTAACATGAGTAAACACTTACAGAACAGTTACAGATAAAGTCATCTATTAAATCTATACACAGACCACCAAAAGATCTCTATACACAAGCTCTAACATGAGTAAACACTTACAGAACAGTTACAGATAAAGTCATCTATCAAATCTATACACAGACCACCATAAAGATCTCTATACACAAGCTCTAACATGAGTCAACACTTACAGAACATTTACAGATAAAGTCATCTATCAAATCTATACACAGACCACCATAAAGATCTCTATACACAAGCTCTAACATGAGTAAACACTTACAGAACAGTTACAGATAAGTCATCTATCAAATCTATACACAGACCACCATAAATATCTCTATACACAAGCTCTAATATGAGTAAACACTTACAGAACAGTTACAGATAAAGTCATCTATTAAATCTATACACAGACCACCATAAAGATCTCTATACACAAGCTCTAACATGAGTAAACACTTAAAGAACAGTTACAAATAAGTCATCTATCAAATCTATACACAGACCACCATAAAGATCTCTAACATGAGTAAACACTTACAGAACAGTTACAGATAAAGTCATCTATTAAATCTATACACAGACCACCATCAAGATCTCTATACACAAGCTCTAACATGAGTAAACACTTACAGAACAGTTACAGATAAAGTCATCTATCAAATCTATACACAGACCACCATAAATATCTCTATACACAAGCTCTAACATGAGTCAACACTTACAGAACATTTACAGATAAAGTCATCTATCAAATCTATACACAGACCACCATAAAGATCTCTATACACAAGCTCTAACATGAGTAAACACTTACAGAACAGTAACAGATAAAGTCATCTATCAAATCTATACAAGACCACCATAAATATCTCTATACACAAGCTCTAATATGAGTAAACACTTACAGAACAGTTACAGATAAAGTCATCTATTAAATCTATACACAGACCACCATAAAGATCTCTATACACAAGCTCTAACATGAGTAAACACTTACAGAACAGTTACAGATAAGTCATGTATCAAATCTATACACAGACCACCATAAAGATCTCTATACACAAGCTCTAACATGAGTCAACACTTACAGAACAGTTACAGATAAAGTCATCTATCAAATCTATACACAGACCACCATAAAGATCTCTATACACAAGCTCTAACATGAGTAAACACTTACAGAACAGTTACAGATAAAGTCATCTATTAAATCTATACACAGACCACCATAAAGATCTCTATACACAAGCTCTAACATGAGTAAACACTTACAGAACAGTTACAGATAAAGTCATCTATCAAATCTATACACAGACCACCATAAAGATCTTTATACACAAGCTCTAACATGAGTAAACACTTACAGAACAGTTACAGATAAAGTCATCTATTAAATCTATACACAGACCACCATAAATATCTCTATACACAAGCTCTAATATGAGTAAACACTTACAGAACAGTTACAGATAAAGTCATCTATCAAATCTATACAAGACCACCATAAATATCTCTATACACAAGCTCTAATATGAGTAAACACTTACAGAACAGTTACAGATAAGTCATCTATCAAATCTATACACAGACCATCATAAAGATCTCTATACACAAGCTCTAACATGAGTAAACACTTACAGAACAGTAACAGATAAAGTCATCTATCAAATCTATACACAGACCACCATAAAGATCTCTATACACAAGCTCTAACACGAGTAAACACTTACAGAACAGTTACAGATAAAGTCATCTATTAAATCTATACAAGACCACCATAAAGATCTCTATACACAAGCTCTAACATGAGTAAACACTTACAGAACAGTAACAGATAAAGTCATCTATCAAATCTATACAAGACCACCATAAATATCTCTATACACAAGCTCTAATATGAGTAAACACTTACAGAACAGTTACAGATAAAGTCATCTATTAAATCTATACACAGACCACCATAAAGATCTCTATACACAAGCTCTAACATGAGTAAACACTTACAGAACAGTTACAGATAAAGTCATCTATTAAATCTATACACAGACCACCATAAAGATCTCTATACACAAGCTCTAACATGAGTAAACACTTACAGAACAGTTACAGATAAAGTCATCTATCAAATCTATACACAGACCACCATAAAGATCTCTATACACAAGCTCTAACATGAGTAAACACTTACAGAACAGTTACAGATAAAGTCATCTATTAAATCTATACACAGACCACCATAAAGATCTCTATACACAAGCTCTAACATGAGTAAACACTTACAGAACAGTTACAGATAAAGTCATCTATTAAATCTATACACAGACCACCATAAAGATCTCTATACACAAGCTCTAACATGAGTAAACACTTACAGAACAGTTGCATATAAAGTCATCTATCAAATCTATACACAGACCACCATAAAGATCTCTATACACAAGCTCTAACATGAGTAAACACTTACAGAACAGTTACAGATAAAGTCATCTATTAAATCTATACACAGACCACCATGTTCACAGGGATTTGGATCACATTCAGTCTTCTCCACACAGGAACTGCAATAAAATGATTTCATTTATAAATCTGTACATTAGAATAGTGTATAATGTTATTAAATATATTTCAAACATTATGTACTTGTTATATTTAAGAATAAATGTGGATTGTGTCCACATGTGGACACAGATGATGCCCCCGCTTGCATATCATAAAGCTATAAAGGGACATAACTGAAGAACGTTACTAGTGATGCTACCCAAATTTGAACTTGATCTGAGTTTTGTGGTAATAAGCATTGTGTGTAAGTCTCATAACATTTGGTTGAGGCTAACTTAAGTAGAGAACAGAAATGAAAAATTCAGCAATTTTTCTATTTGTAAACACTCATAACTCTAGAACGGTTGTGTATAAGTTTTATAACATTTTGGTTGAGACAAACTAAAGTTAAATAACGGAAACGAAAAATTCAGCAATTTTTATGTTTATAAAGGGACATAACTCAAGAATGGTAAAAGTGACGCCACTGAATTTTGTACTTAATCTGTATTATGTAGTAATAAGCATTGTGTATAAGTTTCATAACATTTGGTTGAGGCAAACTAAAGTTAGAAAACAGAAACAATATTTGTACTTGATCTTAGTTTTGTGGTATTATGAGATTAGGTATACTCATTACCACAAAACTAAGATCAAGTACAAATATTAGTTTTGTGGTAATGAGTATGTGTATAGGTTTCATAATGTTTGGTTGGGGCAAACTTAAGTTACAGAATGGAAACTAAAAATTTTGCAATTTTTCGATTTATAAAGGGGCATGACTCAATAATGGTTAAAGTGACACTACCCAAATTCAACTTGATCTGTGTTTTATCAGTGGAAGACAAAATTAAACATTGCATTGTATAAAGCATTGATTGTGTAGTTGATTTAACTATAATCATGGACAAAGGAAGATAACTCCAATTTTAAAAATTACTTGAATAATGACATTGATATTTTTGGAAAAAAAATGAAAAATTTTGCAATTTTTCCATTTGTAAAGGGGCATAACTCTAGAATAGTAAAAGTGACACCCCAAAATTCAAATTTGATCTATGTATTGTGGTAATAAGCATTGTGTATAAGTTTCATAACATTTGGATGAGGCAAACTTAAGTTAGAGAACGGAAATGAAAAATTTTGCAATTTTTCCATTTATAAAGGGGCATAACTCTAGAATGGTTAAAGTGATGCCACCAAAATTCAAACTTGATCTGTGTTTTGTGGTAATAAATATTGTGTATAAGTTTGATAACATTTGGTTGAGGCAAACTTAAGTTAGAGAACGGAAACAAATTTTGGGACGTACGTACGTATGTATGTACGGACGGACAAGTGTAAAACTTAATGCCCCCTCCGCTTCGGCGGGGGCATAAAAACTTCAATCATACGGATTATGCACTAATTTATGATAAATGAAAGCTTCCAGCTCACTATATGCACCTATACATGATTCACAATCCAAATTGACTTTCAATCACTTTTAATAGCTAGAAATCTTAGTATATTGGATCATTTAAACTGGTCAAAACCTTCTTGAAAGGATAATTCAAAATATGTGTATGCACAGAAATTTTATCTTATACACCATGATTTCAGAGACAAGTAGAGGAATTAACACCTTCACTGCATGTACCATTGCTAAATGTATTCAGGGAGCAGTCATTTATACATACCTTTCACCAGTAAATTAACCATAACAGCGACAAGTAGAGGAATTAACACCATCAATATATTTACCATTGCTACATGTATTCAGGGAGAAGTCATTTATACATACCTTTCACCAGTAAATCCATCATGACAGAGACAAGAAGAGGAATTAACAACATCAATTTATATGTACCATTGCTACAAGTATTCAGGGAGCAGTCATTATAAATACCTTTCACCAGTAAATCCATCATAACAGAGACAAGTTGAAGAATTAACACCATCAATATATGTACCATTGCTACAGGTATTCAAGGAGCAGTCATTTATACATACCTTTCACCAGTAAATCCATCATAACAGAGACAAGTAGAGGAATTAACACCATCATTAAATATGTACCATTGCTACAGGTATTTATGGAGCAGTCATTTATACATACCTTTCACCAGTAAATCCATCATAACAGAGGCAAGTGGAGGAATTCACACCATCAATGCATGTACCATTGCTACAGGTATTCAGGGAGCAGTCATTTATACTGGTTTCACAATTATGTCCTGTATAACCTATTAAACATAAAAATTGAATATTTTTTGCTTTTAACAGAAAAATTTTGTCCATAAGTTGCTATTGAATATTCAGATAATAAATTCTTGTTAAGTTTACAAAGTTTACTCATTCCTTTTTGAGTGATGGATTGCAATAAAATGCTGATTACTTGATTTTTCCCCATTATTTCTACACAATAAATAACCCTATTTCACCAAGCAGTCATGAGTTATGGTGTTTTTTCTTTGAATTTTGATCTGAATTTACCTTGATAACACAAACAGCTGTAACTGTTTTCTTCCTCTACGCAGTCACCATTAAAACATGGGTTACTGTCACATTCTTGTATATCTACATCACAAACAGCACCTGCAAAAGTTATCAAGGTTTGAAAACAATTCGTACAATGCAAGACAGGGCTTCCAAAAAATATTTGTGCCAGCTGGACATTTTTTGTCTTATCCCGATTTTGATCCCTTAAGACTACGTAGCAAAATTTTAAAAGGCAATCATGCTAATCAGTTGGGCATCATTTAAACAATGAATAATTGACATAAAAACGATATTAAACTTGACTTTTGATACAAATTCCATTGTTCTGACGTAAACTGTTAAATTGACAGTGCATCATTCGAAGTGTGCAACATTAGCGTACTAATACCTGCCTTAGAATCTTTATTTGTGCAAAATTACGTTGTCAAAATCTTTACTTTCGTTTTTGAAGGTACATTTTCTTATACCGGATGTTGACTTGACAATGGTAAAACACGGACCAGAGTCGGATACGAAAAATCCGTTTACGTTTCAAAGCACAATCAAGTTTAAGTAGCTCATTCCAACGTTATTTCTTCAAGAAAATACTTGAACGTTTGATAAAGGTATCATGATAATTTTAGCATTTTAGCATTTTTGAAGAATTCGGATGCATAATTTAATCTCACAACTGTGCAAACAATGTGGTCCTGACGATTTTTTCGCTTAAAACCTTTATAACTACTTTTTGAAAATTTTCATCAAATCATATTTATATACATACTTATGATGATTTAAATCTTTTTGATTAAATTAATTAGATGCAAACCGCTCAAATTTATGAAAATAACTTCAAATAGACCAATCAATGTCCGGTACATGTTAGTTTACCTGTCACCTGAACAGGTAAATTTCAACTGTCTGACAACTAATTAACCTTGATTGTGATGAGAGGGTATTAAAGTAGGGTTTGTTTTGATAGTACTTATTCACCATGTCACTTTAATGACCGGAAATGTGGCTGTTTAAGGCAAAAGGTCAGGTCAAAAAGATCGCAAAAACTTAAATTTTTTCTGAATTCAATATGTTAAAATTGCAAACCCACGTTAAATGTCCGTTTCAGGTTTGACACAACAAGTCATATTTATAATTTATCGGTCATGTCCAGAAATTTACGACCGTTTTGGAAGCCCTGATGCAAGAGTAATTACTAGTACAATGTACTGAAAGTATAAATGATACAATCTTATCTTCTTACCATAGATATACATTTAGATTTCTGTAGACCTGGGTTCTGTAGTCTCTTTAATCAGAATCACTTTTCCATGGCTCTAATCAACTTTAATTAAACCCTAACCTAGAAGCTTATGGTACTGTAAGGCAAAATAAGAATGTTATTGTGAAACAAAAAGTGTTCCATTGTCTAGTTTAACTTTTAAAAATACTAACCAGTAAATCCGGGCAAACAATCACAAACAAAATGTCTCCCACTGTCCTTTGGCACACAGCTACCATTATTACAAATATCATTAGAACATACTTTAGGATCTGTAAATTGAAAAAAATAACAAATTACAAAATTACCACAAGTCCTCCTCAAAATTTTAAAATAACAAAGAGTCCATAGGACACCATGCCCTTATCACACTATCACATTTTCATGTTCATGAACCAAATAATCCCTATCAAAACCCTAACTTATAATCGTAGATGGGACATAAAAATATATTCCTAAAGATCCAATATCATTTTTTTTCAAAATTATGTTTTCACTGAAAGTTGGTAACTACATGTAGTTAACTAGATCCATATGTTGAATGTTATAATAAAGAAAAACATAACAGCTTCATCTAAGTTTTGAATATGAATAAGAAGTATACTTGCTCTCTTTTTAACAGATAATTAACTTTTTTGAAAGTGTGAACATTTTATATGCTTTAGAATAAAACATACTTATTCTTACTTATTAGTCATCAGGTTGGCTCATAACCCAAAGAAAATAATCATTGCTGTCTCATTTACACATATACCCTAAATATCCTTCTAGTCATAATATTACTTGTATTGTCTAAATGCAAATGAGGAAGTAAATTACCATAACACTGATTAACTGAAGAACTTCCTGTTGAAGCAGTTACTTGACCAGGTGGACATTCTGTACATGACTGAGACTTTGTTTTATCAGAATAAAAAGTCTGTGGACATGGCTGACATGGGATAAGACCTGTCTGACTGTAGCTCCCCATGGGACAGTCATCTGTAAATATCATAAAATTCATCAATATATTATGAAAAATTCACATATATATAGCATCTTTTTGAAAATTTGATGTATTTCAATATTAACAATTCTGGCCTGCTTATTCAAAATATGACTGTTCATAAAAAAATTGTACCACCTTTTGTGAAATGAAGTCATATATATCACAATAAAGAGAATAATCACCATTATAAAATAACTTGAATAAAGATTTGTTCTTTTGATGTCTGTAAAACTTACCAATACAACCATGTAGATTGTTTGTCCCTGTACTTAAGGTTGAGTTCCCTGGTGGACAAGACTGGCATATAGTAGAATTGTAAGTATCTGTGTAGGTACCAACAGAACATTTGGTACAGGGCTGTAATCCAGTTGGGGAATATTCTCCTGGTTTACACAGATCTGAAATAAAGTAGGACAAATTTAAAATCATTGGTTGATTTACTGCAATGTTTACAAGATATTTTCTTTTTAAAATTCAAAGTTCCGTACAGAAAAAATCAAATTGAACACAGAGAGAAAATGAAGAAAATATATGTGGAGAAAACTAAAATTATTGAGCCGTAATGTAAGTATAACCAAAAAACTTAATAAATGTGCAAACACTTTTGAAAATACTTCTAAAAATGGGATAGCAGAACTTAAATGGTATTATGTAAGCCTAAATTGATTTTCTTTTGATTTTTCTACAACAACAAAACCCAGAGGAAAGTGTTATTTGGAAAATGTCCAAAATCCAAAATATTCAATCACTGCCTTAAAACGGTTTGAAATGTATTAAATCAGCCAATGTTTTCTTTAAGGATAGGAATCAGGGTTGAATGTTTTAGGGGTTGTTGGATGAACAAATAATACAATTATACAATCTGAAAAAAGACTGATCAACAGAATGGGTGTAGAATATTGAATCTCGAAATGAGGGGATAAATAATGCATTTTGCAGGCTGCATGAAGACCGTTCACAAGTAGTTCTTAAGTATTCTTTTGATGGACCATATTGGGTATAATTGTTAAAATAAAATGCTTCGCCGAGCACAGCCTGATCAGACTGCAGAGGTCGAACAGTTGGGGCAAGTTTGGACACAATATTCAAGCTTGATACTGTCTGAATTTGGATTGTGATCAAATTTTGACATACAGTCGAACCTCGTTGTGTCGAACTCGGTTGTGTCGAAAACTCGGATGAGTCAAGTAATTTCTCGGTCCCGTAAAATTCCGCTTGATCAATGCATAATTACCTCTGATGAGTCGAACTCGGTTGATTCAATACTCGGTTAAGTCGAGTAAATTTTATAGTCCCGTCAAGTAAAATTAATGTAAATTGACCCGATGTCTCGAACTCAAAGTAAGAATTTTCAAAGATGCAGACCTAATGATGAAAATTCAAATCAGATGTATTTCTTATGTCACCTAATCATTTTCAAAAGAGATTAAAGCCGAGTAAACATACTTGTTTGTATAACAGTTAAAATGACATGTTTATGGTGACCGCCAATTAACACCTTTGTTGATCGTTCAAGCGGAATGTTAGTGTGTCACCCGAGATAAAAACGAAACGAATTTAAATGACCCAAGCCGAGATTAAATGAATCGTTAGATTTAAAACTCATTAATTACAATAAATAAAAGGATTAGGACAATTATAATAAATTCATGATAATCTAATGTAAAGCAGACGACCTCATCACAGACCGTTCAGAACTTATTTCGTGTCGCGAGTGATTTCATAATTTATAGCGACTGACCTTTGTAAATATTTGTGTAGACTATTGATTTTATTTGTGCATGATTTGTATCTGTACTTGTGTTTTTAATTATTTCGAAGGACCAAAAATGGAGATTGAATACACAATCATAAAGTGTCATATAGAAAAATGCACACTGTTCTACACAAATCTCATACCGTATTTCATGCATTCAAAATTTATGAAGACACACTGACCTTGGATGAGTCGAACCTCGGATGAGTCGAATACTTTGGTCCGTCCCTTCGACTTCGACACAACGAGGTTCGACTGTAATATAGGTTTCTGACACAAAATAAATGTGGTCAAAGATCTTAAAAATTTGAAATGGGACATTTAATTTACCTAGTATGGTCTGATATCCAAAATCTAACAACATGGTTAGATCCAGCATATAAAAAAACACCAAAAATCTAATTTTAGTTGAAATCAAACAAAGTTTAATTTTGGACCCTTCAAACCTTAATATGGATTAATTTGAAGACAAGGCCCAACATAAAAATCTAAATTGAAGATTTCTTGCTATTGCGCAATACTGTGCTGATGCACAATACTTAGTTAATCTGTTATATATAATAATTTCCACACCCTGTTTGGTGTGTATCTCCTGCCATATCAGTATTTGTTGCTTTTATATATAAATCAGAAATAATCAATGTAAAAATGGAAAAAAAACCCAAAATATTATGAAAAAAAAAATCCCCCAAAAAAATTTGTCCCCCCCCACTTAAATTTTTTTTTTTTAAATTTTGAAGATTATTTTCTTTTCAGGCAAAATGTACAATTTCAGAGAGTTCCATAAACTTTAACACAAGTTATTGTCTGGAAACTACAAAAATGCTTGTTTTTGGCCCCTTTTTTGCCCATAATTTCTAAACGTTTGGGGCAAATACCCCCAAAATCAATCCAAGCCTTCCCTTTGTGGTATGGAACTTTGTTTCAGAGAAATCCATATGCTTAAACACAAGTTATTGTCTGGAAACTAGAAAAATGCTTGTTTTGGGCCCCTTTTTTCCCCTAATTCCCGAACGTTTGGGGCAATTACCCCCAAACTCAATCCCAGCCTTCCCTTTTGTGATATGGAACCTTATGGTACAATTTCAGAGAGATCCATTCACTTAAACTAAAGTTATTGTCCGGAAACCAAATGTGTCTTCGGACGACGACGACATGATAGTATTATACGAATGCAAATTTTTTGCAAATGTAGAAAAAAATGCACTCTTTGCCAAAAATCAAAATAAACCTGACACTTAGGATTATACATACCTAGACAAACTGAACTATCTTCAGAACAAGACATACATTCTGTGGGTGTGGTGTCCTGTGTTACTGGGCAAACCTCACACTGTCCACTTGTCTGATTCCTGAAGGTACCTTTGTTGCAGTATGCTGTAATTAAAGTTACAATATATAACATTGTAATTAATGTGAAGCATTGTCTGGTGTATGACAGAACAATATACATATAATATATTAAACTGTTTCAAACTCATTCTTCTCTGCAGTTGACTAGCAAAGACTCACATGTAAGCATTACTCAATTTAAACGATTGACCAGATGAAGTGAACATCAACTGTCAAATATTTAGCCAGTAGGACAATTCAAATTTATAAGAGATGCCTATTATACTTGTATTTTAGGAAAATTGCATACATGTGAACCTCCGACGGGAGTACAATAATCCTGTTTTCAGGGTGTCCTCCGACCTCCGCTGAAGAGAAAAATCCTGTATGAAATATTTCATGAATCAAAATTTCAGCCCAACATATCTGGTGTGGTGTTACTGACATTACCTGAAGTTATATTTTACCTGTAAATCAATAAACATGTATAATTATATGGCTTCACTTGTCAGCTTGGGTGTCAAACATACTGGTAATCAACGATTATTACCTCAGGCTAACTGCCATTGTGTAATAAAAACTTTGGGTGTTTAAGGTTACTTCCTTGATTTATCCTGTTTTAAGTTACTTTCCTTTAAATAATGTAAATTTTAAAAGAATATAAATACAATATAAATTGAACAAATAATCATAAAAGGGTGGTAATTAAATGATTTTAAATGTCTTATGAAAAATAAAAATAATAATTTGAAAATTATTTGAGGGTTCTATACTTTATTTCAAGGCTTAAATTGAAATTTATATAATAACTATGACCATAATTTCTGATAGTGTTTCTTAACATTCTAAAAAGTCTATTTGCAGATAGTTTGACAGATGTTCTGATAGCAGTGACTGTAAGATTTAAAAGCTATAAAAGTAAAGAATATAAAAGAACATACTGAAAAAAGAATGTTAGATTGAAGATGTTGAATAAAGATAGAGAAAATTTATAAGTACAGTTAGGTACTATACACATAATACATTCGGATGGAAAGTTGAAGAAAAAACTCTTTAAAAGACAATTTCTACAGCACACGGTTACATTTATGACAAAATTTATGTCGATTAAAAACCTCCTGATCTGAGTCCTAATCTCCTGACCAAAATTTCCCAATCTCCTGATCTGAGTTTCACAGTCCATCACATGTATGAAATTGAATTAAGACAAGAAGATATGATTTGAAAAAGAATACATACTACAGTATTTACTGGTTCTATTCAGGACAGTGAAATTACTCTCACAAAGATAGTCCTGAGTTGTCTCCTCATCAATGAATATAAGGTCTAACTGTTCACAACCAGAGGGAGCCAATGTAAGGTTTCCAGCATCTATCATCTTTTGTGCACTTAAATTACCACAGTATTTCATAAATTCAAAATCCAATGTCTTAAAATTCATAAACATAACAGATATATCCACAACCAATTCGTCCTGAAATGAAAACAAAAGTAAAGTTTTGTCAAGTTTTAGGCTGTATGCATGCAACAGATTTCTGGCCTTGCAGGGGGTCTTAACATTTTCAACACAAAAACTCAAGACTCAGAAATCAACCAATCAAAATACTGGATTTGGTGTTTTGAGCATAAATTTTGTACACCAAGTACTCAGTAAAGTTTTATGACCAAGGGCCCTGAGCTCAATATCGTAGAGGTTAAGTATTGAAATATTCTTGTAGTTTCCACAAAATAAAATCCTGTATTAGTCTGAATAAATTTCACCTGAAGATTGATGTTGTTTAGCTGAAACACCATACTAAATAATTAGAATTATATATCTACACTGAAATAATTCTTATATAAGTTATCTTCAGCATTAAGATTTAATTAGTTTGTACTATTAACAGTATGACCACATCTTCCTGTATAGATTATATCATACTAATACTACTATGGTACTGATTTTAGACCCACTCCAATCATTTGCAAATAAAGCAGGGTGCACTTGATTTATTGGCATGTGATGGATAGTTTGTCAATTCTCAAAGAGGGTTGGAGTTTTACCCCAGGCATTCTGGCTTCCTCCAGCAATAAAATAGATCTCCATGAAATTATAGGAACGTATAGAAAATTGTTTAACGAGTCAATCAAACAAGCAATCAATTAATTTAATATAAAGAATTAGAATAAGATCCTAAACCAATATTTGTTACATATTTAAACAAAGGCACTGCGAATCAAACACATAAACAGACAATGCTATTAGGTCATGTGACATTCGACTTTGATATAAATAAATTCATCCTTTCCTTATTAGCAATCATTGTACAAACTTTGCTGAGGATCAATATTAACCAGTGTTCTCCTTTTTATGGTAAACCACTTTATCATCATAGGTGCTGATCATATATAAGAAAGTATAGTTGAACCTTGTTAAGTTGAAGTAGAAGGGGCCAGACAAAGTATTTGACTTATCCAAGGTACCACTCTTCGAGGTTGAGTGTGACGTCATAAATTTGGAATGCATGAAATACAGTACCGAGATTTGTGCAAACTAGATATTTTAAACAATGTGCCTTTTTTTTTTATATGACAATTTATGAGCGTGTATTCAAGCTCCACTTTTTTTGTGTGTATCGTTTGTACAGATACAAAACATTCACAAACAAGCATTCTGCATGGCAATACATAGTCCCCTACCAGAAAACAAAAGCAAAGAATCAAGAAGGAACAAAAACTATCATCTCAATGCAAGTTCAAGACAGCCCCTATGATTTAAGCAGAATTCTTTCCTATAGGTCAATTTCACTACATCTGTGCCTTGAAGAAAATGGCTACCAGGTAATATAAACAAATTATAAATCATATCAGGCAAAGAAATCTAACAAATACTGTCATAAATTGCCTGACAATCTCACTGTTCAATACAAAATCAATGTAAACATTTAGACATCAACAGGGTAACTGTTTGATTAATCCAGATACACTTGTACTGGTCCCTACCCCCTCCTCATGGATTCCTGAGAGAATTAATTGCCTGTGTGTAATGTGAAATCCATCCAGCCGGCAAAGGCTATATTCCAGTCTAGGCCCACATACAATTGGATGTAAGACCAGAACTGAAGTGCTCATGTTTTCCAAGCCAAACAGAATCTGGTACTTTAACCATCATGCACAGGCTAGACCAGATAAACAAACATAAGTTGAAATGAGACAAAATACTGGTTTCGGCAAACTAACAACAGTTTTATTAATTTCTTTCATTATATAATAAACAATGCTAATGAACAATGAAAGAATCATAAAAAGTTAATTGTTTCGCAAATATCAATTCACTGGTAATAAAATTGAGAATGGAAATGGGGAATGTGTCAAAGAGACAACAACCCGACCACAGAACAGACAACAACAGAAGGTCACCAATAGGTCTTCAATGCAGCGAGAAATTCCCGCTGATAAATACAGATAAGTCTGTGGTACTCCATACACTTGCCCAAACCAGGAAGGAATAATATAGAAATAGGTTAAATCAAAGTTTAAGTGCATTAGCAAGTTTTCATAACATGCATTCTGTAGGAAGGAGACATATGCAGTGTACCATGTGTGTTTTCCCCCCAAAATACAGTTATTACCTGATGAACAGTAATACTTGGAATAAGCATAAAACTGTCATTACATTCTGTAACTGATAGATTTTGTATTTTATCAAAGAGTTCTTTTCCATACTTCTTGGACAATCCTCTGGATTTGAATGCACATTTGTAACACTGTAAACTACTTTAATTTGGTATAGTGGAATTTGGTCATCTCCTAAATATAACAAAAACAGCTAAAGACATGTGACCATAAAGACATTGATTTATATTTATTTTACCGTACATAGCATAAAATATGGCATTTATAACACTAATCCTGATATTCTTACATTTCCTAACATTTCTCAACGAGGAATGATGTTTTCATTATTTTTTTACATAAATCATGATCAATATTCAGTTATATAATTCAATAAATTTTCGCAAACATTATAAAACATATAAACTAGTGCACACTGTGTATTTCTAGAAAAACTGGGGGAAAATGACGCATAAAAGATATTCAAATTATGGGGAATTTTTCAATAAAAATATAGTTCAGAAGAAGCAACTCTCTGAACGATAATTAAATCAACTTTTGCTTTCCTAAGAATGCTAATGAAAAAAACTTACTAGTAGCTTCATAAGTAAAGTTACATGAAGCAGTGTTGCCATTGGAATCATGTGCTGTAGCTTTGACTTCTACATGTTCTTTTATCCTGATACTGGTACTGATGGCTGGCTGGTAGGTTATATGTGTGGCACTACTTGAGGCCACAACATTTACACTGTTGTATGTTATATTGACCACATCTTTGTTAGTAGCATATGGTACATAGACTACATCTACAGGACATCTGATTGTGAGAGGATGTATGTCTAAAACAAATAAATAGAACTACTGAATTCAATATAAAAATTCTATAGAAGGGGGTAGTTTCTGGAATTGAGAACCCAAGATTATTTCACAAAAAAGTAATCTATTCACATGTTTGTCCAATCCAGTGGCTACCATTACAAAAATGAATTTTTCTTTCATTATGTTAATACTATTAGAACTTACTGCAACCAAAAATTGATCTACCTTCAGACAACTACATGTACTACATACTAATAGTCCATCCGAGATCTAGACACATTTTCAGTTAAAACTTTTTTACAGTTTTTTTGTGAAGTTAAAACTAATTTATTCCTTCTATCTCATGTTGACAATATAAAGAAAGAGTACTATAGCTATGATTTTATGTACATGTAATAGCATACTTATATTTTAACTTTAAATATACCTTTGCACAAATGTATTTGGACCTAAGCCAACAAAATGTCTATTAAATTAAAAGTAATGAAAAAAATATCAATGTTTCTCAGACCTTAAAACAAAGTTACCCTTATTTGAAAAATATCCTGTACCACAAAGACAATACAGTCGAACCTCGTTGTGTCAAACTCGGTTGTGTCGAAAACTCGGATGAGTCGAAGTAATTTCTCAGTCCCGGTAAAATTCCCGTTTGATCAATGCATTATTACCTCTGATGAGTCGAACTCGGTTGATTCGAATACTCGGTTAAGTCGAGTAAATTTTATAGTCCCGTCGATGTAACATTAATGTAAATTGACCCCAATGTCTGGAAGTTCGAAAGTAAGAATTTTCGAAAGATGCAGACCTAATGATAAAAATTCAAATCGGATGTATTTCTTATGTAACCTAATCATTTCAAAATAGATTGAGTAAACATACTTGTTTGTATAACAGTTAAAAATGACATGTTTATGGTGGCCGGTAATTAACATCTTTGTTGATCGTTCAAGCGGAACGTTAGTGTGTTGAACATATTTCACCTGACATAAAAACGAAACGAATTTAAATGACCCAAGCCGAGATTAAATGAATCGTTTCAATTAAAAGTCATTCATTACAATTAATAAAAGGATTAAGACAATTATGATAAATTCATAATAATTTTATGTAAAGCAGACGACCAACTTATTTCGTTCCGCGAGTGATTTCATAATTTATAGTGACCTTTGTAAATATTTGTGTAGACTATTGATTTTATTTGTGCATGATTTGTATCTGTACTTGTGTGTTTAATTATTATGAAGGATAACAAAATATGGAGATTGAATACACAATCATAAAGTGTCATATCGAAAAAAGGCACACTGTTCAAAGTATCTAGTTTACACAAATCTTATACCGTATTTCATGCATTTTAAATTTATGAATTTATGACACACTGGACCTCGGATGAGTCGAACCTCGGATAAGTCAAATAGTTTGGTCCGTCCCTTCGACTTCGACACAACAAGGTTCGACTGTAGATCAATTTACAGAAAACAGTAGCATGAGCACCAGAATCACAAACCTTTAAAGGAAAATAATGTTTAAGCCTTACCTATCAATATTACATGGATTTCACACTGTTCAGAGTTTCCTGACCCATCTTCAGCAGTAAATGTTACAGTGGTGTTCTGAAATATCAAATTCATATAAGTATAAATAAATCTGCTAGTTTAGTAATACAACAGAACTCATGAAATTCTCTGTATAAAAAATACAATATTTTTCATCAGTGCCATGAACTGTTTTATGTAAGTTATATTTTTAACATCTAAAGGAAAATAAAGATGAGCACATATTTTACATCCAAACTAACATAAAATTTTCTTGCAACTGGTTAGTTTCAACTTTACCAATAGTAAGATACTGAAATTAATATTGCTCTTGTGTTTCAGCAATTTTGTATTAAAGACCTTATATCTCGGGGGACTATTTTTTTATAGTAATAGAACGTAGCAGCTGGAATAGGTAACATTTTTCAGCTTGAAAATATGTGAATACATTGGGAAAATTGTCAGAAATATATGATAAGGCCATAAGGTTCCAATGACTTGTTATATAAAAAACCCTGTAATTTTTTTTCACAACTGAAAGTCTTGGCGCTAGAAAACATTACATAATGAATCTGAGCCTTAGATCTGAGCTTCGAGCAAAGGTGATATTTTCTCAATTATGCCAGAATGTGATTTTCGTCCGCTCCTGAACTCATAACTCAAAATTATCACATATTAATGACGTCACGTAACTTAGCATTTAACCCAACCAATATGGGAATGATTTCATTTTTACCTACGCAATAATGATATATGAAAAGGTATCCATTTTTAAAATCTAAATTATATGCAAACCATCCTACTGTTTCTGTCACCTCAGTGAAATGATGACTTGCAAAAATTATTATTTTACTTTAAGATATATTTCAAGACAACAAAAATGAAGACAAGCATAAATATCATGGTTTAAAGTCAGACAGTATTATTTCTTTTTCAATTTTACCTCTCTGAACAGATAGGGCTGTCTAAAATCCTCAGGCGTTACTGTTATCTTTGGACTGATACCAGAGTTATCTACTGCTGTTGGTTGACTTATGTTCACAAATACTGGTCCCCACAGTTCCTTGTGGACTATGATATCTTTTGATGGACAGTTCTGGAATACAGGTGGTTCTACATCTGTCAAAAAAAAAAGAAAATATTTCTATTAATTACATTGGTTGAATGAAAATAATATTGGTGTGGTGCTGACTTATCTCTCTATTAGGGGGGCCTCGGTGGCCGAGTGGTCTAAGTAGTTAAACTACTGTATCACTAGCCAGTCAACAATGAGGTTTTTGAGTTCGAATCCTGCACGTGGCAGGTGTGCTCGATTCCAATCTTAATTGACTTGGGTTGTCAGTTTTCCTACCAAAGGTCAGTGGTTCTCTCCCGGCACTTCGGCTTCCTCCACCATTAAAAACTGACCGCCATGAAATAGCACAATAGAGTTGAAAGTGGTGTTAAACATCAATCAATCAATCTCTAATTTAGGCAAATATTCTTGTTTTGCTTGTACAGCAAATTATCACAATTAATTTATTCAATTTCCATGCCCTATCATACTCAATATTTATTTACTAGTAACATTTTCTTTCTGTTTTACATAATCTGATGATTTGAAGCAAATATGATTTATAACGATGTGAAAATATAATCAGGGACTATTCACCTAAACAATTTGGGACAGAGGAATTCCAGAATGCTGTTGTTGTTGTTAGTACTTCCACAGATCTCTTTTCTCTATTCGTTCCAGTAAGTAAAGCTGATCTTTTCTTTCTTTTCTTCCTTCCATCTGCCAAAAACCAAACTTTAATTTACTAAAACAGAATACATTTTGTGCAAACATCCCATTTTAAGTAAAAAAGTATAGCCTTCATATCAAAGATCTTAGTGTTTTTTTAAAGATAAAGATAATGATAATCGTTTTGATTTGTCCTCAAAATCAGCATTTCTCAGTATATAATGAAAAATTAACAAATTAAATCAGAAAAGTATTTCTTTCATTTACTTCTATAATTTTATAGACCACAATTATAAGATGAGATTCTACACTATATTATATCTAAACAGAATATGATTTCCATGACAACTAAATTTGAATGAAAAAAAGCAAACAGACACCAGTAACTGGTCTATAATAATAAATAAATAATAATATCTACATGTTAGTATAAATTATTGAGGCATTACAGATAAGCTAAAAAGATGTATCTGATTTCCTAGTCCCAACTTCTTCAATCAAATCAACAAATATTTGTTCAATTAAGTTGTAAATAATAGCATTCATTAAATCATATACATTTTTTCATCAAGCCTGAGGGTTTGTTATTATATATAGTAGCAGAACATATTCTGTCATCTGAAATAAAGAAAGATTTTCTTGAATCTTTATTTCTCATACATGTGAGTAAAGAAAAAAAATTGACAAGACATACTTATATTGATTTGCTATCACTAGTTCAATTGAATTCAAACCACTATTTATAGTAATTTTTTTATAAAATCTCTTTCGAAATTGTTTTTGCAAATGTACAGATATAAAGTTGTACTAGAATAAATTTTAACATTTATGGAATAATGTCTAAATGAGGAATGATTAAAAGCTGTCAAAAATTGACCATAATCATTGGATAAATGTATCAAGAATGTTAAATAATTGTTCAAGCATACAATATAGGTCAAGGTAACTTAATTTTATATTGATCTTAGTAAATATTTATGATATTTGAAATCGCTAATTACAATTGCTCTGCCATTTGTAGCTGCTTTGATCAGGATGCTAATGGAAAAAAATAACCAAAAATATATACTATGGAGTGAATAGACAAACAATTGTAACTAACCTGTGAACAAAAAAAATTATACCCTCTGAGACTTCACTTGATAAGCGTACACAGTTTGTAAGCTGCTTTTTGTGTGCTGCAGAACTGAAATATCTTTAGTTTTGACTCAGATCTGTCTAATCAAATAAATAAATATGTAGCACACAAGTCCTTGCTGATGTTTGCGCCAAGTTTTATTCTGAGCTTGGTTACTTTTCATATA
Source organism: Mytilus coruscus (assembly GCA_017311375.1). NCBI lineage: Eukaryota > Metazoa > Mollusca > Bivalvia > Mytilida > Mytilidae > Mytilus > Mytilus coruscus. The sequence goes on from CM029602.1 coordinate 57,448,460, forward strand.
CAGTCAGTATCTTACATAATTTTAATTATCATACACTTTTAACAATTAATTGTAGAACTATGCCTGTAGTGAATTTATGCCATTAAAATATAATCTACATAAATAGTTGAGTTTAAATTTGTTAGATAATATTAGCTTTTTTGGTTAACCCTATAAAGCTGAATATATTTTTGTGAGGGAATACCTTGCCAGTCAAGGAAAGACGTTTCCTCATTGCACAGATTGTCAGAACAACAATAAATACATGTGGTTTGATAATCAGTAGGGTCGCATGCAAAGTGAACCAGACTAGCTTCACACAAATTGGCACACTTCTTTGTTATGATAGCTTTCTTCCTGTCATACACAACCAGGGTTTGACATGATTCTCCCTAAATATAAGTTTAGTATATGTTTAATGTTTTATTAAAATTGAATATTAAAATATTAAAGTGAAAACATATCTTTGACAAAATTAACAATTTGTTTTTTTAAATAAAAAAAATTAATTATGCATAGATCTACAAATATTAACTGTATTTAATAAAATAAAGTATTGTCACAGAGATGTGTCTTGCCTTTTTGTAGTTTTGATCGTAAAATGCAAATGTTGAGTCTAAATGACAATACTTAAACATGTAAACTATGCAAAACATTCAAAGTCAATGAACCATGACTGAAGGTGCAGGGCCAACAAGTAAAACTGTGAGCTACTGCTCACTGATGATACCCCGCTGAAATATTTCAGTAAACAGGAAGTTGTTGAGTGATGAATCTGAAAACGCATCACACCGTATAGCTGACTTATATAAACCCTGAAACCAAATTTCAGAAATCCTTGTCAAGTAGTTCCTGAGAAAATGTGACGAAAATTTTCAACTTGACTATCATGTGTAAAATAATACAAGTGTTTGGTAAACAGGAAGTTGTTGAGTGATGAATCTGAAAACGCATCACACGGTGTAACTTACTTATATAAACCCTGAAACCAAATTTCAGAAATCCTTGTCAAGTAGTTCCTGAGAAAAATGCGACGAAAATATTCATGGGACAGACGGACTGACGGATGGACTAACGGATGGATGGATGGACTGACGTATGGACAGACAGAGGTAAAACAGTATACCCCACTTTTTTAAAGCAGGGGTATAATTTTTAAAGCGGGGGTATAATTACCTCCAAGGAAATGAGAAATGTAAATGCTTATAAAACTATATACCATAAACCATGGACTTATTTATACCAAATGGTTCCTTTTAAACTAACCTTAACACAAATTTTAACTTGTAAACTATGTAAAAGTTTCAGTCAATGAACTATGATGAGTAATTCATCTTAAACTGATCTGATTACAAACTTTAACATGTAAGCTATGTAAATCAATCGGTTAATAGACAAGGGGGCAGAGCCAAATAATCTACATGGTAAAGAGATGTGCCAATGCTAATAATACATCTGCATACCAAATATCACTGACCTACAACTGAGGGGCACATCCAAATAATCTCCATGAAAGTGAGTTGTGCCAATGTTAATACAACTGCATACCAAATATCATTGGCCTACCAGTAGTGTTTTTTCATTAACTGATCTAATCACAAGTTAATACATTGTTGATGGTGCTGATGCCACTGCTAGAAAAAGCAGGCCTAAGTCTTGTTTTTCGACTTCTTCGAGGCAAGACAAAAAAAACAATGTGCAAAATCGTAAATTAAAACAAAAGTTATCTATTTTGTAAAAAATACAATCTTGTATATTGATCCATTTTTATGTTTATTTCAAATCAAATCACAATTTCAAAATATTTCAAGTTTCTTTTTATCAGCAATTAAGTTTAAAATGAAAGAAAAGAAAATAACCTGTTGACATTGCTTTGTGATCTGATTACAACTCTCATCATTCTTTTTCCTGTTGCATTCATAACATAGTGGAGGATCAGTCTGTTCTGTTGTTATTTGTGTTGACAGTGAGGCTGTAGTTATAGGGGTACTTGTTTGTAATGTAGTTTGTAATGTAGCTATTGATTGAGTTTGTGTGATAGATGAAATAGGGGTATGAATAGATGTAGGTTGATTTGTGGATTCTATAGTGTTAGCTTGTGTCTGATTTGTAGATTCTGTAGTTTGTTTGTCAGCTGTTCTAAATGTGTCCTCAAGTTCTGTACTTGTGTAAGGAATATCACTGGTGGAAGATGAATCGACCTGGGATGCTGTTGTATTAATTTGTGCGTGTTCTATTGTTACAGTACCACCGAGTTCTGTATTTATAATGTCAGTTTTAGCAGTTGTAATTTCAATCTGCTCTGTAGTTATTGCATCATTTTGTCCTGTGGTTGAAGTGCCATCCTGTTTTGTCGTTATTGCATCATCCTGAGATATGGTTGAAGTGACAAATTGTTCTGTAGTTGCATTATCTTGTCCTACAAGTGAAGTGACAAATGGTTCTGTAGTTGTTGCATCATCTTGTGCTATGGTGTAAGTGTCAACTTGTTCTGTAGTTGTTTGTTCATCTAGAGCTGAAGTGCCAATCTGTTCTTTAGTTGTTGCATCATCTTGTCTAATGGCTGAAGTGCCAATCTGTTCTTTAGTTGTTGCATCATCTTGTCTAATGGTTGAAGTGCCAATCTGTTCTTTAGTTGTTACATAATCTTGTCCTATGGTTGAAGTGCCAATCTGTTTTGTAGTTGTTGCATCATCTTGTCTTATGGTTGAAGTGCCAATCTGTTTTGTAGTTGTTGCATCATCTTGTCTTATGGTTGAAGTGCCAATCTGTTTTGTTGTTGTTGCATCATCTTGTCCTGTGGTTGAAATGTCAATCTGGTTTGTTGTTGTTGCATCACCTTGTCCTGTGGTTGAATTGTCAATCTGTTTTGTACTTGTTGCAACATCTTGTTCTATGTTTGAAGTGCCCAACTGTTTTGTAGTTGTTACATCATCTTGTCTTATGATTGAAGTGCCAATCTGTTTTGTAGTTGTTGCAACATCTTGTCCTGTGGTTGAAGTGCCAATCTGTTTTGTAGTTGTTACATAATCTTGTCCTATGGTTGAAGTGCCAATCTGTTTTGTAGTTGTTGCATCATCTTGTCTTATCTTTGAAGTGCCCATCTGTTTTGTTGTTGTTGCATCACCTTGTCCTATGTTTGAAGTGCTTAACTGTTTTGTAGTTGTTACATCATCTTGTCCTATGATTGAAGTGCCAATCTGTTTTGCAGTTGTTGCATCATCTTGTCCTGTGGTTGAATTGTCAATCTGTTTTGTAGTTGTTGCACCATCTTGTCCTATGTTTGAAGTGCCAATCTGTTTTGTAGTTGTTACATCATCTTGTCTTATGGTTGAATTGCCAATTTGTTTTGTAGTTGCTGCATCATCTTGTCGTATGGTTGAAGTGCCCAAATGTTTTGTCGTTGTTGCATCATCTTGTCCTATGATTGAATTGTCAATCTGTTTTGTAGTTGTTGCATCATCTTGTCCTGTGGTTGAATTGTCAATCTGTTTTGATGTTGTTGCATCATCTTGTCCTATGGTTGAGCTGCCCAACTGTTCTGTATTCATTGCATCATCTTGTCTTGTGGTTGAATTGTCAATCTGTTTTGTAGTTGTTACATAATCTTGTCCTATGTTTGAAGTGCCAATCTGTTTTGTAGTTGCAGCATCATCTTGTCTTATGGTTGAAGTGCCCAACTGTTTTGTCGTTGTTGCATCATCTTGTCCTATGATTGAAGTGCCAATCTGTTTTGTAGTTGTTGCAACATCTTGTCTTGTGGTTGAATTGTAAATCTGTTTTGTAGTTGTTGCATCATCTTGTCCTGTGGTTGAAGTGCCAACATATTTTGAAGTTGTTACCTTATCTTCTGCTATGGTTGAGGAGCCAATCAGTTCTAAAGCTGTTGCCTCATCATTTGCAATTGTTGAAGTGCCAATATGTCCAGTTGTTGCATCATCATATTGTTTGGTTGAAGAGCCATCATGATCTGTAGTTGTTGCATGATTATGTTCTACGGTTGAAGTGTCAACATGTTCCATAGTTGCTTCATTATGTGCTATGGTTGAAGTGTCAACATGTTCCTTAGTTGTTGCATCATCATGTGCTATGGTTGAAGTGTCAACATGTTCTGAAGTTGTTGCATTATCTTGTGATACGGTTGAAATGTTAACTTGTTCTGAAGTTGTTGCATCATCATATGCTATGGTTGAAGTGTCAACATGTTCCATAGTTGTTGCATTATAATGTGGTATGGTTTTAAAGTCAACATCTACTGTAGTTGTTGCATCATCATGTGCTTTGGTTGAAGTGTCAATATGTTCCGTAGTTGTTGCATCATTATATGCTTTGGTTGAAGTGTCAACATGTTCAGTAGTTGTTGTATCATCATGTGCTATGGTTAAAGTGTCAACATTTACTGTAGTTGTTGAATCATCATGTGCTATGGTTGAAATGTCAACTTGTTCTGAAGTTGTTGCATCATCATGTGCTATGGTTGAAGTGTCATGTTCTGTAGTTGTTGCATCATTATATGCTTTGGTTGAAGTGTCAACATGTTCAGTAGTTGTTGCATCATCATGTGCTTTGTTTAAAGTGTCAACATTTTCTGTAGTTGTTGAATCATCAAGTGCTATAGTTGAAATGTCAACTTGTTCTGAAGTTGTTACATCATCATGTGCTATGGTTGAAGTGTCAACATGTTCCATAGATGTTGCATTATCATATGCTTTGGTTGAAGTGTCAAAATGTTTCATAGTTGTTGCTTCATCATGTGCTATGGTTGCAGAAGTTTTTGCTGTAAAGGGTGTTGTAACAGATGTCTCTGTTGTAGGTTGTGTTGAAAAAGTTGTTTCTAGTATTGTCTTTGTTGCGAATGGTAATTTTACAGAGATCTCTGTTGAGGCTGGTGTTGAAGCAGATGCTACTTTTGATGTTACATATATATCTTTGGTCATTTTATTTGATGGAGGTGATGTTGATACAGATGTTTCTGGTGTTATCGTTGAAACAAAGGTTTCTGTTGTAAGAGCTAATGTTACCATAGGAATCGTTGTAACTGGTATTGGCTCAAAGGAATATGTTTGTGAAGGTGTTTCTGAGTTTTTTGTAAGTGAAGTTGTTCCAGATTGATATGTGGTTGCTGCCGTTGTTACAGATGTTTCTGCTGTCAGTGTTGTTGATACCAAGGGTTCTGATGTGACTGGTGTCGTTACTGATGTTTCATTTTTTGTTAGTGTTGTGACAGATATAGCTTTTGTGGTTGGTGTTGTGACAGATGTTTCTGTTATAGTTGGTGTTGTTACAAATGTTTCAGTCATTGTTGGTATTGTAACAAATGTTTCAGTTGTTGTTGGTGTTGTTACAGTTGTTTCAGTCATTGTTGGTATTGTAACAAATGTTTCTGTTATAGTTGGTGTTGTTACAAATGTTTCAGTCATTGTTGGTATTGTAACAAATGTTTCAGTTGTTGTTGGTGTTGTTACAGTTGTTTCAGTTATAGTTGGTGTTGGTACAGTTGTTTCATATTTATTTGGTGTTGCTAATGATGTTTCTGGTGTTTCTAATGTGGTTGATGTTGTTATATATGTTTTTGTTGTAGATGGTGTTGTTACATATGTTTCAGCTGAGGTTGGTGTTGTAACATATGTTTCAGTTGTGGTTAGTGTTTGTACAGATGTTTCAGTTTTGGTTGGTGTTGTTATAGTTGTTTCAGTTGTGGTTGGTGTTGTAACAAATGTTTCAGTTTTTGTTGGTGTTGTAACAGATTTTTTAATTGTGGTTGGTGTCGGTACAGGTGTTTCAGTTGTGGTTGGTGTTGTTACAGATGTTTCAGTTTTTGTTGGTGTTGTTACAGATATTTCAGTTGTGGTTGGTGTTGTAACAGATGTTTCAGTAGTTGTTTTTTTGGTACCGGTGTTTCAGTTGTGGTTGGTGTTGTTGGTTTAATAACAAATGTTTCAGTTGAGGTTGGTGTTGTTACAGATGTATCTGTTGTGGTTGGTTCAAATGTTTCAGCTTTGGTTTGGGATGTTACTAATGTTTCAGCTGTGGATGGGGTTGTTACTAATGTTTCAGCTGTGGATGGGGTTGCTAGTGGGATGGGGTTGTTACTACAATGTTTCAGCTGTGGATGGGGTTAGTTGGGATAGGTGCACGTACAGATGTTTCAGCTGTAATGTTTCAGCTGTGGATGGGGTTGTTACTAATGTTTCAGTTGTGGTTGGGGTTGTTTCAGTTGTAGATATTGGGATAGGTGTACGTACAGATGTTTCAGTTGTGGTTGGGGTTGTTTCAGTTGTAGATATTGGGATAGGTGTACGTACAGATGTTTCAGTTGTGGGTGGGGTTCTTATAGTTGTAGATATTTCGGCTAGAGTAGGTACAGATGTTTCAGTTGTGATTGGTCTTGTTTCAGTTGTAAATATTTGGGTTGGTGTTAGTAATGATGTTTCAGTTGTTGTTGGTGTTGTTATAGATGTAGATTTTGTAGCTGGTGTTGTTACAGATGTTTCAGTTGTAGATGGTGTTGTTACAGATGTAGATTTTGTAGCTGGTGTTGTTACAGATGTTTCAGTTGTAGATGGTGTTGTTACAGATGTAGATTTTGTAGCTGGTGTTGTTACAGATGTTTCAGTGGTAGCTGGTGTTGTCAGGATATAATCTACTGTAATATTTCTGATTGAATGTATGGTATTTGTTATGAAAGTTATATCAACAAAATTTGGTGTTGTGTCAGCTGTTTTTTCTTTGGTCACTACTTCTAAAGTATTCAGAGTTGTTCCTAATGGTGCTGTTTGTGCTGAACTTATTTTATCTTCATTGATTTGTTTGGCAGTAGAACTTATTGAGTTTGGAGTAAATGTTTGTTGATCTCGTGTTGTTTTAGTTGATGCTAATTCATTTTGTTTGATAGTGTGACTTGTTACAGACTGATCAGAGGTTGTTTCAAATAGTTGTGTTTGCAAGACAGAAAATGAAGATACTGAAGTTAAGGTTCCATTTATAATTTCTGTATCATTTTCTGAAACAAAAACATTCTAAAGTAATATATATAAAAGTTGAAATTAGTATAAAACACTGTAAACAATGGTTTATTGAGTAAATGTGGAAATAGGAAAAAGCATAAAAATTTCATGCAGAGAAAATATTCAATAAAAAAGAACTAGAAAATAAATAATCAGCTAATTATATTATTATCTGTTATCATGCTTAGCTGGTTCAAGCTATGAATCATGCCTCAATAAGATATACACAAAATGAAACATATTATCAAATATTAGCTTTTCATCTGCATCAGTTTTCAGGAGTTTACCATTGAAAAAACCTGTATGAAAGCATCTAAAAACATACAATACCACTGCATAATGTTAATTAGGGAAAAGTTAAACTAGGGTATGTTAAAAGTACATCTAGAAATAGTTTTCTAAAGAAAATAACTGCTGCGTTAAGATCTGATGAGCAAATAAACGCCTTACATCAAAACCAACTTTCTGCCTTGTTAAGTGGGTGAATTAAAACTCATATTAATACCAGTAATTGTTTCATCAGAGGAACATTAAAATGTTAAAATAATATAGGAATAGGACTACAATCCATGTAAAAACTAACTGTGTCTAAAATTGGACTTTGCTACAATCACTGACACACTCAGACCATAATATTAATGTGTATGTGTGTGTTTATATATAGTACTGTATAAAAGTTCTGCTATCATTGAAATCAAATTTCTGTAAAACAACAATGAATACATTTACCAGATGCCTTTAATAGGTCAACAGTGCTAAAACACTGAAAGTGAGAGGCAAATCTTTTTTAAATTTATTTTGCTCTTGTCTCAAATTTGGCTTCAATAACTTAGAAAATTATGTTCTAATAAAACAAACAAACACTAGGGCTACATTACTACGTAAACATTATTTTTACCTGCATTGATACACTGGTTACTGATCTGGTCCCATGTTTTCTCACTAGGACATTTGTAATAACCACTAATTAGAGGCATGGTCACCACTGGCTGTGTCGATCCACAAGACTCCATAACTTTCTCTGAACTAAGTATTTCAACTGATTTCTGTTCAAAGTATGTCTTTGCTTCTTGAATAATTGTATGTGCACATGATGAAAATGTTGAAATTGAACCTGCAGTTTCTGTCTGACTGCTCAGTTCATAAGCTATAGTAACATTACCCTGAAATGAACATGGATCGGTTAAATCAGCATAGGTCAAAAGTGAAGATTCATATCAAATCTATTAAACAAATGTTCTTTTTACTGTACAAGAATGAACTGTCCTGTACAAAGTAACAAAGACAAAGCCTACACTACTATAAATTGGGAAATTTTTTGCAGTATTTAATTGTTAATATGAGAAATTAAAAGTAATGCCAATATTGCATAGACATTCAATTCATAAGACCTTACATGAATAAATACCACTTGGAAATCACAAATTCAAAGGAGTGCAAATTCAAATTCTGTCCTTACATTGCATATTAAAGACAGTTGGATAATTTATCGGTTTACACTATTTTTAAAATAAAGATGATTTACACTGGGATAATTTAGCAGTTTACACTATCTTTAAAATAAAGATGATTTACAGTGGGATAATTAATCGGTTTACACTATTTTTAAAATAAAGATGATATACAGTGGGATAATTAATCGGTTTACACTATTTTAAAATAAAGATGATTTACAGTGGGATAATTAATCAGTTTACACTATTTTTAAAATAAAGATGATTTACAGTGGGATAATTTATCGGTTTACACTATCTTTAAAATAAAGATGATTTAGGCTCAGTTTTGTTAACCTTTTGATCTGCAACTGCTCACTACAGAGTTGCATATCAACTATAAGATCAATATCTCCAAGGCTTTAAAGAAAACAAAACTATGATTTTTGTGAAATTTACCCAATGTTTGATAGTTATTGCAACTATGCAGGATTTTCAGGATCTTGTATTAATTTTTCTTGTTGATTCTACCCAGATTTAGTTTTATTTAAATATGTAATGATAGAAAACAAACATAGATTAGTTGACCTTTTTTACATTATTTGACCTCTATTTAGTCCATTCAAGTATATTAGGTACAAAGGTAATTGCATTAGTATTGAATACTGAAATACTGAAAATTTCTAGGTGGTATAGGTTTTGCTCATTGTTGAAGGCCAGTGACCTATTGTTGCTTAATTCTACATCATTTGGTCTCTGGTGGAGAGTTGTCTCCTTGGCAATCATATCACATCTTCTTATTTTTATATTCTTATGAAAATCAGGCCAACATGGTACATTGTAGTAGATAACTAAAGGTATACCAAGTGACTGTAGATTATTAAACTAAATTTTAATTCTATTACCATCAAATATCTTCTTTCAATTATGAACAATAAGGGTTATTAAAGATATGTATCCGTATACTTACATGTAAATAATTACTAATGAAGGTTGCTGTTATGCTACCATTCTGCTGTAGTATGATGTCTGAAGCACAGAATGGTTGCTTAGCATACTGTTGTACAAATGGAATGGACTCGGCTGAAAGTCTGGTCATCAAACTTTGTATACACGAATTACTACTTGGTTGGTGCCATTGATAAGACAAGAGAAAAGGTGCTATGTACTTTGTACGATCATCTATGATTAAAAAAAAATTAATGCTAAGTGTCTTAGATTTTGATGTATTCATAACGTTTTTTCATAAGAAATAAAAAAGCTATATTATTTTTTTTCTTCAGTATTTAACTAATTCACTAAGTTTTGAGATTTGATTGAAAAATAGAAATTGTTTTTTTTTTTTCTCTTTATGAAGAACTGTAAACAAATTTACTTATTACAAATTTCACTTTTTATTTTCTGCTAGCAAATTTCACTTTTTATTTTTACTGTAAATGTATTGTAAGGAATCTGGTGAATTATTTAATTCTTCAAATGAAAAATAATAATTATTCAAACATACTGATATGATGTTGTAGATCTTACCTCTAAGACAAAGGAAGTATGCATTATATAAAGCCATCTGGTATCCTGTAGTACAGTTAAAAGCCCGATTAGTAATGGAAACATTATCTAATGTCACATTACTACACAGTGTAACATTAGATGATGGAAGAGTGGATTGACCAATCAGTGCATGGCTGCTGACATTCATAAGTTTGGAGGCTATCCATGCAATGCATGAATTATAACTACCATTACTTGTAAAACTACTTGAAGTAGCAAACAATTTAACAGCAACCTGACCATTCAACTGAAAAGAAGAAAACACTTTCAACAACAAGACAAAAGTTGTCAATCTCATGCTAAAAAAGTATGTCTGTAATTTTGAAAGAATATTGCAAATTGGCAAATCTTTAACATATAGACTATGCAAAACATTCAGTCAACAAACCTTGACTGAATATGAAGGGAAATGTAATCTCTGTGGAAATAAGATATGCAAATGCTAATACAACTGCATAGCAAATACCATTGACTTACCACAACTGGTTTCCCTATACTGACCTAATCAATAACTTTAACATGTAAACTATGCAAAAGTTTCAAAGTCAATTGATCACAGCTGAGTGGGCAGGGCCAAATAATCTCCATGGATATAAAGTGTACTAATGCTAGTTCTACTGGATACCAAATATCATTGACTTACAATTAATATTTCCCCTTAAACTAACCTAATCACAAACTTTGATATGTAAAGTAAGCAAAAGGTTAAAAGTCAATAGACCATGACTGAGAAGGCAAAGCCAAAAAACTCCATGAAACTACTGCCTACTTCATTTTTTATTTGCCAATGTAAATTACTGGTAAATGTATAGATTATTCACCAAGTTTCAAACATCAAAAAGATGTTTCTTTTTTCAGTTGTTCATTACTTTCCTACTAAAAACCCTTTTTTACCATAAAATCTTGCAAGTGTCAACAGTAATTACATCATAAAAACAATTTTTATCATAAAATCTTTGCAAATGTCAACATTTAATTTTGTTAACACTTACCATACCAGGTGACACTGACAATACTACATCCTCCGCCTTACTGTCTATTCCATATAAGCTGATATAAATGTCTGGACAGTATTTCTTTGTGTCAACCATGTTTCCATCATTAAACAATGATGTCTGACTCTGCATTAGTGATACCAATCTGTTCCTATACTCTGTCAGACAAAAAACTTGATTCTGGATAGATAGATGTAAAAACTGTATTGACAATGATAGTCTACCATGTGGAATGAAATATTTGATGTCACTGGCTATTAATAATGCATTAGAGGGTGGAGGTGTTGTAGTCTGAATCAATCGACAGACCTCTGAGGTGGAATCATACTCGTAACTGTCATTACAAGCCCAACTGGAGAATGGAATCTGAAAAGTTTGAAGTGTGACAAAACAGACTCCTGGATTTATTTCTCGTAACAGTCCCTGGAATTTGTCCTGAATGTGACCCTCAACAGCATTTCTAGCACAATCTGTTACAATGTTTGTAGCTACATTTGGACTCTGGATGGCAAATGGTGCTGTCAGTTCAAGCTGTAAACAAAATATAAATTATTGTCTCATAGTTTTTCCAATTCAGTCACTCCATAATTTTGGAGACCTTTAAAAGATTTTCTGCCATTCCCTGAAAACTTTCTGAATAATTGCTCCATTCAAATAAAATCAACCAGTTCATTTTAAAAGGTCCTCACTCACCCAACAATTCACAGAAAATTACACTTTCTTGGTGTTAAGTAATTACATCTCGCTCCTGAAAACAAAGGTTTTTAGGAATAATATTTAAAATATGCCTTCCTCTAATAAAATTTCAGGTATCGCTTGCTAAAATATTCATTTCTGACAAAAAAAAAAAAAAAAAAAAATTAAAAATTTTGCTTGCTACTTTGCTGCAATTTTTGTACATAGAACAAGTATTCAATTTGGAGTGGCCAAAACTAACAAAGATTTATCAATTATTATACAGTTTATAGTAAAAAAAAATAATTTGTATTTTGAGACTTTTTCAAGAATACAATAATACACTATAACTGTAAATAATAAGATAAAAAATTGTAAACAAATTGAATTAAGTTCTAGTTGAATGGATTTTTTTGCTGACATACTTCTCTCCTTAGAGATATAAAAAGTTGACCAGCATCTAATCATGTGTATTTGATTCAGTGGTTGTCATTGGTTGCAGTCTGTCCAGGCCATTCTTTTCTCTTCTTAATTGTTTCACATTTTTTATGCCAGGGCCTTTCTTATATTGTAAATTCAGAAATTATTGTGAGGATTTTTTATTGTGAATAATGTGACTGGGTGAGTATTGCATTTATAAGAACTCACATTCTGAAATCTGACACATGCAGCTTTTCCTGTAATAGCAATAATTATTCTCAAATCTTGGTCTGTCATGACGCAATCGAAATAATAAATGCACACAATAGTTTCTGAATTCACAGTAGCTTAATATCATAAAAATTCATAAGGGGTTCTGTGGAACCCTGTGTCTCGCCTGCGATTACTGCTGTCAGTGTAAAAGTGTAATGTTGACTTAAAAAGTGAGTCCATTTATCAGCAAAATACAGAATTTAAAAAAAAACTTTTTCTTTAGATGCTATTTCTTGGTCTTGAAGATTTTGAATTCTTGGAAAGAAGCTAATCTTCAAGACCATGAAATAGCATTTTCATTTTTTTCTGATAGATGGACTTACTTTTTTACAGACAGCTTGTGATTAAATTTTCTTGACATGATAAATTAGTAAACCTTCATGGATTGTTATAAATTGGGCCCTGCTAATTGGAAAATGGACTATTCATGAAGTAATAGATTTAACAAGTGTTAACTTTTATGATCAAAAGTCAAGAGGGGCTATTTATTTTGACTGTAGGTTTATAAGGATACATGTAGTAATAATATCAAATAAAGAATCCAAAATAACATTTTGATGTGTATCCCAACTGTCTAAACACAAAAGGACATAGATCATTGGGCATCTGATGTAAAAATTAACATGAACTTCTTTTCTAATTTGAATGCAGACTGTACTTCAATGTGTTTATTTCAATCATTTTTTAATTTATTAAAATATATATAAATTATTTCCATGGCCTATTTATTTGCTTTGAGACACAGTTCCTTACTTTTCAAATGGTACAAAGAATATAAAATATTATCTTTTCAAAAAAATATAATTAAACATTTAAATGCTATAAAAGTAAGGTTTGTTTAAGTTTTTTGTTGTTGTTTCTTCTTTGCAATGAAAATAAGAAAAATATCTATTGTGTGCTTCTCAACTTAAAAAACTATTTAAATATTATTTTACACAAGCTCAATAACATGACATCATGCATATTAGAAAACAAGACAAAACAAAGGGTCAACTTGTGCAATTCATTCATTATATGGTGTGTGTTTTTCTATAGCAACTTTGGGATAATACTATAAAAATAACTTGGAAAAGCTATACAACTACAAAAAAATCTTATAAATTTGTCAACATTTATAACTTTGCATTCATAAAACTGAAATAACACAAATTACATATAATAATCCTTAATTTGCTGAGGCATTCAGTATATTCATGCCATTTAACTTACCCTATGACCAGAGGGATACTGAATTTTCAGATTTAGCTGGAAACAAATATTTCTCATATAATAGTTTTTAAATGTCGTTAAAAACTGTACAGCTCTCTAGCATTTTTTAAATTTCACAAAACTTAAAATTATCTCCATGATTTTTTTAAAATATAATACTGATTTGTCACCAGGTGGCAGAGAATAAAAATAACCAACATGCATCAACCTGCTTTTCATAGAAAACCTAATGGATTCATCCATGCAACACCTTTTTTATAAATGAAACTTAATGACCCTTCCACAAGCTCATACAAGGTAATATAATACATATTTAGATAAGAAATTGAAGTAAAGTCGTTTCAGGTCTGGATATATTCGTTAATAACATATTTGACTGAAACTAAAGCAGTAATATATTCAGCCACCATATGGGTGGAAAGCAAAAACTAAAGAAATATCCTTACACGTGTAGTCTGAAATTTGAAAGATGACTTTACAATTAGGCTTCAAAGTTTGAAGACATTAGCATCACCAAGACTTGCTTATTCATGACCTACTTTCACATATACCCCAATTATAGCAACATTGAAATGCTAGCACAATTTTTTTCTGCAAAGAAGCAATTTGCTGTTACCAAGATCAAAAGCTTAATGCAATTGTCTAGCATCCACCGGGTAACAATTTCTAATATCAACATGAAAATAAGCAAATAGTACATGAGAAAAAAATTAATTCAGAGGTTTGCTTGAAAATGGCATTATGTCGAATTGGGAAGTTAATATGAAATTTAACACTTCAAATCAAATCAAATAAGTTTTACTGTGGATTCATTTATTTTCTTGGGTATCAATTTTCATGAATTGAGGAAAAATTGCATTTTCGTGGACATTTGATTTCGTGGTTTTGCCAATCTCTGCATACAAAGCCTATAGAAAATTTGTAATTCGTTGAACATTTGAATTTGTGGTTTCACCTGTACCCACGAAAATTGGTATCCAACAAATAATAATGAATCAACAGTATTTTAAGTCGGCATGTAAAGAAACAAAACAACATAAGCTCTGAGTGAGCTTTTGAACGTCAAAGTAAAACAGTATTGACTATTTTATAGATATTTTTCTGACCAGTTGCAAGAAAATATAAATGTATTAATTTATCAAAGAACTACTTTAACAAGATTTTTTTTTATTTGATACGTTAGAATGTATCTAAATTGAACCTTAAATCACTTTTTGAATGGTGAAAGTTAAGATTTTACATAAGCATTATATATTAAAAACAATTCTTAAGTGACCACAATAAACACAAATGTGAAGTGCAATTCTGTTGTGGTTAAAACAAGAACAGAATGACAGACTTACTCTTTCTGGTGTAACAGCTATTTTCCCAGTCTGAGATAACAGGACAATATCAGACTGTTTGGTACACTGCTTCCAGGTCTTTTGTAAGCCTTGTATAATACTCTGACTGATGCTCTCCACTTTTTCTTCAATCTGGGTTCTTGTAGCATCAATACATCCATTCCATGTTAAGTTACTACCTGTGAAAACTGCTTCTACCTGTATCAGGTAAAATGCTGCAGAAGCTGAAAAAGAAAGAAAATGTTTCAATCCTTTATAGTGTACGAGTTTGCTGGGGAAGCTGAAAAAAGAAAAAAAAATGTTTTAATCCATTATAGTGTATGAGTTTGCTGGGGAAGCTGAAAAAAGAAAGAAAATGTTTATATCCATTATAGTGTATGAGTTTGCTGGGGAAGCTGAAAAAAGAAAGAAAATGTTTTAATCCATTATAGTGTATGAGTTTGCTGGGAAGCTGAAACTAGAGGCTCTAAAGAGCCTGTGTCGCTCACCTTGGTCTATGTGCATATTAAACAAAGGACACAGATGGATTCATGACAAAATTGTGTTTTGGTGAAGGTGATGTGTTTGTAGATCTTACTTTACTGAACATTCTTGATGCTTCCAATTATCTCTATCTATAATGAACTTGGCCCAGTAGTTACAGTGGAAAATATTTTGTAAAATTTACAAAAATTTACAAAATTTATGAAAATTGTAAAAATGACTATAAAGGGCAATAACTCCTTCAGGGGTCAATTGACAATTTTGGTCATGTTGACTTATTTGTAGATCTTACTTTGCTGTACATTATTGCTGTTTACAGTTTATCTCTATCTATAATAATATTCAAGATAATAACCAAAAGCTGCAAAATTTTCTTAAAATTACTAATTCAGGGCAGCAACCCAACAACGTGTTGCCTGATTGGTCTGAAAATTTAAGGGCAGATAGATCTTGACCTAATGAACAATTTTATCCTCGTCAGATTTGCTCTAAATGCTTTGGTTTCAGAGATATGAGCCAAAACTGCATTTTACCCTATGTACTATTTTTAACCATGTCGGCCATCTTGGTTCAAGGGCGGGTCATCGGACACATTTTTAAACTAGATACCCCAATGATGATTGTGGACAAGTTTGGTTAATTTTGTCTTAGTAGTTTCAGAGGAGATTTTGTAAAGATTGCAAAATTTACAAAAAATGGTTAAAAATTGACTATAAAGGGCAATAACTCCTTAAGGGGTCAACTGACCATTTTGGTCAAGTTGACTTATTTGTAGATCTTACTTTGCTGAACATTATTGCTGTTTACAGTTTATCTCTATCTATAATAATATTCAAGATAATAACCAAAAGGTTCAAAATTTTCTTAAAATTACCAATTTAGTGGCAGCAACCCAACAACAGGTTCTCCGATTCATCTGAAAATTTCAGGGCAGATAGATCTTGACCTGATTAACAATTTTACTCCGTCAGATTTGCTCTAAATGCTTGGTTTCTGAGTTATAAGCCAAAATATACATTTTACCCCTATGTTCTATTTTTAGCCATGGCGGCATCTTGGTTGGTTTGGCAGGTCACCGGACACAATTTTTAAACTAGATACCCCAATGATGATTGTGGCCAAGTTTGGTTAAATTTGGCCCAGTAGTTTCAGAGGAGAAGATTTTGTAAAAGATTACAAAATTTACAAAAATGGTTAAAATTGACTATAAAGGGCAATAACTCCTTAAGAGGTCAACTGACCATTTTGGTCTAGTTGACTTATTTGTAGATCTTACTTTGCTGAACATTATTGCTGTTTCCAGTTTATCTCTATCTATAATAATATTCAAGATAATAACCAAAAGGTTCAAAATTTTCTTAAAATTACCAATTTAGTGGCAGCAACCCAACAACAGGTTCTCCGATTCATCTGAAAATTTCAGGGCAGATAGATCTTGACCTAATAAACAATTTTACCCCTGTCAGATTTGCTCTAAATGCTTTGGTTTCAGAGTTATAAGCCAAAATATACATTTTACCCCTATGTTCTATTTTTAGCCATGGCGGCCATCTTGGTTGGTTTGGCAGGTCACCGGACACAATTTTTAAACTAGATACCCTAATGATGATTGTGGCCAAGTTTGGTTAAATTTGGCCCAGTAGTTTCAGAGGAGAAGATTTTTGTAAAAGTTAACGACGACGACGGACGACGGACGCCAAGTGATGAGAAAAGCTCACTTGGCCCTTCGGGCCAGGTGAGCTAAAAAGAAAGAAAATGTTTTAATCCATTATAGTGTATGAGTTTGCTGGGGAAGCTGAAAAAAGAAAGAAAATGTTTATATCCATTATAGTGTATGAGTTTGCTGGGGAAGCTGAAAAAAGAAAGAAAATGTTTTAATCCATTATAGTGTATGAGTTTGCTGGGGAAGCTGAAAAAAGAAAGAAAATGTTTTAATCCATTATAGTGTATGAGTTTGCTGGGGAAGCTGAAAAAAGAAAGAAAATGTTTTAATCCATTATAGTGTATGAGTTTGCTGGGGAAGCTGAAAAAAGAAAGAAAATGTTTTAATCCATTATAGTGTATGATTTTGTAGTGGTGAAAAACTGATAAAATGACAATACTATTTCACTTTCAGGTTCCTGAAGATTTTAACTGAAATAATGAAAGATATATGCATTAATTGTACTTTGTCTTCTTCAAAAATTAGTTTTCTCTCGTCCAACCAAATCTTTTTGTTGATGTTGAAATTTTTTCAAAGAAAATGTAGAAATCAACAAAATTTGGACATAAAATTATCTAATTAAACTAGGGAGCCATATTGCATTATAACAAGTTTTATGGTCTCTGACCTCTAATGTCAAATCTTTAAATCTTAGTACCCTTTAAAAAAAAGAAGTTATTGAATGGTAAGAATATTTTCATTACACTAAAGTTACTTTATACTGAAAATTCCCAACAAATTATCAGTTTGAAGAAACTAATTCAAATTGCAACTTGAAAAAGTGTTAATCCCATTGGCATTGTGAAAAGGCAAAGGCCTTTTGGATAACAACATTAACAATTATGTGCTTACTAGGAGGGAGTGTGGTTCCCGGAGTGGTGGGTTTCAATGTAGTAGTGGTTGGTGTGGTAGTTGTAGAGCTGGTTGTCGTTGGTGGCTCAGTAATTACCGCTGTCGTGACTTTTGTTGTTGGTACAGCAGAAGTTGTCTCTATGGTAACAGAGTCTGTTGTCAGAGTAAAAATATGACAAATTTCTCCTGACTCATCCAGCGTATATCCATCACTACACTTCCACTGACTGACAGTGATGCTTGAATCCTGTAATGACTGCAGACATACAGTCTGTGATGGGAGATTACTCAGACTTTCTCTAAGTTCTAATAATAGTTTGTCATCAATATCCTGTCCACATGGTGTCAGAATGGATTGTGACTGTCCAACCAAACTGTACTTCTTTGTTACTTTTACCTTTAATCATAAAGAACATATTTGTTACTTCTTCTATTTACATGAAAAAATCAAACTCAATGCTATGTAATATTAGTGCCAGCACTTATTGTGAAAATGATCAGGATATTCAAATTAACTACACATAACCAGATGAAATCTCCTGCTGACACAACATATCATAAACAAAGAATTACCAAGTAACTCTCCACTTTAAGTCGGACAGCAGTGGCCAAGTGGTATAAGGAGTCCAACAGCTGTATCACTAGCCTGTCAACACTGAGGATGTGAATTCAAACCCACACATGGCAGGTTTGTTGACCCCAATCTTAACTGACTAGTATTGTCAGTTTTCCTGCCAAATGTTAGTAGTTCTCTCCAGCTTCCTCCACCAATAAAAACTGACCTCCACGAAATAGCCAATAGTGCTGAAAGTGGCATTAAACACCAATCAATCAATCAACAATGAAAGGAGAGGCTCATCAAGCTTCCACTCTTGTTTGAAAGAGTACAAATAAAGAGAACATACATGTTAGGCCTATGTGGCCTGAAATTAACTGAAAATTAAATCGATGATACCATCATTTATATTATTCCTTTAAACTTCTGAATAAATGCTTTTAGAAAATGTGTTATTATCTTTGGCTTTTATCCTCGGTCTAGTTGTAATGTCATCAAGTCATTTTATACTGGAGTTTAGAAAATAAAAAGATTTTTAGGCTTATCTGGTCATACCTTCTTAACTTAATTTATTTTCCCACATTGTCAATATAATCTTTTTATCCTGCAATTGAATGTTCATGCTTAAAAGTTGATACTAATAATTAAGGTTCTTGCACTTTTGTTGAATTTTTCATTTTATTAAGATCTCATACATTCATAATGACAGTATTCAAGCACCAAAATTGACTGATAATTGAAGGTGATGTATACATATTTGTGTATCACAGTGTTCCATACTTTCACAGGTTACCATCTTATAATTTAATGTGTTCAATTGCATAGTTGAAGACAATTTTGCTATTGCAAAAGCCACAAACATTTTTAATCCAATACTTACAGCAGATAAAGTCATGTTTATAGATGTTTCAATGAAAACTTTGATGTTATATTTGGAACATGTCTTTGAGTTTTGTAGAGAATTACTAACTCCCTCTGTAGAACTGAGTATGTCTGAAATCGCTGTGTTGATGTTATCTTTACATGGCTGACTAAGATTTGCTGGTATCAAAACAGCTGTCATCTCTATAACATAACTTGGTGCTGTAGCTGAAATTGAAACCATTTAAACATACTTTCTATTTTTAATTCTAACAAGTTAACTTGTCCTTCTCGTATACTGAAGTTTTTGCACAGTATATTATATGGGGAAAGATTCCAAATTTCAGACCTATATACATACAGGGTTTCATTAAAAGTAGTTTACCAAGTCAGGAATATGACAGTTGTTTTCCATTCATTTGATGTGTTTGAGCTTTTGATTTTGCCATTTGATAAGGGACTTTCCGTTTTGAATTTTCCTTGGAGTTTGGTATTTTTGTTATTTTACTTTTTATGACATAGCTTGCACTGATTTTTTTTGTATTATTTCTACATAAAACAATTATAACATGATTTGTAGATTTGAATGTTATTTTCTCTTTTTTTAAAGGAAAGCTGGTGATTCTGAAGGAACATGATATTATGTCAATAAGCCATTAACAAATCAAAAACAAAATATATAAGTCACCCAATCTGATTAAAATACCAATCTTTGTCAATGCTTTGCTTACAAGGATCTGATAACACTCCATCCTACTTTTTGTTCTTTCTGGTAATTAAATATTGATTGTATAACCTAAAACTTGTTACATAGCTCCAGATAAATTTCTAACTGATCTGACCTGATGTAAGAAAATTAGTAAATATATTTACGACTTTGATTGTAAACACAGAATAGGCATGCACATATTTTGTCAAAAAACATGCATTTTTATAGTTTTGTCTGCTAACTAACAAACTTTCAATAAACACATGCTTCAAGTTTAAGATGCATTGAAGTACACCCAATTATTGTAAAAAAAATAATAAGGGGATAGCCAGAAATGTCATCGAAAAATGTAAAATTTTGAATATTTCAACACATTTGTTGTATAAATTATGCATGTACATAATAGAAAGTAAAGAATGTGAACAGGGTAGGTTGTTGAACAAACTAAACTACTCACTTGTAGGAATTGTTATACCAGGGGTAGTCAGAACCTGTGTTGTGGCATCAGTCTCAACTGTAGTTTTGACTGTATTTGGTTGTTGGTTGGCTGTAGTTTTGACTGTATCTGGTTGGTTGGCTGTAGTTTTGACTGTAGTTGGTTGTTGGTCAGCTGTAGTTTTGACCATAGTAAGTTGTTGGTCGGTTGTAGTTTTTGTATTGGTTATCAGTTCAGTGACTGCCTGTGACACTTGTGATTCAGTGGCATTTTGAGATGTAATAGTACTTCCTGCCTGAGTAGTCATTTCAGAGAGAGTTTCTGTCATTGATTGTGTTGTTTGTTCTGTTACCTGTTCACTAAATGTTTTAACTGGTTGTTGTACTGTTGTAATTACATTTCCTGTGTTGTTTCCAGTAGTAATAGATGGTTGCATTGTTAGCTGAGAATTATTGGTTGTGTTATCTTGTAGTTGGGTTTGTGTGACAGGAACTTGAGCTGTTGTGTTATCTTGTAGTTGGGTTTGTGTGACAGGAATTTGTGCTGTTGTGTTATCTGGTAGTTGAGTCTGTGTGACAGGAATTTGTGCTGTTGTGTTATCTGGAAGTTGAGTCTGTGTGACAGGAACTTGAGCTGTTGTGTTATCTTGTAGTTGGGTTTGTGTGACAGGAACTTGTGCTGTAGTGTTATCTTGTATTTGAGTCTGCGTCTGGATTTCACCTGCTGTCATATTATCTTGTGTTTGAGTTGGAACATGAGTTGTATTTATAGGCTCATCTGTAAATATTTTTCTTCCTTCAGAGGTAGTGGCTATATCATCTCTCTTGGTCATAAAGTTATATGCAGATGTCATTTGATTATCTGTTGCTTTGGTTGTTACTTCTTTTACTGAAGTATTTTCTGGTGTTTCAGTAGTGAACCTCTGTGGTATTGTTGGTGTCGGTTGAGGTGAATGGGTTATTGGTGCAGTTTCGTTGTATTGTTGAGTTGTGTAATCAGTAATAAAAGTTTTATTTGTTGCTTGTGGTGAAGTTTGAAATTTTTGTGTTACATTTACAACAGCAGTCATATTTTCAGAAAACAATTCTGTGACTGATTTTTGTGTTGTTATTGACTCAGAAGGCTCTGTAACTGACTTTTGTGTTGTTACTGACTCAGAAGGCTTGGTGACTGACTTTTGTGTTGTTACTGACACAGAAGGCTTGGTGACTGATTTTTGTGTTGTTACTGACTCAGAAGGCTCTGTGACTGACTTTTGTGTTGTGACTGACTCAGAAGGCTCTGTGACTGACTTTTGTGTTGTGACTGACTTAGAAGGCTCTGTGACTGACTTTTGTGTTGTTACTGACTTAGAAGGCTCTGTGACTGACTTTTGTGTTGTTACTGACTCAGAAGGTTCTGTGACTGACTTTTGTGTTGTTACTGACTCTGAAGGCCTTGTGACTGTCTTTTGTGATGTTATGGACTCAGAATGCTCTGTGATTGACTTTTGTGTAGTTACCGACTCAGAAGGCTCTGTGACTGACTTTTGTGTTGTTACTGACTCAAAAGGTTTTGTGATTGACTTTTGTGTTGTTACCGACTCAGAGGGCTCTGTGACTGACTGTTGTGTTGTTACTGACTCAGAAGCCTCCGTAGAGGCTAAAGCAGGTGCAGTAAATGTTTGAGTTGGATGAGTCAGTTTTACTATTTCTGTAGTTTCTCCAATGTTTGTTACATTTGTGAAGTAATGGTTACTAGTTATCTCCCCTGTTGTAACTTCCAGTCCAGTATTGACAACAGGTATCTCTGTACTATGTGTCTGAGTAGAATTGTCTGTTGAATTCCAAGCGGTGATATGATGATCTGATGTTTGCTGTTCAGTAGTTACTCTGGGTGTTGCTGTTTTTTGTGTTGTTCTTTTAATAGCAGTAGTACCTTCTGTTTTATTTAAAACTGACGGTTCTGTAGATGTTATTTCAGACACAGCAGGAAGAGTTGGTGTCATTTGTGTTGTTCTTATTATAGCAGTTGTGACTTCGGTTTTATCTGCTACAGACGGTTCTGTAGATGTTACTTCGGATACACCAGGAACAGTTGGTGTCCTATGTGTTGTATCTTGTACCACTGATGTTAATTTAGTTGTCTTTATTATGCCATCACTTTCCGATACTGTAGTGACTTCAGCAGTTTGTGTCATTGTGAAAGTTTCCAAGGGTGACCTTGCTGTACTAATTGCAGTTGACCTTTTAGGTTCGTTAGTAGTATGGTTGACAGGAGAGATAGGAACATTCCACTGTGTGGTTGTATCATATGCGAATGTAGGCGTTATTCTGGTCATACTAGCTGTTGTAGTTGGTGAAACATAAACATTTGGACAGTCTGCAAATATACAAGTCAGCCATGCAGAAGTAAGTCATGCTATTAGTAATAGTAATAGAAAGATAGGGCTGATCATTTAAATGAGTCAATAATTAACAGAACAAACTTTCAAAGCCAGCATTTTAGGAATATTTTTTTTCCAGAAAAGAAGAAAATCTTTCTGGGTTCATATAAGTACAACTAGATGGTTACACTTTTTTAATATGTGGTTTAAGAATTATTTTTTTCAATCTAAGTATACTATTTACATGCAGAATAAGTAATATGCATATGCTCTTATTTCAATAAAATCTCTATAGAGCTAAATATGAGAATAAAACAAGCTTAAATATCATGCATATCTTCATGATGCTTACAGCAGTAAATCAAGATGCATAATAATATTTCTACTGATGCTACATTACAATATAATAACTATGATATTACCTGTAGATTTAACACAGGTTGGTTCAAGGGCTTTAACACAGATTTCACTCTGATATACAAGGTCATAACCTTCATCACAGGACCAATTACTGGTACTGGTGATATTATCACTGTCTGCTGTTCTGAGTCTGACAGTAGGGCACGTGGTATCTTCAGAACCATTGAATGTGACGTTGTTGATGTTCTTCTGTATGAGACCTGTGCTGACAATCTCTTGTAAGGCAGTGCTACAGTTGCATACCAAGTCAAAGGACCCTTTCCTTGGTTCTGACAGTTGTATGGTCAGATCTATTTGTAGAATCTATAAAAGATTAAAGTCAAACTCAATGATGTTCAATAATCAATAATTTAATACCATTGTTGACTCAATTTTTTTCTTCTGTCCCTTCCTCCTTCTTTCATTATGTGAAATCACTTAAGCTTGAATTATTATATAATAAACACTATTTTAGATTGATCATTTTCACAAGCCACTACATTTACTGTGTATATAATAAACTAGAACATCTTTCAATGAATTAGATTGCAAGTTTAAGATACATCAAGCCAGTGTGTTTATTCTATGTAAATTGGTTCAAAATGTAATAAAAACTTGAAAATAAATCTGATCTTTTTCATCTTTCAATGCTGATATTATTCATAATTAAATACATATTTATAACACACACGAGCATAATATACAGGTACCATCAATCATTATTAAACAATCTCAAAAACACAGGTTTCAATTTCCCTTTTGACAGAATGTCAATTAGATTAAGCTGCGATTCTCAGTAACTAAAAACTTAGCATCCTATTTTGGTCAAAATTTCAAATATGGCATGTTTTTTCCAAGTATCCATTACAATATCAGTGTATTCATTTATCAATAAATTTACATTTTTTTTTAAAGAAATGAAGAATCTCCCTTTTGTATTCCCAAGGAACCAAATAATAGCTTTTATCATGGCTCCTCAATTTCTTGAGATTTGGGGCCAACAAGACTGTTACCCCAACTACACCTTAGATGAAAGAAAGACGAAAAATTAGATAAAATTTACAATAACTTTGCCATGGGAGATAATCCCTAAACCTATAACTGTTCATTGCACTTACATCCCCACTATTAACACGTGTTGTAATGGTTGTTAATGGTCTGTATGGATCTTTACAACTCTGTTCCACCAATTCTTTGAACAGTTCAACTGTTTCATTGACATAATGATTGTCACAGGACTTGTTAAAGTTACTAGGTGTCAAAAATCTCATCTCAAATGTCAAGTTATACTTAGGTTTTATGTTCTCTGTTGGTCTTTCTATAACACATTTTATAGGTGTTGTATCTGAAAAGTAGGATTAAACATTGATAATGAGTATGTACCATTATCATAAAATAAATACGATTTTCGTAGATTATGGAAAGGAATCCAAGCTTGCTTCAGAATGATCAGTAATTAAAATAAACTGCTTTGCCAAGCGCAGCTGGATACGACCGCAGAGGTCTAACCCTAAACATTTGGGGCAAAAATGGACACAATATTCAAGCTTGATACAGGTCTGAATTTGGATTATAATTAAATATTTGACACGTTATAGGTCTCTGACACAGAATAAATGCAGTCAAAAAACTCAAAATTGGTTATATGATTTGAATTTATATTCAATTGAAGATTTCTTGCTTTCTGCAATATACTGTGCTGTTGCGTAATACTTAGTAAATCTGTTTTCAGACTATATACAAAGAATTAGCCAAATAAATTGTGACCCTCAATTTTTTCTTTGGAAAATTGACACTTTCTTAAATCCTGAAGAAAAAATTGATTTTCTTTTGAAAATGTGGTACAATGTAAGAGACATCAATACACTTAAACCCCTCACCCATCTTATCCCAAAATGAAAAAATAATATTTGAAGAAATTTTAGTTTTTCATTTCTTAAATCTTGAAGACAACATGAAAAAATAATATGTAGTGATTAACATATTGGGTATAAAGAACTCCATGTAGTAATTAACATATTGGGTATAAAGAACTCCATGTAGTGATTAACATATTGGGTATAAAGAACTCCATGTAGTGATTAACATATTGGGTATGAAGATCTCCATGTAGTAATTAACATATTGGGTATAAAAAAATCCATGTAGTAATTAACATATTGGGTATGGAGATCTCCATGTAGTAATTAACATATTTGGTATAGAGGACTCCATGTAGTGATTAACATATTGGGTATGAAGATCTCAATGTAGTAATTAACATATTGGGAATAAAGAACTCCATGTAGTAATTAACATATTGGGTATGGAGATCTCCATGTAGTAATTAACATATTGGGTATAAAGAACTCCATGAAGTAATTAACATATTGGGTACTGAGATCTCCATGTAGTAATTAACATATTAGGTATAAAGAACTCCTTGTAGTGATTAACATATTTGGTATAAAGAATTCCATGTAGTGATTAACATATTGGGTATAAAGAACTCCATGTAGTGATTAACATATTAGGTATAAAGATCTTTTAGAGCTCTTATCCCAATGCTATGATAATTTTCTAGTATTATCTGTTACATTAAATAATAATTTTGTTTTTTGAGTGAAGTTATGACAAAGCGAACCATTAATAAATCTAATTTCTCTAACAATATTAAGATTACACAGGTGTTTTATAAGATTATGTAAATTTGATTGTCAACAACAATTATGAGGCATTTACAACATAGGTTTCACTTCCCAATTAAATGCAACATTTATGACTGCACCTGCTGTTCATGATTAAGTTTCAACAATGCATAGAGAAAATAAATGATAAAACTTGTTTTAACTTATAATTTTATGGTTATAGTATAATTATCTAATTACAAGAATTCAATGCTTTTTCTTGAGTAATTCTTAAGGATTGTAAAAGCATTGAATGTGTGTTTATGTGCTTTATATATACCGTATTTATATATATACTTCTGTCAATGCTATTACGTCCGAACATATTTATACATATTATTCTCAAATGAAGTGATTTTGGTTGATTGATTTGTGTCTAATGAATTTACCTACCCATAATTTTAAGATTCTATCTTGAATAGTTTTTAAACACCAGTGAGATAAAAGAGAGGCGAAAGATACCAGAGGGATATTCAAACTCATAAGTCAATATTAAACTGACAACGCCATGGCAAAAAAAGAAAAAAGACTGAAAGACAAACAAAAGCGTACAAAATACAACATAGAAAACTAAAGACTTGGCAAAATGAACCCCACCAAAAACCAGGGGTGATCTTAGGTGCTCTGGAAGGGTAAGCAGATCCTGCGCCACATGTGGCACCAGATAAGGGATCCAAAAATGGTCATTTTCAGACGTTATGCAGTTGCACTTCAAAAACTATTATTTTTACCTTTAAAATCTTAATGTATTAATATATTTATACTTTTTCCATACATACTGTATTACTTATCATGAGTTTACAATTGATTATCATTACCAGTTTCAATTAACTTGCACTTGTGGAAAGTTTTCACAATGGCAGTCATAACACATCTTCTTTTTTTTATAACTAACTCATTTAGAATTTGTGAATAATGTCAGGTAGAACTATATTCAGGATGACTCGACACAGTCAGAAAGTTTTTTCCAGACTTTTTACTTAAGTGCTGAAAATAATGAGATTTCACATACCAGCTATTTGATATCCAGGGTTTTTGCACTGGAAGCTGACTTCCATCCCAACTGTATAAAATGGTGATATATTGGACATGACTACTGAACCAGAGCTCACTGGAGACTGACATACAGTTGATGCTGTTAATATATTAAGCAGATGGTCAATGTAATGCTTTTATTCATGCTAATAAACAAATAATACCACATTCTACTACTAATAAAACATTAATCAATTTCAAATTACAATCACATACACTGAAGCACTTAATATTTTACAAAAACTATAACTTACTGTCCATGTAATGAATACATTCAATCATAAACAGAAATTGACACAGTATCTCTAAATCAAATTTTCTGTACTATGGTGTTCAACAACATAGCAAACAATCACCAAATGCCATTCTAGAAACAGACAAGATATTTTGACCAAATGCCATTTTAGAAACAGACAAAATATTTTGACCAAATGCCATTTTAGAAACAGACAAGACATTTTGACCAAATGCCATTTTAGAAACAGAAAAGATATTTTGTTTGATTTGTGAATTGTAAAATTTTCTTCAAATTGTCAGATATTCTTTTTAAAATCTCCTTTCAAAGAAAACAAAAATAGAAATTTTATAATTTTTCTAAAACAATCGACAAAATATTTATTTTTTAAATCTCAAAATAATCTTACGGGCACAAATTGCATTTCTTCCATCCCATAATCCACCAGGCTGGCAAATCCTAACTTTTGACCCTATCAGATGGTATCCACAGTTACAATAATACTGTAAAACTGAACCAACAGTAGTTGATCCATACACTGCTTGACCATTAGCTGGATCTGGCAATGCTTGGCATTTGATTTCTGAAGAAAAATATTTTGATTGTTATATATTATTAATGATGAAACACATCTACAACTTTCCACATTACATTGCTTTTATTTTAGGTGATTTGTAACTATTTGGTGGCTGTTGAACAACAGATTAAGTACATACTCCAAGAAAAATGGTTGAAAGTCATCATCATTTACTATGGGAACAGGTACCCTCTACGTTTACTTATACCATGGAAGTAATATTGAAAGGAATAACAACGTCGTCAATTCAAAGGTTTCATCTGCGTTACCGCCCATCTTTCGATAACTCGTTAATTGGTTTAATATATGGCATGGTAATTGATAGATCAAATCACTGACACTTTTCGGTCATTTTCGTGTTCCTGGAAAATTACGAATAGACCAGTTGTTGTCGTATATACAGTACCATTCAAGAGGACCAACTCTCCCATACCCTACACCAAGGAAAATGTCGGAGTCACTCCGAAAACTCCGATATTCCTCCCAAAATGTTTGGAGGAATTTAGGAGTAATCTCTCCCAAAATCGCGTAAATGTTTATTGTGATAGCGAGCTCACTCCCTACACCGAGGAATTAATTGCCCTTATCCTACTTTGATCTCTACCGCACACGACTGATAGGGTAATTGGATTACCTGACAGGTAAAGGTTGACGTAATAAAGAATTATATTTCCGGTCTACTGTACCAGTTTAAGTGTCAAAACAAGTGTATAATTTTAAATGTCTTTTATACTGGTTAAGTTTAATTTTGTGGTAATAATAAGTTAAAATATTTTCGTATTTCTTGCTTGCCAATCTAAAAATATCTTTACCTAAATGTACTTGCTTTTAAAAAAAGGATTATAAAATATAGTGGAAAATGTGAAAAAACGCAATATTCTACTTCAAAGTTAAAGTCTTTATTTGAAAATTATGTGTCTCAAAGTTTTGTATATGCAAGTAAAAGTAAAAATTTATTCACCATTCGTTAGGCATAATAATTATGTAAGTCTACAGCATTTTCTTTTACGATTATCCTGGGAGAAGTATATCTAACAATATATATGTTCCTGGATTATCTCATTGCTTTCATGAATAAAAGATTAAAAAGCAAAATGTTGTTGTTAATTCTTTCAATTGCATTAAAATTTTATAAAAATAAAAATTGTACTTAATTTTGACCTCGATGTTTTCACCAGTAAATTAATATTTTATTTACTGAAATGGACATACTTGTGTAAAAATATCCGAAACTTCCGCTAAATTAATGAGAGCAGTTTAAAGAAAATCATAAAATTACGTGCCACAAAGTTTTGTATATGCAAGTAAAAAGAAAATATTATTCACCATTCGTTATGCTTAATATTTACGGCATTTTCGTTTACGATTTGTTGGCATTACTTTAGGATAATAATACATTTCGGTTACAACAGGAATACTTCCACAGCTGCATTAACTCGTCTTTGTATAATATTTATTTTCGCACAATGAATGTAAATTTGTGTATTTTGAACAGTGATCTTAAAAGATTTAAAAAAATTATTTGCCGTGCAAAGACAATTCCACGATACACATGTCAGTTATCAACAGTTTAGGTTGAACTTGAACTTGACTTACTTAACAATGTTAAATGCTAAAAATAGTTAACATTAATTTTATCCACAGCACGAGATTTTTAAAGGCGGAAATAATATCACGTACCAGTAAACTCAGGTGACCTTTCTGGACGACCGTGGGAAAATTCATTAAGCTTTTAAAGATGCAGAACGAAATTTTTGTGCGCACTTGTTGAGGCTCTAGAAGGTCCTTTTACAATTGATTAACCTGAATCTAAAATATATTTTTTTTCCGAATAAACGAGAACACATCTTCTTTAGCTATTTGATTTTTTATGTTTTATCAGTCAAAACAGGACGTAGACCTGAACATTAGTTATCGTCCATGGTCAATAATATAAATTTATGGTTGGTGAAATATTGAAATTATGATGGAAATTGTCCGGGGATCAATTGTGTTCAAATGACAAAAATACAATAAAGAACTGCCAATTGTGGGCGGTTGAGACATTTTGAAAATGAAATTTTGACTGATTTAACTGGAATAGAATATTATGACGGGCAATTGAGGTTCAATAATAATTAAAGGATTAGTGACCTATCGGATGGCGATAAGCGGATTACTTATCATCACAACTTTTAACATTGTTTGTAAAACGTTAAATGGCTGGCGTCATAAACTTGTCAAAAACATGTAGACAGGTAGAATTATAGTAATTTAATGCGAAAATATTTTTACACTTTCCAAATTTAAATGACGAAATTGATATAAAATACTTTCGTCAATTTGAAAACCGTTTCAGTAAAATACGAAAATGACGAGCGCTAGCAAAATCACTTTAAGTTATTCCTTTGTTCAACAGAGTTGTCACTTTACAGTTTCTTTTCGTAATTTCAAGTCTCTAAATGTACCGAGGTGGTGAAACATAATATTTTACATTGCTCAATAAATTGAGTTTACTTGTTGATCCGATTAATAGATTGGACGATCTAGTTACCGTAAAACTACATTTTTTATAAGCCAGTTGTTTTTATATAATGAACAATTAATGCACGGATATTGCTTATTGAGTAAGTCATAAAAGATTCTAATGGTGGCAAAATCGTCTTTGTTGAAAGAACACAATGTATGACCTGACCGGACTGTAATAGAAACACAAAAAAACAAGTTTTTTCTTCATATTTTTTTTGTTTGAAAAATTATTTCAAAGATAATGGCATGGGACAAAAACATAAAAGATATAAGTGATAATTTCACATCTTTATCTGTCAAAGAAAGGAAAACATTTGTTAAAATTTTAATACCGTGATTTTAAAGCACACCTTGCAATCAAGATCGATTAAATGTACATAGGTAAATTATCTGGCTAATCCGATTATGTTGTCACGCGTCGTTAATTTTAGTACATCATGACTACATCCGATGGGCAATAAACCAATTAACAGACACGCGGTGTTGGGAGAGAATCTTTGGAGGAATTTGGGAGTGAAATCCGCGGTACTCGGTGTGGCTTCAAAACACGGAAATCGGAAAAACGATATCGAATCGATTCGTTTAAATGGTACTGTACGTCAAGTAATCCGAATAGTTCACTTGTTACATTCCGCTGCTGTACGCTACCGAATAGAGTCAGTTGTTCAAAGTTGATTTTAGTCTATTTTTCCTATTTATGTCTTTTTGGATCTTAATAGTTTAGGCCGACAGTTATCACATATGGAATTTAAGAAAAAGGGTGGATCATTTTCAATATTTTAAACCAGTAAATTAAGAAGCCATTTCTAAAAGTTAAGAAGATGATTGTACAAAAAATATGTTTCGACCCCCTTTTATTAAATACGAATAATCCAAGTCTTTCGTGTATACCAGGCAATTTAAATATTCACAATTTTAAACGTTTCTATTCTTTAATTTGTACATAAACTAATTCATATAAAATAATTTGTGGTTAGACATATAGCGTCAAGTGTCAAAAAAGTGTTTACAATTGAATACTTATATTAGTATTCAATTGTAAACACTTTTTTAAAATAGATATAAATTTAACATGTTTACGAACTTATCATCCCGATTTTAATTGTCCAGTTTCAATAATGTAATCAATTACTTGAAAGTAAATATTTTTATAAATCTCGATAAACTTGCCACATTTCAGCAGTAAAATATTCTATGTCTACATTTGTCTACACTATTTTGTTCAACATCATGTGAAACCTGATCGCTTCATCGTTATTACCTGTTTTACTCGTGATCCGCTTTTAATAGGAAAACACTTTTAGATCAGTTTAAAACAAACAGTAAAAAGCTAAAATATGCAAAAATAAATATAATTGTCCATGTTAAACTGTTGTAGTTTAAACAATTCTAGTCCGTTTTCAGGTTTTTTACATCATATGATTTCTTTCTGAAGGTAGAAGTTTTATATGATACAGCGCCACCTTGTTATTAATAAACTAGGGATTTCCCACAGGTGATTTATAATTACCGGACTCGATAAAATGACGTGACTGATAAGAAATTCCAGATGCCATTTTACAACCGCGGTATCACAGATAATAACCAAAGGGGTCTTGCCACTGAGACTATAATTGGATAAAATCATATGACTTTAGTACAGAGCTCTGCAGGCCATAAATACATGCTAATTAGTCATTGTTATTCCTTTTAAATATTACTTCCATGCTTATACTGACCAGAAAAACATAAGTTTACTACTACTGACCAGAATAACATAAGTTTACTTATACTGACCAGAATAACAGACATACTATCTCATATCTATAGGGAAGACATTGTTACCTTCACACACAGGTTCTATTCCAGTCCAGTCAAACTGGGTTGTATCATTAATAGGCTGACAAAATCTGTACTCAACTCCAGACAATTCATATCCTTCCTGACAAGAATACTGTACTACAGAGTTATAGCCCCTGGTTGCATTCAAATAAAAAATACTACCATAAAGAGGGAGAGACAACTGTTCACATTCTTGATCTGAAAAAATAAAATAAATTTCATCAAAGAGCCAATTGGTAGTAAGAGAGAGATTTCTTAAATAAGTCTTTATTTTAAGAAAACATATAATTTCATTTTTGTATAAATGTAAACCAATATTTATGGTTGATTTAATTAGTCAATATTCTTTATCTAATTGAAATGAATAATTAAATAAAAATAAATGGAGAATGTGTCCATGGGACACAGATGATGCCCCCGCTTGCATATAACTTTATAAAGAGGCATAACTCGAAAACGGTAAAAGTGAAGCCACCCCAATTCGAACTTGATATGTGTTTTGTGGTAATAAGCATTGTGTTTCATAACATTTGGTTGAGGCAAACTAAAGAGAATGGAAACCAATTTCTGCAAGTACGTACGTACGAATAAGGGTAACACTTAATGCACCCTCCAGGTACGGCTGGGGCATAGAAGTATAAAAACAAAAAGTAGCATAAATTATTAGGGCGTATATTTATTGAAAATTCAATTCAGCTTTATTATCAAAAGATCAATGTTCAAGTAGACATATTTTTTTTCTACAAAAATACATCTTCTACAAAGTCATTTTGGGGAACATTTTAGTCACAGCATATCTCACACATGCAATATGAATTTAAATGGTCAAGTGTAAATAAGTCAATCCTTACATACGGTACAAAGTAACATGGAAATTAAAATATTTACTTCTACAGGTTGTTACAGTATTGTTCCATGTTCCATCCAGCTGACATTCTACTACCACTGATCCATCTGGTACTGTTCTCCGAGGACAGTGTATCATAACTGTGGTAGGGGCTATGTAGCTACCAGAGGACAGGGGAACAGTATCAGCTACAATAACTCCACCATTACTGACACTAAAACTGGGACATACAGCTGGAATAGAGTATAAAATATGAATGAGGGTATATAAAGGAAAAATATTTTTTTGTAAATAAGAAAATACACCATGTACAGTAGAAATTAATTTGATTTCTCCTTATGATTTTAACAGTAATTAAGTTTTAATATGAACTCTCAAAGCATGCAAACATAAATATCACCTCATGACTTATTTTCAAGATATTTCAGACTGATTTTATCAAGTTTGAAGAAAAACATGAAAGTTTATGTTCAATCTATTTTAAAAAAAACAAGAGGCTGTCAGAGTGACAGCAAACCGGATTTTCCTGCAGAGGTCGAACCCTGAACAGTTGAGCAAGTATGGACACTACATTTAAGCTTAAAACAGCTCTGAATTTGGATTGTGATTGAATATTTGACACAGCATAAGTTTGTGACACAAAATGAATGTGGTCAAAGAACTGAAATATTTGAAATTGGACATTTAAATACCTATTATGGTCCAATATCCAAAATCTAAGTACATATTAGAATCAGCATATCAAAGAACCCCAAGAATTCAATTTTTGATGAAATCAGACAAAAGTTTAATTTAGGACCCTTTGGACCTCAAAGTGGACCAATTTGATAAAGGACCCCACAATCCAAAATCTCTCAATACATGTTTAGATTCAGCATTTCAAAGAACCCCATAAATTCTATTTTTGTTGAATCAAAAAAAGTTTAATTTTGGACCTTGATTTGGACCAACTTGAAAACTGGGCCCAAAAATCTAATATTCAAATACAGGTTTAGATTCAGCATTTGAAAGAACCCTATATATATTTTATTTATGTTGAAATGAAACACAGGTTAATTTTATCCATAATATTTTCTGTGCAAAGGGAAATAACTCAAACTGGATAAATAGTTCTCTAAAATAAGAAATGATGCAATTTTTCATATTATAATCAATAATATCATAACAACAACCAGTGATGACTAAGTTCTCTAAAATTAGATATGATTTAACACTCAAACATTGTTAGAACCAGCACATCAAAGAACCAAAGAATTCAATTTTTGATGAAATTAAACAAAAGTTTAATTTAGGACCCTTTGGACCTCAATGTGGTATTATCTTATTTATAATGAAAAGAAATAAAGGTTTAGATTAAGCATTTCAAAGAACCCTATATATATTTAATTTATGTTGAAATTAAACACAGTTTAATTCTAAACCCCGATTTGGACCAACTTGAAAACTGGGCCCAAAATCAGAAATCTTAAATATATGTTTATTAATAGACAATAAAAGCTTAGTTTTTAATAGAGTTCACTTCATCCAAAAAAAAAAAAAAAAAAGCATTCAGAAAATTAGTTTTTACAGAATAACAAACAAACTTGCCACAAAATTCTTCAAACATTTTATCAAAGAAAAGAAGAAAAAAATCCAAAATTTTATTTGTCATTAATACAATGTCTTTTCGAAATCTATAAAACTTATCAGTAACAAGAAATAATTGTAACAGGATGCTGTTACGAAGTCTCGCAAACAAAGCTCCAATAATTCGTCATTCCCATGGTCGCCGGACATTGGGTGAAGTCCAGTACAAATTGGTTTGTGATATGCTTAAGTGACGCCTATGGATTGACCCTGTATGTCATTCAAATCTTCTTGAAATTACAAACAGGAATACATATGGTTTAGGGGTGGAGATCTTGACCGTTTACAAGTTCTCAAAAAGGGGGTGGGGGGTGGTGGTGATCCTTTATTTCATATGATTTGTTTTTTTTGTCCCATACAAGAATATATATGGTTTAGGGGTGGGGATCTCAACTGTTTACAAGTTCTTAAACAGGAAGGAGGTGGGGGTGACCCCAGGGAACTCGCCTTATATTTCATTTGAATTATTTTATTGTCCCATACAAGAATATATATGGTTTCGGGGTGGGGATCTTGACCGTTTACAAGTTTTCAAAAAGAAGAGGGGTGGGGGTTACCCCAGGGGACTTCCCCTCAATTTCATTTGATTTGTTTTATTGTCCTATACAAGAATATATATGGTTTAGGGGTGGGGATCTCGACTGTTTACAAGTTCTCCAACAGGAGGGGGTGGGGGTGATCCCAGGGGACTCGCCTTTTATTTCATTAGATTTGTTTTATTGTCCCATACAAGAATATATATGGTTTTGGGTTGGGGATCTTGACCGTTTACAAGTTTTCAAAAAGAAGGGGGGTGGGGGTGACCCCCCCTGGACTTCCCCTATATTTCATTTGATTTGTGTTATTGTCCCATACAAGAATATATATGGTTTAGGGGTGGGGATCTCGACCGTTTACAAGTTCTTAAACAGGAGGGGGGATGGGGGTGACCCCAGGGGACTCGCCTTATATTTCATTTGATTTGTTTTATTGTCCCATGCAAGAATATATATGGTTTCGGGGAATGGGGATCTTGACCATTTACAAGTTTTCAAAAAAAAGGGGGTGGGGGTTACCCCAGGGGACTCGCCTTATATTTCATTTGATTTGTGTTATTGTCCCATACAAGAATATATATGGTTCAGGGGTGGGGATCTCGACCGTTTACAAGTTCTTTAATGGGAGGGGGGTGAGGTTGACCCCAGGGGACTCACCTTATATTTCATTTGATTTGTTTTATTGTCCCATACAAGAATATATGGTTTAGGGGTGGGGATCTCGACTGTTTACAAGTTCTCAAACAGGAGGGGTGGGGTTACCCCAGGGGACTGGCCTTTTATTTCATTTGATTAGTTTTATTCTCCCATACAAGAGTATATATGGTTTCAGGGTGGGGATTTTGACAGTTTACAAGTTTTCAAAAGAAGGGGTGGGGTGAACCTGGGACTCCCAAATATTTCATTTGATTTGTTTTATTGTCCCATACAAGAATATATGGTTTAGGGGTGGGGATCTCGACCGTTTACAAGATAAAAGCACATTCTCAAATTGAAGGGGGTGGGGGTAAGAATATATATGATTTAGGGAGACTTAGTTATCTTCAAAATGTCTAATAATGAACAGTAAATTTCAAACTTCATTTATACAGGCCTACTAGTAAATTTCAAACTTTATATATATACAGTCCTACAGATCTTATCAGGAAACAGAAAATTTTCAAATAAATCTGTCACTCCAATGATTATCATATGCTAAGATATAACCCAGATCTAATTAATTATAGATAATTTTCAAATAAATCTGTCACTCCAATTTTTATTCTGAGATAAGACAGATCATTACATGATAACAAGAGTAAAATATTTAAAAATTCTACTTTTGGATATTAAAAATGGCGATAACTCACAAAGGAGATATACTAAAATCTTGAAAATTGATCTAGATCTTCATTAAGTCCCAGGAAACAACATATTTAAATTTGAAAAAAATTTGTTAAAGCGTTTTCATGTTAATGTGCTGACACTGTTTGGCAAAAGATCCGTCGAGCCGCCGTACATCACCATTTTAATAACCAATATTTAAAAATCCGGTTAAAAACCTACATTGCTTTTAAATAAAAAAGATAATTTCATCTCTTTTTTGAAAAGTGTTATGTTAGTTGAAGGTTAAAAGCTATATGTATTGAGCAATTATGCAAGTTTTTGTGTTGAAAAGTTCCAAACAAATTTCTTTCTTTATGTGCACACAGGAAAATATCTACCATTGATTTTTTTCTTGCAATTTTCTAATAAATGCTCAGTTCTTTTCTTTTAAAAATCGTCATTGAATTTTCTATGTTAAGAAAAGTACTAGCCTATACAAGTACTATTTGGTCTCAGTACTTTCCTTTTGACAATCATGATGATTGTATTTTCTATGTTAAGAAAAGTACTAACCTATACAAGTGCTATTTGGTCTCAGTACTCTCCTTTTGACAATCCTGATTGTATTTTCTATGTTAAGAAAAGTACTAACCTATACAAGTACTATTTGGTCTCAGTACTTTTCTTTTAACAATCCTGATTATATTTTCTGTATACAGTTCCTGTGGAGGGTTACAGTTACACCTGTAATTACCACTTAAGTTTTCACATATACCTGTACATGGAAATGTACTACACTCATCTGTATCTGAAATCAAACGGTAAACATATATTATTGATAAGTTTGTGCTGTTTTTTATTTTTTTGCTTTAATTTTACTATACATCAACAATGTTTTTTCCATGTATAATATAACCAAACATTTAAGTGCCTAACCATAAGTATTTCTACAAAGTACAATATACTTTGATTTGCCATAAAATAAGTAAGTGATCTGGTTGGAATGGGAACATTTAAACAGAAGCAGAGTTACATGTAAAGTAAAATTATAGATAGAAGAAAAGGAATTGATTACCGCAGACTCCTTTAGTTAAGTGTACAAAATATTGAATCTCATTTACATTTTTTGTTTTGATGTACACAAACCACAATGACAACAAGAATTTCTGACTTAAGTTATTAACTTGAACCATTTCATGACCTTTTATTTATTTTATTCTTGTAAAAAAGTTTCAGAGGCAATATATACCTTTGCACACTGTGTAACTATTAGGTGGGTTCTGGTATCCATGGTTACAAACACATCTATAGGATCCAGGTGTATTCTGACAAATGTGACCACCACATACATTTCCTGTTTCACATTCGTTTATATCTATAATTAGGTTATACAACAATGTGTTATTTCATGTAATTCAAATATTGTATGTTTAGTCTTTTTTTTTCATTCATGCATCATGGCAAACCAAGAGTGTATAAAGTCGTTTAAAAACATTGAAATTATTAATTCCTACTCAGGTGAAATAGTTCTTGGAGTGATGATGGATTTTTTATCTGGACATAACTTTTAAGGTGTTTTATTACTATTACAAGTAATAATGGTTATTTTCATTGATGTTACACACACAAACTTAACATATAAAAATGAAAACGTGTGTTATAAAATGTACATGTTTTCATGTCGTTCATGACTTTTGCAGTGTTTGGAAATTTTGTTTAGGTATTTATGACTGTATATCATCATCTTATCTTATACAGACATTGAGAGATTCTATGAGTAATAACATTAACATTCTATATGCAAATTAGTTCATAGTCAATAAACAGCATATAATACTAACAACAGACGCATACAATTCAAAGGACATAACACAATGAATGCAATAGTAAGAAGCAAACTGCACCTAATCTGTTAGAACTTATGCCTATTCAAATGTTGAGTATTATTTCAAGCTATATACTAATGTTCAACACTTTAGTCGTGTAGATTTTCAATACCATATACTGAAATTATATAATTAGAAAGCGAATGTTCTAAAGATGTAATGGATGCTTACCACTGCAGTAAGGCAATGCTGTATATACACCATTCAGATCACAGAACACCATTGGGTTGCCTGTAAGTGAATATCCATTGTTACAGTACACCTGTATATAGTACCCTCCCATCACAATATTTGTAGCATTTGTGTAACCATTTCTTATATAAACTGGAGGACAAACAGGTGCTGAAAATAGAACAACCTTAATGTTATTTACAATATTAATATTTTCATTAAAAAGTCAAAAGAATTTTTAAACTCAGTTGATATGTTATGCAAAATGGTTAAGATATAAGAAAGTCTAAGGAAACAGACAAAAACCATTAGCCATCAAATTGTCATAACCTTATCTATCTTATCTGTTGGTTATGAAACTTAGGTTTACAGATTGTTACATATTTAGATCGTTGCCTCTTAAGTACAAACAACCTCATTAGCTTCCAAATGTCTATAGTTAAAATTATATTAATAACCTACAATACTTACGTTTACAAGATGGTGTAGGTTTAGACCAAGTTCCATTTTCTGTACAGTAAACCATAGAAGCTCCTATAAGTCTGTAGTTACTATCACAGTCATAGATTACAATATCTCCATACACATAGTGAGATTCTGCAGATGTGTATTTTAACATTAATTTCTCTGTCATATCCAGCTTAGGACAACTAATTTCTGAAAAAAATCGGGTTATCAGACACATTTTTTAAACTAAAACCCTAATGATGATTGTGGCAAAGTTTGGTTAAATTTGTCTCAGTAGTTTCAGAGAAGATTTTTGTAAAAGATTACAAAAATTTACGAAAAATTGTTAAAAATTGACTTTAAAGGGCATTAACTCCATAAGGGGTCAGTTGACAATTTTGGTCATGTTCACTTATTTGTAGATCTTACTTTGCTGAACATTATTGCTGTTTACAGTTTATCTTTATCTATAAGGGGGCCTCGGTGACCAAGTGGTCTAAGTAGTTACTACTGTAATCACTAGCCAGTCAACACTGAGGTTGTGAGTTCGAACCCCGCTCGTGCGGGTGCACTCAACTTCAATCTTAAATGACTAGG
Source organism: Mytilus coruscus (assembly GCA_017311375.1). Lineage (NCBI taxonomy): Eukaryota > Metazoa > Mollusca > Bivalvia > Mytilida > Mytilidae > Mytilus > Mytilus coruscus. Next base: position 57,487,962 of record CM029602.1, read on the forward strand.
ATTGTCAGTTTTCCTATCGAAGGTCGGTGGTTTTCTCCGGGCACTCCGGCTTCCTCTACCAATAAAAACTGGCAGCCACGAAATAGCCCAAAAGCAGTGCTTAAAAGTGGCATTAAAACACCAAAAATCAATCAAATCATCTTTATCTATAATAATATTCAAGATAATAAACAAAAACTGCAAAATTTCCATAATATTACTTATTCAGGGGCAGCAACCCAACAACGGGTTGTCTAATTCGTCTGAAAATTTCAGGGCAGAAACATCTCAACCTGATGAACATTTTTACCCTATGTCAGATTTGCTCTAAATGCTTTACTTTCAGAGATATAAGCCAAAAACTGCATTTAATAGATAGTCGGCCATGTTGGTTGGCAGGTGGGGTCATCGGACACATCTTTTAAACTAGATCCCCTAATGATGATTGTGGCCAAGTTTGGTTAAATTTATCTAAGCAGTTTCAGAGAAGAAGATTTTTTACTATAAAGGGCAATAACTCCTTAAGGGGTCAATTGACAATTTTGGTCATGTTGACTTATTTGTAGATCTTACTTTGCTGAACATTATTGCTGTTTACAGTTTATCTCTATCTATAATAATATTCAAGATAATAACCAAAAACTGCAAAATTTCCTTAAAATTACTAATTCAGGGGCACCAACCCAACAACGGGTTCTCTGATTCATCTGAAAATTTCAGGGCAGATAGACCTCAACCTGATGAACATTTTTACCCCAGTCGGATTTGCTCTTAATGCTTTACTTTCAAAGATATAAGCCAAAAACTGCATTTTACCCCTATGTTCTATTTTTAGCCATGGCGGCCATGTTGGTTGGCAGGCGGGGTCGTCGGGCATATTTTTTAAACTAGATACCCCAATAATGATTGTGGCCAAGTTTGGTTAAATTTGGCCAAGTAGTTTCAGAGAAGAAGATTTTTCTAAAAGTTAACGACGACGGACGACGACGACAGACGACGGACGACAGACGCTAAGTGATGAGAAAAGCTCACTTGGCCTTTTAGGCCAGGTGAGCTAAAAACACATCATTAGTTTCATCATACGTCTTCAACTTAGTATTCTGCACCATCTCCAAAACCAGAGTGATCGCACAGATCCAGCATTGCTGAATCAATAAAATGCTCCGAGGGCGCAGCTTGATACGACCGCAGAGGTCGAACCCTGAATAGTTGGGGCAAGTATGGACACAACATTCAAGCTTGATACAGCTCTGAATTTGGATTGTGATTAAATATTTGACACAGCATAGGTTTCTGACACAGAATGAATGTGGTCTAAGAACTTAAAAATTTTAAATTGGACATTCACCTATTATGGTCCAATATCCAAAATCTAAATACATGGTTAGATTCAGCATATCAAAGAACCCCAAGAGTTCAATTTTTGATGAAATCAAACAAAGTTTAATTTTGGACCCTTTTGACCTCAATGTGGACAAAGTTGATAACGGGGCCCAAAAATCAAAAATCTAAATACATGGTTAGATTCAGCATATCAAAGAACCCCATATATTCAATTTTTGTTGAAATCAAACAAAGTTTAATTTTGGACCCCAATTTGGACCAACTTGAAAACTGGGCCCATAATCATAAGTCTAAATACATGTTTAGATTCAGCATATCAAAGAGCCCTATGAATTCAATTTTTGTTAAAATCAAACTAAGTTTAATTTTGGACCCTTTGGACCTTAATGTAGACCAATTTGAAAATGGGACCAAAAATTAAGAATCTAAATACACGGTTAGATTCAGCATATCAAAGAACCCCAATAATTCAATTTTTGATGAAATCAAACAAAGTTTAATTTTGGACCCTTTTGACCTCAATGTGGAAAAAATTGATAACGGGGCCCAAAAATCAAAAATCTAAATACATGGTTAGATTCAGCATGTCAAAGTACCCCATATATTCAATTTTTGTTGAAATCAAACAAAGTTTAATTTTGGACCCCGATTTGGACCAACTTGAAAACTGGGCCCATAATCAAAAATCTAAATACATGTTTAAATTCAGCATATCAAAGAACCCTAAGAATTCAATTTTTGTTAAAATCAAACTAAGTTTAATTTTGGACCCTTTGGACCTTAATGTAGACCAATTTGAAAACAGGACCAAAAATTAAGAATCTAAATACACGGTTAGATTCGGCATATCAAAGAATCCCAATAATTCAATTTTTGATGAAATCAAACAAAGTTTAATTTTGGACCCTTTGGACCTCAATGTGGACCAATTTAAAAACGGGGCCCAAAATCCAAAAACTTAATACACGATTAGATTCAGCATATTAAAGAACCCCAAGAGTTCAAGAATAAAACCCCATTGAAATTGGTCTAGAAATAAGCAATTTATACAAAGTATCTTCTTTTGCACAATACTGTGCAATTGAATATTTCTTGCAATTGCGCAATACTGTGCAATTGAATATTTCTTGCTATTGCGCAATACTGTACAATTGACAATTTCTTGCTATTGCGCAATATTGTGCTATTGGATATTTCTTGCTATTGCGCAATACTGTGCAATTGAAGATTTCTTGCTATTGCGCAATACTGTGCAATTGAAAATTTCTTGCTATTGCACAATACTTATTATATAATAATTTACACATCCTGTTAGGTGTGTATCTCCTGCCATATCATTATTATTTGCTTTTAAATATAAATCAGAAATAACCAAATTAAAATGGAAAATTTTAAAAAAAAAAAAAAAAAAAAAACCCCCAAATTTTTGAACCCCTTATGATTCATCACCCCAAACTCAATCCCAGCCTTCCTTTGAGGTATGGTACCTTGCAGTACAATTTCAGAGAGATCCATACACTTGAACACAAGTTATTGTCTGGAAACTAGAAAATGCTTATTTTTGGCCCTTTTGGCCCCTAATTCCTAAACGTTTGGGGCAATTACCCCAAACTCAATTCCAGCTTTCCTTTGTGATATGGAACCTTGTATTACAATTTCAGAAAGATCCATACACTTACACACAAGTTATTGTCATGAAACTAGAAAATGCTTGTTTTTGCCCTTTTTGGCCCCTAATTCCTAAACGTTTCAGGCAATTACCCCAAACTTAACTCCAGCTTTCCTTTGTAATATGGAACCTTGTAGTACAATTTCAGAAAGATCCATACACTTACACACAAGTTATTGTCATGAAACTAGAAAATGCTTGTTTTTGCCCCTTTTTGGCCCTAATTCCAAAATTTGGAGGCAATTACCCCAAAATCAATCCCAGCATTCCCTTTGTGATATGGAACCTTGTGGTACAATGTCAAGAGAGATCCATACACTAACACACAAGTTATTTCTGGAAGTTACAAAATGCTTATTTTGGCCCCTTTTGGCCCCTAATTCCTTAACTGTTGGTACCATAACCCCAAAATCAATCCCAACCTTCCTTTTGTGATATTGAACCTTATGGTAAAATTTCCTAGAGATCCATTCACTTAAACTAAAGTTAGAGTGCGAAAACCAATGCGTCTTCGGACGACGACGACGACGCCGGACGGCGACGATTTACGGCGACGACGACGGCGGCGGACGACGACGCCAACGTCATACCAATATCGACCACAAAAATTTTTGCGGTCGTATAAAACCAAATACACTGTACTTTCAAAATTCATAGTATAATAGTACGGTAGGTATAATCATTCAGCAATATTATATATCAGTAAGTCATATTTCAAGAGTAAAAAAATCAAAGTATCCTTTCATACCTGCCAACTGTTTAAAATCTCCATTTGGGATTTTAAGCGCAAGATGACCTAATGCTCCTCTTAAATTGTCATAAGTGTTTTGAATCTACTATTACATTGTTTGAATGAGTATGTATGTGCTTAAATACCCTTTATACTCATATGAATTTCTGTTTTGAGGGTTCAGTTTATATAATAAAGAATTTCAAAATTCAAGTCAACACCTCTCATGGGGGTTATCACCCCTATATTGAGATATTTGGCACTGACAATTTCAATAAATGAAGGTAAGCATTCTTCATGATATGGGTTATGTTCTTATATCGTATATTTTATGATGGTATGATACTAAACCCTAACAGGAGGGATTGTGCTGGATTTTCATATGATGAAGATATAATCTTTCAATCAGTTTAACTGAGGTCTGGAGCTGGCATGTCAGTAACTGCTAGTAGTCCTTTATTAATTTATGTATCATTGTCATTTTGCTTAGTTTCTTCTGTTACCTATTCTAACATCGGACTCGGACTTCTTTTAAACTGAATTTTACTGTGCGTAGGGCTGTATGTTTGTTTATTCCGCATTGGCTAGAGGTATAGGGGAGGGGGGAGAGATCACAAAACATGTTTAACCCCGCTGCATTTTTTGCGCCTGTTCAAAGTCAGGAACCTCTGGCCTTTGTTAGTCTTGTATGTTTTTTTAATTTTGGTTCATTTATATGTTTCAGGGTTTAGTGTGACATCCATTTTAGCTGATCTAGTATACATTATTGTTTAGGGGCCAGCTGAAGCCAGACTCCAGGTGTGGGATTTTCTCGCTGTTTTGAAGACCCATCAGTGGCCTTGGGCTGTTTTCTGCTCTTTGGTCGGGTTGTTGTCTCTTTGATGCATTCCCCGTTTCCGTTCCCAATTTTATTGTTTGTTTGATTTGATCTCAAATTTAGACTGAAATCTTGATATTCTATTTCAGAGATGGTAGTTTTGAAATTCCTTAAAACACTATCAGTTACCGGTATTAGAAATAACATACCTGCACAATATGGCAGTGTCCACTGTCTGTTACTCTGACAGATACTTGTATCATTGGTAGACATTTTATACCCTGAATTACATTTATATACAGCTCTTCCAAGGTAAAATGTGGAACTGACACTAACCAGCTTGGTATTAACTGGTATGGAAGGTGATCCACAATTAATTACTGAAAATAAATTAGATGAAATTAGGATAAGCAGAAATGTGAAGACAGATTTTTTTTTTTTTTTGGATCCATGTAGCACAAACAATCACACAACTCTATAATTCTGGAAAATTTTGAAATTACTTCATGCAAATTAGCTGACTGGTGACAATGTAACTGATGCTTAAAATGAAAAATTTTCATCTACTTTAGTATGATTTCACCTTAATAGATGAACATTGATGTGACTGTGTTTTTGTTATTCAAATTATACCTTGGAACTACAGTAATCTATCCATGACGGTCTTAATTGTTTTTCATTTCTGACATTTTATGGCAAGAGCTCTTTTCCTTTGTAATTTACACACACAAAAATTAAAAACAATTTTAAAATCATATCTGATACTGTAAATTCAGAAATGATTGTGAGGTTTTTATTAATGCAAATAATGTGACTGGGTGACTATCGCAATAATAAGAACTCGCATTCTGATGTCTGTTACATATATCTGTATGCAGATTTTCATGGTGTCGCAATAACTAATCTCGCATTTTTGTCCATTCTTGAAAAATCCAAATAATAAATGCACGCAACAATTTCTGAATTTACAGTATTAAAATATGGGAAGTGTGGAAGAATCTGTATCCATGTGTGCATTGTGTCCTCGGATCCGTATCTTAAAAACTGAAAACAAAAAATGGAGAATAGATATAGGAAGATGTGGTGTGAGTGCCAATGAGACAACTCTCCATCCAAATAACAATTTATAAAAGTAAACCATTATAGGTCAATGTACGGCCTTCAACACGGAGCCTTGGCTCACACGAACAACAAGCTATAAAGGGCCCCAAAAGTACTAGTGTAAAACCATTCAAACGGTAAAACCAACGGTCTAGTAGTATATTAAACAGTTTTTATGGTGTAATGTATTAAGCAGTTTTTTTTTTATAAAAGGGAACCTTGACTTACCTTTACAAGAAGGGGGAGATGTTGACCATCTTCCCCCAATATCACAGATAAGCACACTGGCACCAGCCAACTGGTAACCATTATCACAGTAAAACAGTACATATGTACCAAATGTTGTAATTGATGAATTCATTTGTAGATGATCACTTAAATTTAATGATGGACAATCTGAAATATAAGAAAACATAGTTTTTACTATAAAGTCTGGCTAATTATTACATTGGAAATGTTTTTTTTCTTTACGGTATTAATTAATTTTTAAATATTCAATTTCTTCATTTCAACATCATTTTGATTATAAAAATTTTTTAGGAAACATCAGACATATACCTAGCATTTAAGGCCAGTTAAGCATTGATAAAACTAAATAGGTGCAAGGTAAAAGACGGAGTAAAAATTCATTTAAATATGAAATAAATGGGGAATGTGTCCATGGGACACAGATGATGCCCCCACTTTCATATAATGTTATAAAGGGACATAACTAAAGAACTGTAAAAGTGATGCTACCCAAATTCAAACTTGATCTGCGTTTTGTGGTAATAAGCATTGTGTATAAGTTTCATAACATTTGGTTGAGGCAAACTAAAGTTAGAGAACGGAAACAAAAAATTTAGCAACATTTCCATTTGTAAAGGGGCATAACTCTAGAACAGTAAAGGTGACACCACCAAAATTCAAACTTGATTTGTGTTTTAAGGTAATAAGCATTGTGTATAAGTTTCATAACATTTGGTTGAGGCAAACTAATGTTAGAGAACGGAAACGAAAAATTTAGCAATTTTTCCATTTGTAAAGGGGCATAACTCTAGAATGGTAAAAGTGAGGCCTTCAAAATTCCAAACTTGATCTGTGTTTTGTGGTAATTAGCATTGTGTATAAGTTTCATAACATTTGGTTAAGGCAAACTAAAGTTAGAGAACGGAAACCAATTTTGGGATGTACTGAGGGACGTAAGTACGAACGTACAGATGGACAAGGGTAAAACTTAATGCCCCCTCCACTATGGCGGGGACATAAAAAACTAAATTTTTGTTACTTCAATCTAAGATTAATAAAATGCTCCGCAGGGCGCAGCTTGATACGACCGCAGAGGTCGAACCCTGAACAGTTGGGGCAAGTATGGACACAACATTCAAGCTTGATACAGCTCTGAATTTGGATTGTGATTAAATATTTGACACAGCATAGGTTTCTGACACAGAATGAATGTGGTCTAAGGACTTAAAATTTTAAATTGGACATTCACCTATTATGGTCCAATATCCAAAATCTAAATACATGGTTAGATTCAGCATATCAATTTTGATGAAATCAAACAAAGTTTAATTTTGGACCCTTTTGACCTCAATGTGGACAAAGTTGATAATGGGGCCCAAAATCAAAAATCTAAATACATGGTTAGATTCAGCATATCAAAGAACCCCATATATTCAATTTTGTTGAAATCAAACAAAGTTTAATTTTGGACCCGATTTGGACCGACTTGAAAACTGGGCCCATAATCAAAAATCTAAATACATGTTTAGATTCAGCATATCAAAGAACCCTAAGAATTCAATTTTGTTAAAATCAAACTTAGTTTAATTTTGGACCCTTTGGACCTTAATGTAGACCAATTTGAAAACGGGACCAAAAATTAAGAATCTAAATACACAGTTAGATTCGCATATCAAAGAACCCCAATAATTCAATTTTGATGAAATCAAACAAAGTTTAATTTTGGACCCTTTTGACCTCAATGTGGACAAAGTTGATAACGGGCCCAAAATTCAAAAATCTAAATACATGGTTAGATTCAGCATATCAAAGAACCCTATATATTCAATTTTGTTGAAATCAAACAAAGTTTAATTTTGGACCCGATTTGGACCAACTTGAAAACTGGGCCCATAATCAAAAATCTAAATACATGTTTAGATTCAGCATATCAAAGAACCCTAAGAATTTCCATAATATTACTTATTCAGGGGCAGCAACCCAACAACGGGTTGTCTAATTAATCTGAAAATTTCAGGGCAGAAACATCTCAACCTGATGAACATTTTACCCTATGTCAGATTTGCTCTAAATGCTTTACTTTCAGAGATATAAGCCAAAACTGCATTTAATAGATAGTCGGCCATGTTGGTTGGCAGGTGGGGTCATCGGACACATCTTTTAAACTAGAAAACCAAATACACTGTACTTTCAAAATTCATAGTATAATAGTACGGTAGGTATAATCATTCAGCAATATTATATATCAGTAAGTCATATTTCAAGAGTAAAAATCAAAGTATCCTTTCATACCTGCCAACTGTTTAAAATCTCCATTTGGGATTTTAAGCGCAAGATGACCTAATGCTCCTCTTAAATTGTCATAAGTGTTTTGAATCTACTATTACATTGTTTGAATGAGTATGTATGTGCTTAAATACCCTTTATACTCATATGAATTTCTGTTTTGAGGGTTCAGTTTATATAATAAAGAATTTCAAAATTCAAGTCAACACCTCTCATGGGGTTATCACCCTATATTGAGATATTTGGCACTGACAATTTCAATAAATGAAGGTAAGCATTCTTCATGATATGGGTTATGTTCTTATATCGTATATTTTATGATGGTATGATACTAAACCCTAACAGGAGGGATTGTGCTGGATTTTCATATGATGAAGATATAATCTTTCAATCAGTTTAACTGAGGTCTGGAGCTGGCATGTCAGTAACTGCTAGTAGTCCTTTATTAATTTATGTATCATTGTCATTTTGCTTAGTTTCTTCTGTTACCTATTCTAACATCGGACTCGGACTTCTTTTAAACTGAATTTTACTGTGCGAGGGCTGTATGTTTGTTTATTCCGCATTGGCTAGAGGTATAGGGAGGGGAGAGATCACAAAACATGTTTAACCCGCTGCATTTTTGCGCCTGTTCAAAGTCAGGAACCTCTGGCCTTTGTTAGTCTTGTATGTTTTTTAATTTTGGTTCATTTATATGTTTCAGGGTTTAGTGTGACATCCATTTTAGCTGATCTAGTATACATTATTGTTTAGGGCCAGCTGAAGCCAGACTCAGGTGTGGGATTTTCTCGCTGTTTTGAAGACCCATCAGTGGCCTTGGGCTGTTTTCTGCTCTTTGGTCGGGTTGTTGTCTCTTTGATGCATTCCCCGTTTCCGTTCCCAATTTTATTGTTTGTTTGATTTGATCTCAAATTGAGACTGAAATCTTGATATTCTATTTCAGAGATGGTAGTTTTGAAATTCCTTAAAACACTATCAGTTACCGGTATTAGAAATAACATACCTGCACAATATGGCAGTGTCCACTGTCTGTTACTCTGACAGATACTTGTATCATTGGTAGACATTTTATACCCTGAATTACATTTATATACAGCTCTTCCAAGGTAAAATGTGGAACTGACACTAACCAGCTTGGTATTAACTGGTATGGAAGGTGATCCACAATTAATTACTGAAAATAAATTAGATGAAATTAGGATAAGCAGAAATGTGAAGACAGATTTTTTTTTTTTTTTTTTGGATCCATGTAGCACAAACAATCACACAACTCTATAATTCTGGAAAATTTTGAAATTACTTCATGCAAATTAGCTGACTGGTGACAATGTAACTGATGCTTAAAAATGAAAAAATTTTCATCTACTTTAGTATGATTTCACCTTAATAGATGAACATTGATGTGACTGTGTTTTTTGTTATTCAAATTATACCTTGGAACTACAGTAATCTATCCATGACGGTCTTAATTGTTTTTCATTTCTGACATTTTATGGCAAGAGCTCTTTTCCTTTGTAATTTACACACACAAAAATTAAAAACAATTTTAAAATCATATCTGATACTGTAAATTCAGAAATGATTGTGAGGTTTTTATTAATGCAAATAATGTGACTGGGTGACTATCGCAATAATAAGAACTCGCATTCTGATGTCTGTTACATATATCTGTATGCAGATTTTCATGGTGTCGCAATAACTAATCTCGCATTTTTGTCCATTCTTGAAAAATCCAAATAATAAATGCACGCAACAATTTCTGAATTTACAGTATTAAAATATGGGAAGTGTGGAAGAATCTGTATCCATGTGTGCATTGTGTCCTCGGATCCGTATCTTAAAAACTGAAAACAAAAAATGGAGAATAGATATAGGAAGATGTGGTGTGAGTGCCAATGAGACAACTCTCCATCCAAATAACAATTTATAAAAGTAAACCATTATAGGTCAATGTACGGCCTTCAACACGGAGCCTTGGCTCACACCGAACAACAAGCTATAAAGGGCCCCAAAAGTACTAGTGTAAAACCATTCAAACGGTAAAACCAACGGTCTAGTAGTATATTAAACAGTTTTTATGGTGTAATGTATTAAGCAGTTTTTTTTTTATAAAAGGGAACCTTGACTTACCTTTACAAGAAGGGGGAGATGTTGACCATCTTCCCCCAATATCACAGATAAGCACACTGGCACCAGCCAACTGGTAACCATTATCACAGTAAAACAGTACATATGTACCAAATGTTGTAATTGATGAATTCATTTGTAGATGATCACTTAAATTTAATGATGGACAATCTGAAATATAAGAAAACATAGTTTTTACTATAAAGTCTGGCTAATTATTACATTGGAAATGTTTTTTCTTTACGGTATTAATTAATTTTAAATATTCAATTTCTTCATTTCAACATCAATTTGATTATAAAAATTTTTAGGAAACATCAGACATATACCTAGCATTTAAGGCCAGTTAAGCATTGATAAAACTAAATAGGTGCAAGGTAAAAGACGGAGTAAAAATTCATTTAAATATGAAATAAATGGGGAATGTGTCCATGGGACACAGATGATGCCCCCACTTTCATATAATGTTATAAAGGGACATAACTAAAGAACTGTAAAAGTGATGCTACCCAAATTCAAACTTGATCTGCGTTTTGTGGTAATAAGCATTGTGTATAAGTTTCATAACATTTGGTTGAGGCAAACTAAAGTTAGAGAACGGAAACAAAAAATTTAGCAACATTTCCATTTGTAAAGGGGCATAACTCTAGAACAGTAAAGGTGACACCACCAAAATTCAAACTTGATTTGTGTTTTAAGGTAATAAGCATTGTGTATAAGTTTCATAACATTTGGTTGAGGCAAACTAATGTTAGAGAACGGAAACGAAAAATTTAGCAATTTTTCCATTTGTAAAGGGGCATAACTCTAGAATGGTAAAAGTGAGGCCTTCAAAATTCCAAACTTGATCTGTGTTTTGTGGTAATTAGCATTGTGTATAAGTTTCATAACATTTGGTTAAGGCAAACTAAAGTTAGAGAACGGAAACCAATTTTGGGATGTACTGAGGGACGTGGTACGAACGTACAGATGGACAAGGGTAAACTTAATGCCCCCTCCACTATGGCGGGGACATAAAAAACTAAATTTTTGTTACTTCAATCTAAGATTAATAAAATGCTCCGCAGGGCGCAGCTTGATACGACCGCAGAGGTCGAACCCTGAACAGTTGGGGCAAGTATGGACACAACATTCAAGCTTGATACAGCTCTGAATTTGGATTGTGATTAAATATTTGACACAGCATAGGTTTCTGACACAGAATGAATGTGGTCTAAGGACTTAAAAATTTTAAATTGGACATTCACCTATTATGGTCCAATATCCAAAATCTAAATACATGGTTAGATTCAGCATATCAATTTTTGATGAAATCAAACAAAGTTTAATTTTGGACCCTTTTGACCTCAATGTGGACAAAGTTGATAATGGGGCCCAAAATCAAAAATCTAAATACATGGTTAGATTCAGCATATCAAAGAACCCCATATATTCAATTTTTGTTGAAATCAAACAAAGTTTTATTTTGGACCCCGATTTGGACCGACTTGAAAACTGGGCCCATAATCAAAAATCTAAATACATGTTTAGATTCAGCATATCAAAGAACCCTAAGAATTCAATTTTGTTAAAATCAAACTTAGTTTAATTTTGGACCCTTTGGACCTTAATGTAGACCAATTTGAAAACGGACCAAAAATTAAGAATCTAAATACACAGTTAGATTCGCATATCAAAGAACCCCAATAATTCAATTTTTGATGAAATCAAACAAAGTTTAATTTTGGACCCTTTTGACCTCAATGTGGACAAAGTTGATAACGGGGCCCAAAATTCAAAAATCTAAATACATGGTTAGATTCAGCATATCAAAGAACCCTATATATTCAATTTTTGTTGAAATCAAACAAAGTTTAATTTTGGACCCCGATTTGGACCAACTTGAAAACTGGGCCCATAATCAAAAATCTAAATACATGTTTAGATTCAGCATATCAAAGAACCCTAAGAATTCAATTTTTGTTAAAATCAAACTAAGTTCAATTTTGGACCCTTTGGACCTTAATGTAGACCAATTTGAAAACGGGACCAAAAATTAAGAATCTAAATACACGGTTAGATTTGGCATATCAAAGAACCCCAATAATTCAATTTTTGATGAAATCAAACAAAGTTTAATTTTGGACCCTTTGGACCTCAATGTGAACCAATTTAAAAACGGGGCCCAAAATCCATAAACTTAATACACGGTAAGATTCAGCATATTAAAGAACCCCAAGAGTTCAAGAATAAAACCCCATTGAAATTGGTCAAGAAATAAGCAATTTAAACAAAGTATCTTCTTTTGTACAATACTGTGTAATTGAATATTTTTGCAATTGCACAATACTGTGCAATTGAATATTTTTGCTATTATGCAATACTGTACAATTGACAATTTCTTGCTATTGCGCAATATTGTGCTATTGGATATTTCTTGCTATTGCGCAATACTGTGCAATTGAAGATTTCTTGCTATTGCGCAATACTGTGCAATTGAAAATTTCTTGCTATTGCACAATACTTATTATATTATAATTTACACATCCTGTTTGGTGTGTATCTCCTGCCATATCATTATTATTTGCTTTTAAATATAAATCAGAAATAACCAACTTAAAACGGAAAATTTTAAAGAAAAAAAAAGGAAAAAAAGGAAAAAAAATGCCCCCATTTTTGAACCCCTTATGATTCATCACCCCAAACTCAATCCCAGCCTTCCTTTGAGGTATGGTACCTTGCAGTACAATTTCAGAGAGATCCATACACTTGAACACAAGTTATTGTCTGAAACTAGAAAATGCTTATTTTGGCCCTTTTGACTCCTAATTCCTAAACGCTTCAGGCAATTACCCCAAACTCAATTCCAGCTCCTTTGTGATATGGAACCTTGTAGTACAATTTCAGAAAGATCCATACACTTACACACAAGTTATTGTCATGAAACTAGAAAATGCTTGTTTTTGCCCCTTTTTTGGCCCCTAATTCCTAAAATTTTGAGGCAATTACCCCCAAAAATCAATCCCAGCATTCCCTTAGTGATATGGAACCTTGTGGTACAAAGTCAGAGAGATCCATACACTAACACACAAGTTATGTCTGGAAGTTACAAAAATGCTTATTTTTGGCCCCTTTTTGGCCCCTAATTCCTTAACTGTTGGTACCATAACCCCCAAAATCAATCCCAACCTTCCTTTTGTGATATTGAACCTTATGGTAAAATTTCCTAGAGATCCATTCACTTAAACTAAAGTTAGAGTGCGAAAACCAATGCGTCTTCGACGACGACGACGACGACGCCAACGTCATACCAATATACGACCACAAAATTTTTTTGCGGTCGTATAAAAATTCATTTTCAAAAGCCATTAATATGCATGAAATATTTGCTACTGAAAATTCAATTGAAAAACAATTTTTAAACTTTTTTGTTTTGCTTGATTGCAGGCAATGTTTAACTGCCAAAAAAAGTACAAAGGTAGACAAATATATATACCTACCAAATGACACAGTGATGGCCCATCCGTTCTCATCAACTTTACTGTCTGAACTAAGTTAACAAAGGGAGACAACTATATACCTACCAAATGACAAAGTGATGGCCCATCCATTTTCATCAACTTGACTGTCTGAACTAAAGTTAACGAAGGGAGACAACTATATACCTACCAAATGACACAGTGATGGCCCATCCTTTCTTATTTACTTGACTGTCTGAACTAAGGTTAACAAAGGGAGACAAATATATACCTACCAAATGACACAGTTAGGCCCATCTGTTCTTATTTACTTGACTGTCTGAACTAAGGTTAACAAAGGGAGACAAATATATACCTACCAAATGACACAGTTATGGCCCATCCTTTCCTATTGACTTGACTGTCTGGACTAAGGTTAACAAAGGGAGACAAATATATACCTACCAAATGACACAGTTATGGCCCATCCGTTCCTATTGACTTGACTGTCTGAACTAAAATTAACATGGAACTGCTCTGACTGAGTTGTAATGGCTGGAGGGGCACCTTGCCCTGCATGTGTATAGGAGGTATGATTGTTTGTATAAACCTGAAATAGAAATATAAATGCAATTCCAACGAAAAATGAGTTTATTCTTTCTTTTTTTTTTTTAAACAAAATGTTTTGTTAAAGTAACTGTTTGGCAATTTTAACCTTGTTAAAATCCTTTGAGTTGATCGCATTCTTGCTTCAGGTATGTTCTAAAATTCTTATTCAGCTTTAGCAGGTAGTAGTTTTGATTCCTCAGAATATCCTATATTTTTATGCCAGGAATTTAAATGTTCAACTACGAACACATTTTCATGTAGGCTTGAATGGATATTTAAAAAAATAAATGACTCCACAGTAATTGAAAAGACCATGACAAAATTTAGACTGCTAAAGAATCATATCAGTAACATTTAACAACCTACTAAGCAGTCATTTCAATGACAATTTTCTGAGACTGCACAGACAATATCTTTTAGCTTAAGGGAGCCATCAAAGCCTTTGGCTAACTTGCTAATATTTTGTTGTAAAATTTGCAAGAATCCACAATGTTGTTCTTTTCATTCACTTACTGTAACATTATCAAATCCTTTCTCAGTATCAAAGTTATTATTAAAAACCAGAGTTAAATTTCTTTGTAGAGGATCACTGATTGTCCAATCACAGTTTATGCTGTTCGGGTACTTGGTAATACCATATCCAGGGGACATAATTCTGGCATAACCTTGAAGTATTGTATTATTACAACCTGCAAAAAGACAATTTTGAAAATCAGTATACAATTAAATTATAGTAATACTCTCACATATTTTTTTTCTCTTTGAAATCTTTTACAGTAGTAGTAACAAATGTTATGTCGTAGCAAAATGTCCCCTGCGCTGTATAAATCAGGAATAAAATTATATGTTACAATGTGTAATGGTGCTCAAAATATGATTAAAATCCCATAACTCCCAGTTAATGGTCAAATCAAAATAACTCTACAATATGGTCTACTACACATGATGACAAACAATTCTACCAAATATGAGCGCAATACTAAAAAAAAAAAAGGTCAAAGTCAATTATCTCCTGTAAAAATGGTCAAATCAAAATGGCAGTACAATATCGTCAACAACACATACTGGCAAACAATCCTACCAAGTATGAGAGCTTTCTGTCAAATGGTTTCAGGGAAAATACATTCACAAGGGGTTTTTGTCACAATACTCCAAGAAATAGTCAAAGTCCCATAACTCCATTAAAAATGTTCAGATCAAAATAACGGCAAAATATGGTCAAATAAAGTTATAAATCTGTATGTCAAACAATCTCTGAATATTGATGTGTTTCAAACAGACAGAGACCATTACCTTATCCCCTGAGGTGCAACACAAGGGGACAAAAAATGGCAGCAGGGCCAAAATGTGATAGCTTTATAGGTAGCTACAATTGTTACTTGGATACTACACTTTTTGTTTCATGAAGTGTCATAATAAAATTTAATTGAAGTAGGCAGTATTTGTGAGAGGCCAGTGAGCATTCAAATTCAGACAATGGGAAGATTCTTTTTCTACTGAATTAGTGAGCCTATCATGCCTGTAGTCCTTGTTGTTGAAAGATTTAAGGAATTTTCTCTCTTTTTTTCACAGGTACTGGTATCTCAATGTGTAGATTCTCATTTATTTTGACAAAACATAATATATTGATCCTTTTAAAGAAAAGTGTATAGCATATTTAATATATAAACAAGAAAAATCTGTGAAATATGTTACTTACAGACTGTATATGGTATTGATCTGTATAATGTGCATCTATTTGCAGTTTGTCATTGTTTGAGGGCCTTTTCTATATATTTGCTTACTATGCTTGTCTCTTACATTTTAGTATTTACTTACTTGCTTACTTAAATGACAAAAAAATCATTGTATGTATCAGATGTCCAATTCATCACTTCATAAAATGCCATAACACCACTACTTTTCTAAAATCTATGCACACTATGCTGATAAAAAAACATGTTTACTGATGGGTAACTAGAATATAGACCAACTTATGATGCTTATATAAGCTTTTGTTTTCTTCCTTCAATTAGATTTAGAGATAACATCCCTCAAATCATAACAATACTCATTGGTATGAATATTTATAAAGAGATATCACAAGACAAACCTGTTTTATATGTTGCATTAAAGCCAGTGCCAGTATGCGTGAAATCTGTATAAAGCCTGATAAAAAAACTGTGACTAGTACTAATAAATACTGGAGGTATATCATCACCGGTAAAGCGTCCATATAATGGCGAGTCAATTGATTCCCCTTGTCTGATCTCTATGAAATCTGAGGTATCTATGGAAAAACGGTGAAACTGAAAATAAAATAAACATTTGTAAAATAATTATAAATTCCTTTTCATCAGAACATTGACGTTCCATTTACTGCGGATTTATTTTTATTTGTGGGATACCAATTCTAGTGGATTTCGTTGGTGTAGATAAAACCAGGAAGTTAAATGTTCAACAAAGTAAAGATTTTCTGTAGGGTTGTATGCAAAGTTTGACAAAACCTCAACTTAAAATATGCACAAAAATTTATTTCTTCCTAAATCAATCTAAATTGGTGTCCATGAAAATATATGAATTCACAGTACAGGTAGATAGCTTTCCATAACTGTGTGCAGGCATTCTTTGGTGCAGTATTATTTAATATTGCTTTATCAGACTTGAAGTTTAAATCAAATGTAATACCAAGGAGGTTATATGACAAGGAGAGAGGACGAAAGACACTAATTACACATCAAATGTTACCGCTTTTTTTGTAAGTGGGTGTTAATTTGTTGAGATTGATTTGGTCGCAGAGGGAGAAATTGTCTTAATTATACACCCGATTAAGAACGGAGACACCCAAAGTTTTATAAACCAACCGAGATTTTACAAAGTAAGCCTGAGATCATGGCTCAGTTCTCGACAGTATATATATAGCCTTACTTACGAGAAGTGAAGGTTTGGCCAGGATCCCAGGCTATTAAAAAATACACACCGGATGTTTTCTGTTGACGTATTTCAGTCATCATTTGAGCATGGTCAATGATTTATCTATAAGCAATGCCTAAGTGTTGGAGCTCGAAAAAGAATTTGATCTAGAAATATTCTGCATCTGCAAGACAAACGACTCAACCGACCTGAATTGCTTCGTAAATGATGTATATATGTGGAATTAAATTTTAAAATTTAAAACATAAAATATTTATAAAAATGTGCAGGAAAAATGTCCGTTAATTAAAGAATAGACACGTTTTCCTGTCACGGTATCTTTATTAACAAATGGACACATTTTCCATTTTTTTTATAAATATTACAACCATGCATGAGTATTGATTAAGAAGAAATCTACACATACCATGTGTATTGTCTGGAAAAAAACACATATAGAGAAGTACCAATCTACATGCCTTGCAATCTTAGTATTAATGTACAAAATGCATGTGTTTATTTTCTGACATTTTACCATCTTATTAAGCCAATAAAGTACTGGTTTTAACAAAATCTTAATTAAATTCAGTGTATAACAAGGTAATGATTGGCATGGTCACATTGAGGATTTTCAAAAATAAAAATTTATATCATATAACTTTATTTTTCTTATATTTTTTTGTTCCTTTGCTTTCAGTGAGAGCCTGTTAATTTAAAGGGAACCAAAATTTAAATGTTGGAAAATAAGATGAACCGATACAAAAACAATGAATTTTGCACAGAAACGATTTTAATGATAGAAAAAAAATTGCCATGTCCTGATGTCTACAGCATTCCACACAGAGAAAGACTGAAAATTTTTGATGGTTCTTGGATAAATTCCTCTGTTTCAATAAAATTAAATCGCTCCGGTCACAACCGGTCACCTTAATAAAGGTACCTCACATATTCCTTTTGAGGATATAACCTACCATTTTCTATTTCCAGGAGCCAACATGGGAAATGAAAATCTAAGCGCCTATGCCTCTATTTACAGCCTAATGCAATGAGAAACAAACTTTTTGCTGGCTCTCGATAAATTTCTCTTCGTTTCAATTACAAATATTCGCTCCGGTCGCAACTGGTCACTGTAACGAAAGTACCTCATATATTCCTCTATTTTCTATGATATCACCTACCAATTATCATGGGCAGAGTCATATAGGTGAAGCGAAAATCTGTGTTTAAAGCAAGGTGGGGTGCAATAGAAATTGCATTCTTAAATTTCGTTACAACCTCATAACTTTTTCATTTCTTAGTCGATTTTCACCGTAGTTGGACGATATACTTTCGAATTCCGGGTCAAATAATATTGCACATTAAGACCACATTAAAACTGATTAGTAACGATAAGTACACCTGTACTTTGATGACCCACTCATCGATAACAATCATGTGACATTAGCGATTCTCCTAATCACACAGACTGTTAGCGGTAACAGCCTGGTATATCAGAGGGCCATATCAAGTGGATAAACATGTCGGTTTCTTTATATTTTTATCATTTTCCTCTGATCGAATTGCTTTCCTGGGGATGCTAATTTTACATCAAGCAGTGTATGCACTCTGCTTCTCATATAACCTCCTTGGTAATACTATCATTACTTAGTTATGTCTTTTTGTTCGTTGCTTTATATTGTTTGTTATTTATCGATTCTCTTTCTTCCACTGATGAGCCATTAACACTTCAAACAAGAGTACACATGCTGAATGGTCTCCCCTAGCTTTACTAATTATGATTGAATTTCATGTTGAAAGTATCACTTGATATTAACATCAAAAATTATCTCTAAATATGATGTAAATGTCATATAAATCAAAACAGAAATTGAAGTTTATGCAAATATTGTGATCCATGAATATGATGTCAATGTCATATAAATCACACTAGAAATTTAAGTTTACGCAAATACTGGCATTTCCACATCTTAAAATTTAGATTTGTACCCATTTAAAGGAATGAATTCAGACTTCAACTTGATGATTTGGCCATTTAGCAATTTTAAAAGTTCAGACAGACCTTTTTTCAAAAACTTAAGCATATCAAACACACGGAAACCTATAGATTGTAAAGTCTAAAATTTTAACACTAATTCATCAAAATTTTCACCTATGAAACATTACATACCTGTAATGATATGAGGTCCACTGAGTTGCTTGTCTTGATGATCCAGTCACACAGTATATTGTTTGGATAGGAATTAGGAAAGTTTGGAGATCCAAACCACTGTGATTTACTAGATGCAATCATTTCACTTCCACATTTGTCCATAGGCACTGAAATATAAGCATGATATTAAATAAGAACTAAAGGTACTACAAGTAAATCTCATTAAATGATACCCAGCCCCTTGCAAAGTCCAGAATTTGTTAATGGAAACCCCAAAAATCATTTAGATAAAGAAATGAATTAGAAGATTCAAAAGTACATCAAGTGAGTAAGATTCTGTGTACACAACATTGTCAAGTGGTTCAGGAGCAATAATGAACACAAATATTTTTTATGCTATAAATAAAGTTGTCACAGAATGTTATCTTTGCAATTTCTAATTCATGCATGGCAAAACATCAAATTGCAATGTAGACAGGTTTAGCTCACCAGGCACCAATGTATAACACTATATCAACCTGAGAGGAGATACTTGGGATTTACATTGGTACATTTGGGATCATTGACTCTGGAACTGCAAAGGCAAGGTATGCACAGAATTTGTTCTGTATAAAAGCAGAACCATTTAGTTTGACACCCTCATGATGTTTTAAGCTAGTTAGGTTCCATATGACCTAGAAGTGGTTCCGTAGAAGACTTTCAAATGTATTTTCTAACAAGAATGTGTGTCCATGGGACACCATCCCCTCTTCACACTATCCCATGTCCATGTTCAGTAAATCTTACAATGGGGGTCAGAATCACAATTTGTTATTTAAGTTAATTCACATCATTACGATTATGAGTACTAACTTTCAAGTCTACGTGACCACAATTTTATGGTAAACTACCTTAACCATAAACTTTAACCTGAGTATGTATTAATTTCCTGCTATCACATTTCTATATTCAGTGAACCATGTAATTGGGATCAAAACAGAATTTTGGCATATAATTTTAAAGATCACATCAGGAAAAACATACATACTAAGTTCAAAGTTTATGTGACCACACCTTCATGGTAAACTAACTTAACCAAAATCTTTAACCTGATACGGGATGGTCAGACGAATGCACAGACTAGAAAACATACTTGACCCCTACAATCGAAGGCATAAAAAGGTACTGTGTAAGAATAAGTTCAGTAATAGCAATCCATGATGGTTCTGGGACAAAATTTTAATATGGAAGGAAACAATCTATCTTTTTTTCCTCTCAAACTAGTTAAAGTTGTCTGAACAAAAATTGAAACAGAATTTCATCTGCATTCACTATATTAATTTACTTAAAGTAAAAAAAAAAGACACTGGATAATCTTTCAAGGTCTTGGAACTCAATTGTTTAAGGATAATAGAATAAGATTACTTTTCTTTGGATCTTTATTGGGGATAGTTCATATCTTTATTTAATCTGTGGTAAAGTTACATTTGATTCACTTTAACTACCTAAACATTTATTCAACCAGGATCACTAAACTATTATTACAGCAATGTCCAAACATCCTTTAAATATTCATATCTTGATGTATTGTAAATTCACAAATTCCCACACGCTTTTATTTTTTGCAATTGCTGAACATTGGACAAAAAATGTGAGTTTTAATTATTTGGTTTTAGGAGTGCTTCTCTCTAAATTTAAAATACAAATTATTTTTCAGAAATGTAATTATGATTATTGAATCATGATGTCAAGTCAAAATCACAATATCAATCAGACCTATATATTTTGAAAACTGTTAACCTGGATATTGTCACAAAATATTATCCTCTTTAATGCAAACTTCTTTCCAAATCAATACCTGAGGCAGAACAAAACTACACTACTACACCAATAAATAAAGGACAGACGCACAGACCGAAAATCACACAATCTGCCCCACAGCTTATACAGCATGGTATTAAATATCCTGCTCCTATACAATGATATTGTCATATTCAAAGTGAAAGTTACAACTGTTACTGTCTAGATCCTTACACATAAACCCAAAATGTACTTTTACAAATCAATTGGTAAAGTGGAGACTTGCAGTCCCAGCTGGATTTTTTTTTCTCAATTCTCTGTGGTCTAATCTGGAAATTTGTGAAGATCATGTTTTTCTATTACATATGTATGCACTTATTCTCTGATGTATACCAATCCTTTCTTTCAACTTAAATCTTTTAATGAATAAGCTCCACCCTTCAATTTACTGCCTTAAAATGCTTCATGCACAAAACCATGTAAAGATTTGTCTCCAGATATGAATAAACAGTTGCGCCATGAGCGCATGATACGCCCTTCGTCTTGTGTGTGAATTTTTATGCAATAATCATAAATAGTTTCTGACATACGACCTGACATGCGAAAACCCCCTTTTTTACAAAAAACTCAATATCTCCAAAATAAAAGTTTGAATCAAAACCAAAAAGTATACAGATCTTTAGATTAATATAACTAAGAAGTGTGTAAAAGTTTAGGCAATAATCATAAATCGTTTTTGAGATATGGTGCGACATGTGAAAACCCCCCTTTTTAAAAAAAAAAATCAATATCTCAAAAATAAAATTTTGAATCAAAACCAAAAAGTAAACAGATCTTAAGATTAATATAACTAAGAAGTGTGTAAAATTTAAAACAATAATCATAAATAGTTTCTGACATACGGCCTGACATCCAAAAACCCCCTTTTTTACAAAAAACTCAATATCTCCAAAATAAAATTTTGAATCAAAAGCAAAAAGTAAACAGATCTTAAGATTAATATAAATAAGAAGTGTGTAAAATTTTAAGCAATAATCATAAATCGTTTTTGAGATATGGCGCGACATGTGAAAAACCCCTCCCCCTTTTTTTACAAAATACTCAATAACTCAAAAATAAAATTTTGAATCATCACCAAAAAGTATACAGATCTTAAGATTAATATAACTAAGAAGTGTGTAAAGTTTTAAGCAATAATCATAAACTGTTTTTGAGATACAGCGCAACATGTGAAAAACCCCTCCCCCTTTTTTAACAAAATACTCAATATCTCTAAAATAAAATTTTGAATCATCACCAAAAAGTATACAGATCTTAAGATTAATATAACTAAGAAGTGTGTAAAGTTTTAAACAATAATCATAAATTGTTTTTGAGATACGGTGCAACATGTGAAAAAAAACACACACCTGTTTTAGTTACTAAGTCCCGTAACTCAAAAAGTTTTAATCTTATTTTCACCAAAAAGTGTACAGATCGTTTGACCATCATAAGAAACAACTATAATAAGTTTCATGAAGTTTGGATAAGTCGTTCTCAAGTTACGGTGCGACATGTTTACGCCAGACAGACAGACGGACAGACGACATTTGTATACCATAATATGTCCCGTCAAAATTTTGATGGGCGTATAAAAAGGTATATGTTTACTTTAAAGTATAAAGTATCATTATAAATGGTAGAAATATCTCAGTACAAAGGGTCTGTATCATTGCGTGTCAACACAGTTTATTTGATCCACCCATCTATAGTGCTATTATATTATTTCTTATATTTCATATTATATGTACAGTTACTGAAACTGAAATTTTTTTTACTGATAGCCTTGATTAACTATGTAGTATTTATGAAGACCAAAGTCTCATGTCTCAACAAATTTTGGTAAGTGTAGTGGTATTACCAGCTTTTTGGAAAAAAATCAACATAAGGATATCTTGGATAGACCCCAAGATTTCAGAAAGGAGGTGTAATTCCAGAAAATGTAATATATACTGCTGAGCAGAGCGAGGGACAATTTAAAGCTATAAGTCTTGAGAAGCTTGAGACTTATTTTTTTTGCGATCAAAGGGTGCTGCCTTACCACCCTCTTTACCTTCCCCCTGGATCCCCCACTGGATCTGGTACAATTGTAAATAGCAATATATATATATACAAAAGGGTAGACAACTTTCTTTTATACTAACTCATCTACATCTAAAGACAACTAGTTCTTCAGCCATAGTCTGTAAAAAATGTGGAATTAAGCTAACACTGCCATGCAACAGCATTTTAACATTTAAACCTGAGCGATAAAACTGGCAACAATGTTGCCTTACAGCCTTGTTCAGAGTTGCCTTACAAAAACTAAAGTACGGTTGGTTGAGCCATGTTTATCACCTAAATAATACGTTTATAAAGGAAAGCTTTCCCTCAAAAATTTTATATTCAGTCATGGGACATATTTATGATAAGATGTCTTTCAAAATTAAACTGTACTTTTCCAAAAAAAAAAAAAGGCATTTCTGTTAAGGCTCTCTTAAAATTTAATGCATTCTAATTGAGTTTCTATATTTGGTTCTATTTTTTCACTAAGTAGACTTCATTTTCTGATAAAGGTGAAAATAATTGCATTTGTAAATTTATTTTGTTTGAAACCTGTAACCTGTTTGGTTCCTAATTTCTTGAAGCTTTGAAGCTGAGTCTTAGACTCTTCTGACTTCTATAAGCTTTATATTAAAATGTATCTCCATTGATATGTAAAACTGTACCAATATTTTTAAGTAACATTTAACTTGTGCCAAATGTCTTATGGTCAAAGATTTCCTAATATCATTACATAGAATAAAGAATGAATTGCAAGCTGCTTCATAATGAATTTTTTAACCTCTGTACTAACAGCGCCATTTATCTGAAACGCAATGCTTGTCAACTTCTGGTTTCACTTAATACTCCACCTTATTGTCTGGGTCTAATAAAATATTCAAGGACACTAAACAATGTAAACAATCTTTGACAGTTTTATATGGTACACGCCCACAATTTACATAAGCATGGCTACTATACTAATAAGTTTTAAATGTCTTGTGATACATGTAATATGACAAGCAAATAATTAGACAATTAAAGAGCTGAGAAATCTCATTTATTTCTTTTAACTAGGCCATGTCACATAGACGTTTATACCAGTCCCCTGTACTTGTGGTGCCTATGTTTGAATGTCACCATTTTCACCTCTGCAGGTGACTAAACTTAAGACACAACTTCCCTTTTCTTGTCGTAGAGTATTCTTAAACAAACTTTTTTCAATACATTTCACATGATTCTCTCACGACTATACCCTTATCCTTGCTTTTGTCATTGATGAAAAATTTTATCATGTGTTTCATATTAGAATTTCCAAGAAAGGATTAGCTACTAAAATAAGGATTTGGTTAGTGATTTCTGTTGTTTATTGTACTTTGAAGTATTTTTGGTGTTTCCAGTTATCTTTAGAAAATTCTATTTTCTAATGGGAAACAATGACATCATCATCTTGAATGCTTATGACTGTGTGACAGTTGTGGCTTGCAATTGATATACTTTCCTCTATAAATATGAATTTGACTAAGTTTGTGACTAGTATTAAGAAGAGGTGTTTATATAATCCTCTTACATTTATGGGTTCTGATAGTACCCTTTGTATCATTAAAATTTCACAAGTAAACAACATAATTATGAAATATACATTGTAAAGAGCAGAATATATTGAATTTAGTCACAGTCCACATGTCATACACATATGTTGCATGTACTTTTATCAGATATTTCTTTCAACAACTACTTGTAATTTGACTTCCCTTCTCAAAATCTTATTTATCTACGTCTGTTCATATCACCTGATATTTACCTTTCTGAATAATAAGTTATTAATTAATTCATTTAACTGCCAGAATAATTACAAAATAATTTATTCACAATAATGTCAATAGTTTATAATTGATCGGACATTTTGTACCATACAAAACAGCCCCCTACTGTGGAGCTATGTTATACTAATCAAGAGCAACTATGTCAGTAATCAGGGGTACATAAGCTTAAATTAATTGCTATTATTATAAAATTATTCTAACTATATAAATTCAATTTTCTTGGTGATATCCCTTATGTCTCTTTCAACATTAAACAATTTCTCGTCACAAGTATAACTTTCTGGTTATTTTTATTATGAGATTATTAACTTCGCCCCTCTTGAGAACCTCTGCAAATTTTGGGTGGAGCAGTAATTGATCTTGTATCAATCAACCAAAGGGATAATTTTACCATGATAACTCAATAAACATTACTATTTTCAAATAGATAAAGTTATGGCATTTTAACAAACTGCAAGGTCTGTGTTTGTCTGTAGATACTGGTATTCCTGTAACAGTCTAAACAGGACAACTCCCTTTCTTAAAACAGATGCAGGAGAGATCATTTCTGGGTGGAAATATCTTTAATAACATAATCATATATCTTTTATCTGCCAATTTCAATATGCCATAACAGTGACCAAAAGGAACATACTATTACAATACAAGATTTTTGCATTTTTGCAGAAAAGCTTATTTGAAATTCATTCAATTTAATTTGATAATGCCATATTTCTTTCCATTTCATAAGTAACGCATTTAATATTCAGATTCTAAACCTGCTTTAAAATATGTTTTTGTTACTTTCATATTTATGTCTAGACCACTCTATATATATCTTAAGATTTCAAGAAGAGTGCATAAAAGCAATGAGCAAAAAGCTTGTCAACAGACTCACATTCTGTCACATGAAAAAAAAAAAAGGGCTTCTCATTTCAATGAAGATACACATATATTTTTTATTCCATTTCCTTTGCTAATGACGGCATTTTTGTCATCAAATCTGATATGGGGTAAAGTGTCCATTATAAGGTTCAGGAAGTTTAGAAGTTATTTACAATTTGATAGAAATTTGTACTTTATTTCAATAAAGAAATGAAAGTCAGTAGTTTTATTTGCCTACCACTATTTATACCTTCTTATCTTGACAGATTTTAGCATTGGGTGGAAGTAAGGTAAATTTATTTGACAAATTATACCTGTAAAACAAACAAGTTTAACAGATAAATGGAAATCATTTCTAATTAATAAGCACTTACGACAAATTAAGATAATACATTTATATTCAAAGTAGTGTTTTAAGTAAAGGGTCTGTCTCATTTCATATTCATTTAACAGCTTGTTAATTAACTAAATATTTAATCAGTTTATCATTATAGTGACAAATATGTCACAAATTATGAATCATACAAATTCTATGTTATAACAGTGTTATTAATTAGTTTTTGAAGGAACGGCATTAAGAGGAAAATATAGCCCAGACTCCATTATGAAGAGGACTACTGAATACTGTACCATGAAAGAAAAAAATACCAGAAGGGCAGAATAATTAAAATTTTGGATTTGAAAAAGCATGCCAGCTACCACTGCCTGGCCTCCTATACAGGACATGAAAGTATTACAGTGTAACCTGTGTTATCCGACACACTTGGGGACTAGAGAAAAATGTCGGATTAAGCAGGGTGTCGGAATACTCAGGTTTTTTCTGCAAGGATAGGCATATTTTGGGACCATGAAAATGTGTCGGTTAAAGCAGGATGTTGGAATACTCAGGTGTCAGATTAGACAGGTTACACTGTATATTTCATTTTACATCCATGTACAGAGTAACTTTTATATTTAAGGTCAAAATATTTTACTGTGTTGAAACTTAAAATTAATAATCATACAATATTAAAGAATATAAATGATTAAAAGGACATGGGTCAATGAGACAACAATTATAATTCAGCTCATTACTGAGGGTCATACTAACAGTGAACTGTAGATGTTTATATTCTTGTTCTATGATCTGTTGGTGGATAGAGGACTCATTGGTATCCATACCACATCTACTTATATTATATAATAATGCAATCTAAATTTAAAAAAAAAATGAAAAGCACCTCTTTGCACCCAAAATGAAATAATACTAATGTGGTAATTAGTCTGATAATAAATCCTTTGCTCAAAATTAAGGTAACATCAAGCCAGAATGGGGACTTTATACATGTATATAGTTCCTCAATAACAAAAGATATTATTTTATCTGCATGTTAAAGGAGCATGCAACATCACTTTGAAGAGTATGTAGGTGGCACTTTTCAATGAATGGCTTATCAACTGTATTGTTTAATTTGTTTTGTCTTAAAATAGATTAAACAAACATTTATTTACTTAATTCAAATGAAAACTATACAATGCTTATTTTCTTTTACCTTTTTTATATGCATTTACCTTTAGAAAAAAAAACAGAATTACTGGACTCTACCAGTTTGAAACTGATTGGTAAAAGACAATGTAACAATCAAATAGGCTGTATATTTATCCCAGAGTTTTTCTTCAAAACAACATTTTTCTTTTTGATATCTTTTATTATAATTGATATCTATGAGTCCAAGCTAGAATATCATTAATAACATCATCTTTTATCTTATTATTTTTTTAATAATAATTATATTCATCAATAAATGTCAGAATGGTAGTCAGAGGTGTTAAGGTTATATGTATGCAAGGTCAATGTTTCTGGAAGGAACATCCTTAATATCATCTTTATCTTGGGTTTGCCACAAATCTCACAGTTTGAAGTGTCTACTAAAAATCTAATTCCAATACAATAATGTAATTAAATTTGTCTTCAAAACAAAAATTGATAAAAACCTTATAATTTAATGCACTGCTGAGAAACTCTTCTGTGTAAAATTCATACACCCATATTCATTGAGATTTTATTTGTTATTAAAAACATCATAAGCTTCTTTACTAAGCAGCATTTCCAGTTGATAAAATAATCAAGGAAAATTGAAGCTATGAACTCTATTGGTACTCCACCCATGTTAACATCTGTTCTTACTGTAAATACAGAGTGGTAATTAGTGACTTCGTTAAACACTGAAATGTCAACATGATTCTTAAGTCTTCAAAACATATTCAAGATACAGGAGGAGTTCTAAGATATATAAAAATTCAAGCAAGTTACATTTTATATAAAACGTCGTTTCTGCTTTGATTGCATAATTTCAACTTGTTATCTTTTTCAAAGCGGAACCTGCAAAAAACTTTTATTAAGACAGATATTTCTTATCATTAATATCCAAGGAGTACTGACACTTCAATCTCATATAATGTGAAATCAATGAAAATTGTGAATACTCCAAAATAAACACTTATTTCAAAAGTTAAATTGTCATTTTTCAGGATAATTTCCATGCTGGCCCTGATATTACCCACAGAACTCCCATATTGCACTGATTACTGTGTCTAAGTTCTGTTACAGGTTTATCCATCAAAGGGTGTCTTAAGTTATGTAAGATTAAATATGCAACCTTTGTTAGGAGTGTGTAACCTCCTCACATGAAAAAGACTCCTCAAGCATCACTCAATAAGAGAAGGTTTGTTGTGGGCCAATGCAAAGGCTTAGTTTTTCTACACTATCCAGGATGGCAACAATTAAGAAGACCCAAGGAAGACAGAGACCTCCAACGATCTGAAGGACTCCCAAGGACAATAACAGACATCCAACAGTTTGTAAGACTCTCCATGAAGACAAGAGGCCTCCAAAAAATCTCAAGGAATTACCAGGAAGTCAAAAAGCCTCAAGCGATCCAAAGGACTCTCTAGGAAGACACCTCCAACAATTTAAAGCACTTGTCAGGGAAAAAAAAGGCATCCTATAATTTGAAGGACTCTCCAGGAAGATTGAAACCTCCAAGTATCTCAAGGTATTTTAAGGATGACAGACCTATAACAAGCTGAATGACTCTCCAGGAAGATAGAAGCCTTCAAGTTTCCTTATTTTCCCAAAAAACTCAACCAATCAAAGTTTTCAGTTTCTAAAAAATATGTGAAATCAGAAGTTAGATCAGTTTTATAAACTGTAACTACATGAATTTTGATGAAACTTAGCATAGGTCTGGTATAAGTCAAGACAAGCCACGTGCTTATCAAAGGTCAAAATGAACAAGGTTCTGACACACTGATTTAGTTAAAGTTTTGGGAGGAGCTCATAAAGGAATTATCTCTTAAAGATAAGAAAATCAATCTTCACTTTCTTCTATAAATACTTTCACATAGAAATGTTTTTATCAAAAGATCCTATAGAAATATTAATGATCTGTTGATGATCCATAAATGACAACTAAGCAATTAATGGGTTTTTTTTGTTGATTTACTTTTATATATGATCTTAGCATTTTCAATTTTTTTTTCATACAATATATTTTACTGTAGAAAAAAGAGCATCTAATTTTAGATTTTATAAAATCAGATGTGTAATAAAAACTCATAAAATCATGCATTTTCTCAGTGAATTCCAACACTCTTTCCAAAACTTACAAATAAATGGATTGGTGATTTCTATTATTTTCAAATTATATCAAAATTTCAGTTTTTTTTTATATCATCTTACATCAAGTGTATATATCTCATATTATTATAACCCAAACAGACTTAAAATCAGGCTGTTTGTTTTCTGTTTGAATTGTTTTACATTTGTCATTTCAGGGCCTTTTATAGCTGACTATGCAGTATGGGTTTTGCTCATTGTTGAAGGCCACACAGTGACCTATATTTGTTAACTTCTATGTTATTTGGTCTCTGGTGGAGAGCTGTCTCATTGGCAATCATAACACATCTTCTTACTTTTTTTTTGTATTTAAAAAAATATTTTTAAACCATTTTACAGGCCAACAGAAAACATACCCATAACCTGGGAGGGTACTAGGAGTTCAGAAAAAACTCTTGAAACAAAAATACTTAAGTTAAGACCATTTAAGACAAGTTTCCAATAGGAGTCAGATTTTTGCCTTATGACAGGCTACCTAAAATACTTAACAAAAAAAGTTGTTGCAAATATAATTTTCAAACAATAACATGAGACACATTAACATCATATCCATTTTCTCCAAATTATAAATGCAAATTTTGTAGATATCTTAAGAAGATCTTGAAGGCCACTAAAATTAAGTGTACTGTTATACAGTTCCTAAATCATGTATTTCAGTTAACGCCCTTAATGAGGTCAAAGACTTTTGAAACCATTATTCACAACTATTTACATTAAGTTTTTATGGATCTAGAAACAGAGAAATCTACTCAGAAAGTGTAAAAACATTCATTATACTGATGCATTTAAAAATTCAAATGATAAAAATATGTTTAATGCAAACTATTGCTTTAAATAACTAGGAAGCTATTTCAATTCTGCAGAAGTAGTTACAACACATTAATGTACTTTTAACATTGCTTCAAGGTGAAAAAGATTTGTATTAAATAAAATCAGGGAGAAATATTTGTGGTAAACCACAGTTCAAATAATATTTAATAAACTAAAACAAAAACCATTTGCAAAATTTGAAATTTAAAGCTTTAATTTGTAAATCCAATACATCAAACATGTACTTGGTAGCAATCTGTAAGATAAAAATTTTATCAAAGGCATTGAAAAAACAGAGAATGCTATTTTTGGTTTGTTTTGATATCTGATCACGGTATCCACCCTTTTTTCTTAATTCCTAAGTTCAATATTGACGTCAAACACCTAACGTTTACATGCACCTTTAGTTCCAAATATTACTTTAATGACATCATGAAGAATGCTACGTATAAATATTTCGTATTTGTTGGCTTCAATCCAGTCTTCATCATACAACAACCACAAAAAGTATAAAGCTATTATCATCTGTCATAATCAGTGTGAAACTGTCACCTCATAAAAACCCCTCCTCCCTCTCAATCATAATCAAAAATCAAATTTATGTTATTCATTTTCAGTTAAACAAAAAAGCTTTTAATTTGTAAATTAAGAGGGGCTAATGACTTTTGGAAAAAAATCCTTTGTTACAGTTAGCCATTAATTTAACACAAAATGTTAAAGAATAAATTTATTTGATCATCAAATTTCCATTTAAAAAGTACTTATTTCAGATACTGAAAAAATATATTTGAGTATTGTCAGAAATGATAACTTGTAACATCAAGATTCTTTTAATATGTTTTCAATACTTTTCTCTGCTTTCACTCACAAAAAAAGAAGACCACTTAAAAAAGTTTAAGCATAAAGTTTTGGTTTCTTATAATTGAATAAAAGAAGATGTGGGGTATACATCAACAATACACCATTTCAATGACACAAATAAAACAAGAAGGCATCTTGCTTTTTTACATAAATAAATTTCTACAAGTAGAGGAGACACAGTACCAACCAACTTCTGTATAACTTACAATACAACATGAATATAACTTTTACAAACAGAGGAGCCTCATCCTCAGTTTACCTTCAATACCTGTAGGTTAGATACACTTTTTTTTTATTTTTAAGATTTTACCATTATCTTGTAATTAATGGCACACCACCAATTTAACAAAAGGTTAACATTTTTCTACCTTCCTACTCACACATCCTACTCTGCACTCTGTGATAGTGTGTAACATGGCCCTGAGAGAATAAAACCATGTGCAGCAGCATAGAATTTCACACATCATATCTTATTTTCAACCATGCAAAAAATTGACAGTCATATTTTATTATTTGACTATGTACACATTACACCTCCCTAATCTGTTTCTGTTTTCTTTCTATTCTTTTGAAAATAATTGAGATACCATCTAAAGAAATGCATTAATTTACTGTAAAAAGTTTTTATAGTACAAATCAATTTATTACTCCATGGAAGAAAACCTTGGCATTTGTCAAATAATCTGTGTCTTCATGTATATAAATCAATATGAAAGCTGATAAAGGCGAAACTGAAAGTAGAGCATGAAAAATGTCATGTAATCCTTATCTTGAAGTCTGTAAATTTCAAAAGCTACTCATAATTTCTTTTTGAAGGTGGATAAAGACAAGATATATAGTAGTATATGCTTAGTAAGATTGCATCTACAACTAAGTTCAACTTTGAATCTGTTTTTGTTCTGTCAGGGAGTTACAACTTGATGTGACTTGAATTTGTTTACTGTAATATCATTTTTATATTCAATCTGCTTTTGAGGTACTGATTTTTAATTCTAAGTTCTCTGTCTGGAAAATAACTGTTACAGAAAAACTTCAATAGCACACAGAATGTGCGGGTGTTTTTTTCTTTTCTTTGTGATAACATTAGATATAATATTGTTTTAATTTGTAAAAACTAAGTAAACGGATGCTATTGAATCCACATAATTCAGACACAAATAAAAGGAATAAGACGAGTTGTAGGGATTTAAGCAATTTAAGGCATTAACCCAACAACACATTAAAACCAGAAAAAACATACCATTTCCAAGTATACCATATATGGGTTCTTTTATTTAAAATTTATGAACTGCTTTGTGAAAATAAATAAAAAGATTTTCATTAATACTCGTCACACTGAAGCCCCTTTTATGTTTTGTACAACTAGTAACATGTTATTCATATCAATCAATTATAACCACTCTCTTGCTTACCCTCTGTTATACATTAGGTAAAAAAGAATTTCTATAAAAGACCATTTACATGCTCATCTAAATTTGATTTCAAATTGTCTATATCCTTCGTGATGTAGAATTTTTGCAGTCTCACGATTATCAATCTAAATTGAAATACTTTTAATTTTAAAATCAGAACTATTTCAGTAAACTAAATATCATATCCATTGTGATATATTTCTAACTTTAGCATAAATAGTTTTCACTTTGTTTCATATTGAATTGTATATGATGATATCCATTTCATATTATGACTATTTAATATACAATATTTATTATATACACAGCAGTTACAGCATAGCATCATACCGCACATGCTGTTTATCGTAAATTTAGTTTTTCATTTATTACGGAATCAAAAGTTTTACCTTTGATTTTTCTGACATAACATAAAGAGAGTTCTTGCGCTAATGTTGTTAATTATTTTGTCAGGTACACACCAGATTGCATGAAGTCAGTCACACCCTGATATAGTTAGATCATTTGTCATATTAGAATCTTTCAAAGCTTTTACTAAACTCATAAAACATCAACAGAAAAGTAAATCAACTTGCTAAGAGACTATCTCCTCTCATATTCTCTACAGGGGAGATGGAAAGGGTTCTTTGACCTAACAAATGTAGGAAAAAAGATAATTAAAGAGAGAACAGTTTATGGTGCAAAAAAAAAAATGCAAAAAGCGTGAAAAACAATCAAATTTGAAATGAAGATTACAGTGACATGAACAATTAATGATGGGAGGAACCTTGGATTGAAAACAAAAAGTTGGGGATTAGGAATGACAAGAAAAGATACAGCCTAGAAAAAGTAGGGGCAACACAGGAAATAGAATAGGAAATGAGGACTGCCCATCATTATTCATTTCTAACAAGATTTTCAATGATGTATGTTAAATTTGAGGTTACCGAGCAGCATGCTTCACATTTTGATTGTTTTATCCTACAGTTTGTTATGAGAATAAATAGCAGGATATATAAGTAATTTCCATTTATTCTAAAGTCTAAAATCCATTTTAAAAAAACAAACCAAGAGAAAAAAAATGCCAGGAAATTGCATACACAAACATATCAAGACAGGGTGCTTTGCATGCATCACCCACTAACCCAAGACTCAATCTGATGGAAACTGTAAAACTTATATATACTTTCAGTTTCAGCCACTTTGCAGGAGGTTTATGATCAACATTCAATATCGAGCATAGAGTGTCAGACCAAATATCATGTTATAACAAACAACATATATAGATAACAATGACAAACAAAGACCATATAGACCCCATACAAAGGTATTTAATGGTACTGTTTGAACAATATTTCCTTATTTCAGTAAAATATGTTCACACTTGTGTTTATGTTAAGATATAGGTGAAAGGAAACATTCCAATTTTCTTGATATAACTAAGGAAAATAATGGTATTTTGGATATGTATACAGTAAACAAAGATGTTGTGGACATGAAAAACATATCAAGGAAAGCATATAACCATATAAGGTGTTAACAAGGACATAACTTTTCATGCCTTCATCTTTTTTTTTGATACCTACCTGCAGAAAATGATGCATTAAATCCAGACATTTGATTGTCCTGGTCTGATTGAAATATGACTAGATAAAAATTTGATGATGAATATGGCACACTTGGTTTGTCAGTTCCAGAATAAGTCCCGACCAGCGGATCCTTCTCGGAGCTGCCATCATGAATTATGACTTTATCATACAATGTTTCTACTGTAAATGATTCAAACTGAAACAGAACAAAGCACACCAATTGATATAATTCTTCTTTTTACTTTCTAGAAATACAGTATGATTTATTTAGACCTAAACTGTGACAAAAAAATGCATTGAACATATCAAAATAATCACTTTGCAGTTTAATATTAGTGTGTGTTTGTTTCAAACTTGAATTTTGAAATGTGTGTATGTACTCATTGAATCTATTTGTTTGAAATATTTTTGTGTCAATCTACAAACGATGAATTCAAAATGCTATTCCCTAGTCATTGATCGTTTAATGGTTATAGACTTGTGAAAATGCATTTGTCTCTATTTCTGTTGTTTAATGTTTTGTACTGCTAGATAATTTAAAGATGAATTTGTTTCTGACAGAGGTAATTTCACTAAACACCAGTAATCACATCGAGAAAGAATTTTAAAAGCT
The DNA here is from genome assembly GCA_017311375.1 of Mytilus coruscus. NCBI lineage: Eukaryota > Metazoa > Mollusca > Bivalvia > Mytilida > Mytilidae > Mytilus > Mytilus coruscus. The sequence goes on from CM029602.1 coordinate 57,522,782, forward strand.
GTTTACATGCAGTAACTTTAAAAGGTCTTATGTTGTACTATGTTCCACATTGGCAGATACAATTAATTTCAGATTGGTACCATGACCCTGAATTTTGCATATAACAAATCTACTCTGTGAATATGTTTACAAGAAAAAGATCAATTACATCTCCATGGTATTAATCATAGGGTTGGTTTAAGTTCTGCTTTGGTGGCCATCTTTCATTTCACATTGTTTAAAAAAAAACAATGTCACAAGTTTGGCTCTGGACAATATAAGTATCTTTCATAATATAAAATATTGGTTTCTAATAAGAATAAGTAGACACATTACATTATAATAATTGCACAATATGGATAAAATATTGTAGATGTTCTAAGAAGCTGTTTGTATGGTATTCCCAAAGGTTTCTGTAAAACGTTTTAGTTTACCTTTGGCAGCCATACTGGACTTCTGACAAATATATCTTTAGTTTGAAAGAGGAACCTATAATTCATACAATTAACAACTAAAACTGCTGAGTGCTTGATGTCCATTACCCAACAATTCAATCAATTTTGAAAGAGATAGAAAGATGGAAATGAAGTACTGCTAGAACCTTAACATGCCAAATGACAGGTATAAGTTTCAAACTGACTACCTAGTGAGGAAAAATTCTACAGACATAAAATTGGTACAAAAATCAGCTTTAGAAGTTGCCTTAAAATGAACTATTCTAATGTAAATTAATCATAAAATGCTACCAAGAATTTAAATCAATAATGATATTTTTTAACTAGATTATGTTTTATGCAGTAAGAAAAATTCCATCTCCCACTGAACCAATTTTGAGGACTGAGTTGCACATAGAGTTGCTCTACATTGATATGTTTATACTGTAAGATTCCTGCATACAATCATTAAACATGACAAGACTATGATGAACCACACACAATCATACAGGCAATAACAAGAGGCTTCTTTCTGTATAGTACTTGTACTTATAAGCCTCTTGACAGGCAAACATCAAGATATCTTGTGTTTTGATCTTCTGAAGTAGTCAGTTTACTACTATGTGTCTTAAGATCTCTGGAAAGTTGTTTTTCATTTATTTTGTTTACTAAAAATAAAGTGTGACTGGGTCAAAATATTTTCTGTACCTTTACTTTCAATAAGAAATAATATTGGTACATTTTATTTGAATTTGATACACATATTCCTAAAAAAATATAAAGAATTCCTATACAATCAATCTGTTAAAGTGGTAATATCTAGTCACTGGACATAGCATACTGTATGGCTGGTATGATTAAGGCAGCACACCTTTTTGGACTACCACAATAGAAATTATATAAAATTTAGCATTAATAATCCTGAGTTAACATGTAAAAACCATACCACTTTTTTCACAGATGTAACACAATTTCTAGTACATGTAATATTTTATGCCCCCGCCGTAAGCAATGGGGGCATTAAGTGTTACCCTTGACCCTCCGTCCGTCTTCCATCCGTCTGTCCTTCTGTTCATTCCATTTTCATTTCTGCTCTCGAACTTTAGTTTGCCTCATGTAAGTTTTATGAAACTCATATACAATGCTAAGAACCACAACACGCAGAGTTCAAATTTGGGTTGTGAGTCAATAACTATTCTAGAGTTATGCCCCTTTTTAACTTGGAAAATTGCAAAGCTTGAGCAGGGGCATTCGTGTCCTCAGACACATTCTTCTTTTATCTATTTGAGGTTCACTGGTATTTCCATTATAACAAAAGGAAAGCAATGAAATAGAAACAAAATTGTCTGTGAGTCCGATAAGGCAAGCCCTATTCATTCTTCTCATTTTAGCAAATCATTTGGAAATAGTTCTTCAATGTCCCTTGTAATATGATGCAGAAATCAATCAAAACCAAGTGTCAATGAAGATCTGATAGAAAAATAAGATATTTCCCTGACCAAAATAATCCAGCTAGATGCATTTCCACACAAAGTCATCAGTCACTGGCATTTTTTAAGCAAATATAGAATTGGAAGTATCACTGTTCAAATGGTAAGAAATCTTGTGTTGAGTGTTATCCTGTCAGTGTTTCCACATACAAGTAAAATCCAGCAGCTCATTTTCAAAATACATAATGGCTATAAATTATAATGAAAGAACCTTAGTGAGCGTGCTCACATACCCCACGTCCCCACATTGTCATTGGAGAAATAAAATAAGTGTAAGAAAAAAAAATTGTATCTGAAAAAAAAATTGAATCATAATTTCCTGTCAATATGCACATCTACATGGTATGTCCTTATTATCTGAAAAGGATTCATGAAATTCTGTTGTGTGGTTTGAGAGGAGTTGCGATGACAAAAGGTTGCAGTAGTATATTGGGCAAATAAGTTCAAAGGGGCATAACTCCTGGAAAAAAAATTGAATCGTAATTTCCTGTCGATATGCACATCTACGTAGTATGTACTTATTATCTGAAAAGGTTTCATGAAATTCTGTTGTGTGGTTTTAGAGGAGTTGCGATGACAAACTGTTGCAGTAGTACATTAAAGTAAATAAGTTCAAAGGGGCGTAACTCCTAGAAAAAGAATTGAATCGTAATTTCCTGTCGATATGCACAACTACATAGTATGTCCTTATTATCTAAAAAGGTTTCGTGAAATTCTGTTGTGTGGTTTGAGAGGAGTTGCGATGACAAGAAACAGGACTGACGGACGGACGGGTCAAAAACATTATACCCTCCGCAACTCGTTGCGTGGGGTATAATTATTGTTTCATTTCAAACTTTTTGTAAGGACACAATTTTTCTACTTAATAAATGCTAAAGAGTTTTAGCCCAGTAATCATAGTATCTACTCACCTTTAAATGAACTCTAGTTCCTACAGGAGTTTCTAGCCTCCATATACACGATGAATGTTTAGGATATGTTTGAGGATAATGAGGTGAATGGAATGTCTGTAATATTCCCTGAAGATGACCCCCACAGCTACCTGAAAATAAATCAAAAGTTTAAAAGAAATAGTAAAATTCTAAAAAATACAATTTCATGAAATTTTCTAGTCACACAAATCTGTAATTCTTTAAAAATTAGGTCTGCAATCAAATCCAATTTCAACCCATTACTTTCCAAGATACATATATTTGAAAGCACAACAAAGAGAAGACTCTACAACTATTTTTTCTCTGCACAAAGACTGGGTTAAACTATTTTCACTGTCAAGGACATAAAAATGTACTATCATGTACTATCGGGGTACTTTTGCAAACTGTAGTTGCTCCAGTTCACACCACTGATAGTTACAAAAAAAAGTGCAATTATCAGACGAAAAAAATCATTTTCTATAATACGTAAATGTGTACTTTTATGTTACTCTAGTACTACAAAAACCTCTACAAGTAAGTAGGTGAATTAGTTATTAGACTGTAGAAGGGTAACATTTCACCACAAAATATAATTTGGACAAGAATATGTGTATATTCAACTTGAAACAATAGAATGTAGGTATACAAGTTCTGAAGAGCATTTTTTATTTAGATCCTTCATCGATAAAATCAAATGCACAATCCTGAATACAAATATGACTAGAATCATAATGTTCATCTCTAATATAGAAAAAAAAATATTATGGATAAGGATGATGGATGTACGATGGCATAGTTTTTGCAGAATTTTTTGTGAGGAGAGAGTGGGTTGTTGCTTTTGAAATTTTAAGACTTTTTAAAATATTCCCTAAGAGGTTTTTGGTAAATGTAAGTCTTAATCTACTATATTAGGGTTGTTATCAGCATGCAAAATTTAGTGAAATCCATACAAATCTTTTATTTTGGCCAAATGGTTTTTTATCCATTTTCTTTTATTAATAGTTACATCAAGTTTTATTGTATTTTGAATCATCAAGCATGATTCTAAAAGTGGAGCATAAATGTTTCCTTTAGGTTTAGAAGTAACTGGTCCTTTAAAGTATTTTTTTTTATTGGTTCAAAGCTTTCTGTTATTAGTAGGGCAGAAGCAATGATGGTTTGGGTTTTGTAATGACAGAAGTAATGATTAATGGTGGTTTGGGTTATACAAGGGCAAAAGCAATGATTAATGGTGGTTTGAGTTATGTAAGGGCAGAAGCAATGATTAATGGTGGTTTGGTTAAATTCCATAACATATTACCGGGAATATAATTTTATCATTTTCCCAAAGTTGGCAGCTATATATCCAAGTAATGAACCTTAATTTGTCAGTAATTGTTGTATGTCAACTCTTGGTGTTTTTTTGTTATCTTGAGAATTGGGTGTCAATGACAAATCTTTAAAATGTTTAAAAGCTTGACATATTGTAGTTACCTGGCTGATTAAAAACTTAACATATTGTATAGACACCTAGAGGATTAAAAGCTTGATATATTGCATAGACACCTAGACAATTAAGAGATTGACATATTGTATAGTCAGTCCCCTGGATGATCAAAAACATGACATATTGTATATTCACCTGGATGATTAAGAGCTTGACATATTGTATAGTCACCTGGATCATTAAGAGCTTGACATATTGTATAGTCACCTAGATGATTAAGAGCTTGACATATTGTATAATCACCTGGATGATTAAAAGCTTGACAAATTGTAAAGTCACCTGGATGATTAAGAGCTTGACATATTGTATAGTCACCTAGTTGATTAAGAGCTTGACATATTGTATAGTCACCTGGATGATTAAGAGCTTGACATATTGTATAGTCAACTGGACGATTAAAAGCTTGACATATTGTATAGTCACCTGGACGATTAAGAGCTTGACATATTGTAAAGTCACCTGGATGATTAAGAGCTTGACATATTGTATAGTCACCTGGATGATTAAAAGCTTGACATATTGTATAGTCACCTAGATGATTAAAAGCTTGACATATTGTATAGTCACCTGGATGATAAAGAGCTTGACATATTGTATAGTCACATGGATGATTAAAAGCTTGACATATTGTATAGTTACCTGGATGATTAAGAGCTTGACATATTGTATAATCACCTGGATGATTAAGAGCTTGACATATTGTAAAATCACCTGGATGATTAAAAGCTTGACATATTGTATAGTCACCTGGATAAATAAGAGCTTGACATATTGTATAGTCACCTGAATGATTAAAGCTTGACATATTGTACAGTCACCTGGATCATTAAGAGCTTGACATATTGTATAGTCAACTGGACGATTAAAGCTTGACATATTGTATAGTCACCTGAAAAATTAAAAGCTTCACATATCGTTTAGTCACCTGGATGATTAAAAGCTTGACATATTGTATAGTCACCTGGAAGATCAAGAGCTTGACATATTGTATAGTCACCTGGATTATTAAGAGCTTGACATATTGTAGAGTAACCTTGGATGATTTAGAGCTTGACATATTGTAAATTAACCTGGATGATTAAGAACGTGACATATTGTATAGTCACCTGGATCATTTAGAGGTTGACATATTGTATAGTCACCTGGATGATTAAAAGCTTGACATATTGTACAGTCACCTGGATGAATAAGAGCTTGACATATTGTACAGTCACCTGGATGATTAAGAGCTTGACATAGTGTATAGTCACCTGAATGATTAAGAGCTTGACATATCGTTTAGTCACCTGGATGATTAAGAGCTTGACATATTGTATAGTCAACTGGACGATTAAAGCTTGACATATTGTATAGTCACCTGGATGATTAAGAGCTTGACATATTGTATAGTCACCTGCATGATTAAAAGCTTGACATATTGTATAGTCACCTGAAAGATCAAGAGCTTGACATATTGTATAGTCACCTTGAAGATCAAGAGCTTGACATAATGTATAGTCACCTGGATGATTAAGAGCTTGACATATTGTATAGTCACCTGGATGATTTAGAGCTTGATATATTGTATAGTCACCTGGATGATGAAGAGCTTGACATATTGTAAAGTCACCTGGAAGATCAAGAGCTTGACATATTGTCAAGTCACCTGGAAGATCAAGAGCTTGACATATTGAATAGTCAACTGGATGATTAAAGCTTGACATATTGTATAGTCACCTGGATGATTAAGAGCTTGACATATTGTATAGTCACCTGCATGATTAAAAGCTTGACATATTGTATAGTCACCTGAAAGATCAAGAGCTTGACATATTGTATAGTCACCTTGAAGATCAAGAGCTTGACATATTGTATAGTCACCTGGATGATTAAGAGCTTGACATATTGTATAGTCACCTGCATGATTAAAAGCTTGACATATTGTATAGTCACCTGAAAGATCAAGAGCTTGACATATTGTATAGTCACCTTGAAGATCAAGAGCTTGACATAATGTATAGTCACCTGGATGATTAAGAGCTTGACATATTGTATAGTCACCTGGATGATTTAGAGCTTGATATATTGTATAGTCACCTGGATGATGAAGAGCTTGACATATTGTAAAGTCACCTGGAAGATCAAGAGCTTGACATATTGTATAGTCACCTGGAAGATCAAGAGCTTGACATATTGAATAGTCACCTGGATGATTAAAAGCTTGACATATTGTATAATAATCACCTGGATGATCAAGAGCTTGACAAATTGTATAATCACCTGGATGATTAAAAGCTTGATATATTGTATAGTCACCTGGATGATCAAGAGCTTGACCTATTGTATAATCACCTGAATTTTAAAAAGCTTGACATATTGTAAAGATACTTGTCTATTATTGGAGACTGTGTATTGCCCTCTAGATGTTATTTTGTTGTTAGGTTGCTGTCTCATTGAAGTATACCACACATCTACTGATATTCATATATAATCTTTTACAGGATACGTTATATCGATTTTCAATTTAATTTTTATTGATTTTAACCCCTATGTACTAGTTGTTGTAAATGCAGCCATTTTGGTTGATTGGCAAGAACAATAAATATAATTTTGAAAGTTTACATTCTTTTGAAGATTCTTGTTAATTATGGTTTCCACTTGACTACAGCGTTTACAGAGCCTAAGAATGGATGCAAAGTGAGGTGTTTGGTTTATGCTGGTCATTTTAGCCATGTAGTCTAAAAACTACTACTGGAGAATATTTATATAACATAAAACATTTCCAAAAGTTAATATAAATGGTTTTCCTTTGAATACCACCGAATTACATTTTTACAGCTCTTTAATATTTTATACATTATATCAATAACATTTCCTGGAATCATTTTTGCCATTTTTTGTTTGTTATAAGTGTCAAAAATTTACATTTATGACTTTTGTAAGATTTTTAAATGTTTTTCTTTTGACACTTATTATGATCTTATTATATCTCAGGCAGAGTTTCATCAAATATACACTTTTTATAAGACTGATATTTGTAAAAAGTTAAATAAAATTGTAAGATTGAGTATGATCATACATGTTTTAACCTATTGTCTATACAACTGTGACATCAAGTCTTCAAATTATTGATTTCAACTTCAATCAAGATACATCCTCATTATAGAAACCAAGTATTACACACATATTCTAAGAATTAGGAAGGTCATAAGATTGAACATTTTTTGTGGAGGATAAACTAATAACCTTGTTACTATTATACAGTCAATGAAATTAGTTGACAAGGTCCAAAAAAGTTAAAAGCATGATTTTAGGATCAAGGAAGTAAATTGACTCCATACAGTTCAATATTTACAATTATTCAATTGGCTACCAAAAGATCTAATAACAGGACAGACAAACATTATGATCTCAAGGAAGAATTTTGTTCAATAATCATTTCTTAGTCTGATATTTGTAATAAATGTATTTGTATAAGAAGTCCATGACTGCACTCTTTTCATATAGTTCATTACATTTTTTTGTTTTTATAAATATTTTTCCAGAAGGAAGAATCTATATTAAGGAATATTGATTCATTCTTGGTTGTTAAACATACAGTGCAATGCAGGATTTATTTCCTACAACTGTCAAATTGAAGGGAATTATTTTGTTTACCCTTTTTAACATGAAATCATACATTATGTACTCAGTGTTTTGGTGGTACAACACCTGTATATATTTTAAAATTCAAGAGAGAAAACACAGCACTGGAGTCAACAATTGATAAGTTAACCCCGACGTTTGAATCTCAGTTATAGGATGAATCTTTATGGTTAAACTTGAGTGCTGAGTAAACATGAACATATCTAAAGAATGAGGAAATGTTTACAAGGAAACCTGTAACCTAGTGACAAGACAAGGTGTTAGACTACGACTGATACTTACAATCTAGTATGTCCATAAACTGATCAACACTACTAGTATGTCAACTTAATACATTGTACTATAATGTATCACTATCCCTTTTCTAATTGGATAATGGTAAATAAAATATTATATTTCTACGCAGAAATTACCCTTTTTATACCTATTTTCTTAAAAAACGCTTCTAGAAAATCTAAACTCTTTCTTTTGCCTACTACAGTTTGAATGTGACAATATTCAACAACATGCAGTGTAATTTGCGAAATTTGACAGATGAGTGAGATTTTACAGTAGTTTAAAAAAATATTAATTTCAGGAATGTTAAGTCATGATAAAATAAGGAAAGGGTATGATTGGCAATGAGACCCT